>OZ010599.1:28659681-28667181 GCA_963932145.1 Acanthosepion lycidas
TTATTTTGGGCATATAACTTTTGACACTGTTTCTAAATCTTTGATTGTCTTTCAATCACTCTGCCAAATACCTGATCAAATTTTATTTGATGAAAGTACAGCCACAGAGACATACCCTGTTTTATATATATATATATACATATATATATATATATATATATATATATATATATATATATATATATATATATATATATATATATATATATATTATAAATATTTGAGTAAATATCTCGTAATTACCAAGGCGGCCCAATATATATGCAGTCCCACATCCATCAAGGTAGACCGTAGTCGGGATCATAGAACTAATGCATACCATACTTTCTTTACCTGTATAGTATATGCTACGCCAGAGCGGCATACAGTTTTTGAATTCAGTGTTATTAGGTTGGTGCAAAAATAATGACGTAAAAATGTCGTTTTTTGACGTTAAAAATACGCCAAAAAACGACATTATTACGTCATTATTTTTGCACCAACCTAATACTTTCTCCAAGACCGGTTGCCACCTAAGGCTATAGAACCCGGTCTGTCCAGCTATTTACCCATAGCTGGGTGTAGATGAAGAGGATTCATACCTTTCTGAAGGGTATTAGCACCTCAGGTTTTTTGAAACTCAGATTCCTCAATCCGAGCAGCTATCCATTACTCCACCGTGCTTCGCCATTCAAAATTAATGCATTGAAAATCTTATTGCAATTTTGTTTTATTCATACGTCTATTAATTCAGATCTTCTGGATTTCCCAACATTAAATTTAAAAATAGATTACATATGAAATGCATTGATGAGGAACGGAGTGTATGTTTATCGCAAAATATAGCACATCAAATACAGAAATTCACACAAGCATATTTAAATCATTTATATCTATTTATAATTCTTCCTTCCACGTTGACCGTAGTCGGGATCATCGAACTAATGCGAAACATACTCTCTTTAGCAGTATAGTATGTGTTATGTCAGGGCTGCATAATTTTTTTGGAATTCAGATTTACTTTAACCTAGACCAGTTGCCATCCAAGGTTATAGAACCCAGTCTGTTCTGATATTTGCCCTTTAGCTGCCTGGGTAAAGTGGGGGAGAAGAAGAGCATTCATACCTTTTCCAAGTGTAATAGTATGTAAGTGAATGCAATTAGAATTCGAAGTCGGCTCTCTGATTCTTCACTCCAAGCCGCTGCCCATTACTCCACCGTCCCTTTAAACTGGAACCCCTGCTTGCAATTACAAGTAATCCATAATAATATTTTAAAATTTGAAATCATATTTATTTTAGGCATATGAATTTTTGTAACTGTTTCTAACTCTTTGATTGTCTTTCAATATCCTCTTCCACTGCACCTATGATGCATGCCACTCCCTTTGGGAACGACTACCATAGACTATGAATCCTTGTACTCTGTTTAACGCCATAGTGCGTAAATTCCTAGAAGTAATTTGTACGTATTATTTATAGTCTCTCTCTATCTTTGTCCTTGGACAGAGTGCGCACAGGGGTTTCTCTGTCGAAGGACAGAAGGGCAACTGAGGAAAATTATACTGAAGAGGTGCCCAGCCCTGGGGAACAGATGCCCGAGGCTGCTCCCTCCCATTGCACAAGAGGGAGGGATCGGTGGTCGCACCGAGGCCAGCGCAACCGACGGTTGCGGGGGCTGAGGGGAATTTTTGACCCTGCCCGGGTGCATGCGCTCGGGTCCCCACATTAATCCGACCTTGTGTCACATCTCATTCTCGTGGGGGAATGAGTAAACACCATAGTTCTAGAAATATTAAATATATATTTTTAATCAATTCACCCCAAGCAAGGTGATAATACCACCAAGACAGAAGGTGTTACTGGGAGTGAAATAGAATTAAAAAAAAACTTTATATGTTGTCCATCAGCCTACCTGTGACCATCTAACGCAATGGTTTCCAAACGGTTTTTCTCTGTGCCGCATGTTCGGAAAATATATAAAGCTGCCCGGCCCGTTTAGGATCAAAGTGCAGTATCTGTGCTTTGTGATCATCCGGGCTGGCTTCTGTCGAACTCTCTAATGCAGAGAGGAACTCGGAGGAAGCTTTGCCGAAGGGCAAGGTTTCCTTCGGGGAGGTAGACAGGACCTGAACCCGTCAAGGCGGGTTCAAAGGTCATATTTTTGGCCGAGCCTACGGGCTCGCGGGCTACCCACATTAAACCGGCCTTGTGCCACATTTAATCCTCGTGGGTGGATTAATAAATACCCAGCCTACCTGTGACCATCTAACGCAATGGTTTCCAAACGGTTTTTCTCTGTGCCGCATGTTCGGGAAAATATTTGCTCGTACCTCGCCAAATTTTTTGTGATAAAAGTACATTTAAAAGTAAAACATAGAGAGGTTTAAGGGGAGATAACTGCAGATTCCTAGTCAGAAAATTATCATTGATAACTCTCTCCTCCAATTTACAGACCCTAGTTAATGTAGTTTTAATAACTGATACAAATCAGAAATATCACAATTGTGACGGGTACACACCTGGCCCAGGGTCGAATCCTTTGGTTACGGCGCCAACTGTGACGTCGCTCCTCCTGGTCGCTCCTCCTGGTCCCAAGCGTGCCGCTCCAACCTCTTGGTTAGATGATCACCAGCCTCGCCTTTCCCAACCCGCTTCCAATACCTGGTTGCTAAAGCAACTGTACTGATCTCCGGTCTGTCTACCCACGCTGTGTTTAGATCTTAGACAGACGGGACCAGCAGGAATTGGGCCGTATGCAAGTTGAGTCCGACGGGGGTGGCAAAACACAAGTAAAAGAAAAAAAAAACTCACGAGACAAAAAAATTACTGATAAAAAAAAAGGGTGACAACCTTTTATATCTAATGTCCGTTACATAAAGAAAAATTGTTCTCATTCCCGACCCGCTCTGTGGACTATGGCACCAAGCTTCTATCATACAACTTAACGATTTCGAATTGTCTACTCTCCAGAATTGTGTATGTCGGAGTGTGGTTTAGTTCGACACTGGGGCTAATTTCTATCAATCATTCGCAGTTGATTCTTCTCTTCGACTTGAGTTGTATTTCTTCACTTCGATCTGGTTGGGTCGAATTCTGTTCTCGGCTGGGCTTGATTTTAACTTCATCTTCTTCTTCCGTCCAGTAACTCTTTGGCCTTGTCTTCGACTTGGCTGCAACTTCTCCGCGGCTTTCGAGTAATCTTCTTCTTCGTCGACTTAGATAGAACTTCTCTTGTCTTTGACTTGGGCCGGAAGGATTTCTTGTTTTCGACTTGGGCTGGAAGGATTTCTTGCCGCAACTCAGCCGCAACTCTCTGTCGTCCGAGGTGATCTCTTCTCGCTGCCGTCCGGGGCTGAACTCATTTTTTTGTCGATTGGGGTCCTGCTTTTATTGACGCCGCAGCAAACCGGGTGGGTCTGTCGGCGTCAGGGCTCTCTCGATAATCCCAAAAGTCGCATTAGTTCTGATTTCCCATTATCGCTATTATTTTCACCCCTACTTCCTCACAGTGCCTCTGGGGGGAAGACGCATACCCATCTCTCCCGGTCTCTCGTATGTCAGGTGACCGTTTTCGACCAATGGTTCTTGATCGAGCATTCTCCCTCCTCTTTCCGCATATCACGTGACCGCTTTCGGCTAATGAGACTGTGGTGGGACGCCTCCCGTCTCCAATCGGGCGTGGCTTACATCGTTCTTGTTCTAAAAAAAACAAAATCTAATTTGGCCTTTTTCACACGTACGAAAAATGATAATCTTGGCTTTTTCTCACCTGGGTTCTGTCAAAACAGCCTGCCGCTAATTAGATGTGACTTCAGGAAAGAATATTGGCGCTATCTGTGAGCCGAGACAATCGTTTTTTTTTTTCCTTCTTTGTTTTTGGTCAGACCTGATAGTCAAAAATCTTAATTATCTGAATTGAAAATGTCTCCACTTCATCATCGTGGGGTTCCAATTTTTAACAGGTCAGAATCTGTATTCAGTTCCACCGGTCACCCCCTCAACACAAAAGACACCTTTCCTCCGATTAAAATTTCGTTTCCATTGTTCTAAAAAATCTTTATTGTTTCAGCCAACCTTAACAAACTTCCATCCTACGCGGACACGGAATTAGTTCAAGTGCTTGACCTGATAATTTTGACACTTGTTAGGTGCTGGTCGCACGTGTGTGTTTTCGCTTACGACCTGGTTTCGTATTATGTTTCTGTCTTTCCTCTTCTTTTTGTTTTATTTTATTATCTCCAAACTCTATTTCTTCAACCAAATATAACAATTTCTATTTCCCTGGATTTCGGTCAGGTAATTTGACCTGATATATTTTGACACCTGTCTTGTCTTAGTTTTACTTATGACCGGGTTTTGTATTATCTATTCCTCTTTCTCTTTCTTTTTATTATTATTTTTTTTTTCTTCTCTTTGGATCGCCTAAATACAGTTAGAGAATTATTCTCAAAACTCAATTATTCTTCGTTTCTAAATAACTAACAACTGGTTAATAAACCGAATAAAAATTAAATCATATTTCTATGAATATCTCTTTTTAGTCTTTCTAAAAATGCAGGGTGCCACACAATGATAAAATCGGCCATTAATTATTCATAATTATTTATACTTAGGCATGTAATTACAAATAATCCCTAATGATATTTTAAATTTTAAAATAATTTTTTATTTTTGGCATATGAAATTTTTGAAACAGTTTCTAAATCTTTTATTGTCTTTCAATCATCCCGCCTCACCGGCTATCCTCTTCCCCCACATCTATGAAGCGTGCCGCACCATTTGGAAACAACTGCTTTTGAGTGAAACAAATTCTGAAAGAACTAGAATTCCTACCGGGATTTATTATTGGCGGTCACAATCTTAACAACAGAACACCACGTTGATAGCAGACACAGAAAAGAGACTACAGGAACTCTTACAGAAGCTAGTAAATTGATTGATTCATTTGTTTTCTAGAGCTTATCAACCCTTTTCAGGTTATTTAAAGCCGGAAAATATTTAAAAAATTTGGGTGGAGGTAGATAATAATGGTTTAGTGGTACCAGTCTTACTAATTAACCCATACCTGGGAGAAGATACCTTATCAGAACTTGACAAACAGCAAGAAATTAGAATGCGGATATAAAGTTGGGGATCAATGCTATATTACAATCGGTATATAAACTGATCCCTCATTTTGCGACCATGTTTATTTCTGTGAATTTATATTCCAGAAAACGTAAAAAAAACATGAGTGTGTAACTAATCAGTATTTTACGGCTTATCAACCTTTTGCGAGTTATTTAAAGCCAGAAAATATTTTTACATTATAAAAAATTTACCTTTGAGATAATAATGATTTAGTTATGCAAGTTTTACTAATTAACCCCATAGTTGGGGGAGAGGAGGTGGATTCATACCTAATCAGAATTTGATAAAAAAACAAGAAACCATAATGTGGGGGATCAAGTTTATATTACAATTAATATATGAACTGGTCCCTGATTTGTGACCATGAATTTATATTCCAAGGAATGTAAAAAAAGACACGGCTGCAGTTAATCAGTATTTGATTGATTGACTGTTTATCAACCTCTTTCAGGTTATTTAAAGCCGGAAAATATGTTTTGATTGTATGAATTTTGCGTGGAGATAATCATGATTTTCTGATAAATGTCCTACTAGCTGGTCGGGTGGGGGTCAGCCCTGCAGATTCCTTCCTTTCTCAAAGATATTTGGGCGTAAGTAAATATAACGAAACCGACTGGCATTGGAATTCGGCCCTCCAATTTCACAGTCGATATTCATTACAAATCAGCACATCCCCGCTTACAGCACGGGGTGTCCCCAAGGGGTTACCCGTGGCGGTACCGACCACGGTCGATGTTGCTTAACTTTGGCGATCGTATGTGAGCCGGTGTTTTGAAGTGATACAATCGTATGTAGAAGGTAGTAAATGAGAGTGGCAAACTGAAAGATTTATATATTTTTTCTTAACTCCTGGGTGTGTTTGAGGGATGGGGAGTAAGCAATAGAATAGAACAGGAGTCGGCAACCTACGGCACGCGTGCCACACGTGACACGCCAAGCAATTACAAATGGCACGCAACCGCAAATGACATCACGATGTCTAAATCAATAACCACGACAACGCAAAGAAGATATTTAGCAGTTTCAATTTTAATATTAACTAAAGTATATATACTATATATTACTATATAAAATATATTGTAGAACAGGTATATTGACATTGACTTGTATAAAAAATACGTATGATTTTAAAACACGAAGTCGGCACACAGTTGGCAAAAGATTGCAGATTCCTGGTCTAACTGAATGTGTACTAGAATAGCTTAACGATTACTGATGTCCGTCAGACGCCTAAATTTCGTATCTCACTCATTTTATGCTAAAAATGTGGTCTATTTCAAGTTGTCCAGCTTTATTTAGAAATGGTCTAAATCAGGGAATGTTCTAAATCAGGGGTCGACACCTTACGACAGGCGTGCCACGCCAAGCAATTTCCAATATCACGCACTAGCAAATAACATCAGAAAGACCGAACCAATTACTACTACAACGCAAACAAGATATTTTGCTGTTTCAATTTTAATATATACTAAAGTACCTATACAATATATTACTATATAAAATATATTGTAGAAAAGGTATATTGAAGTTGACTTGTATAAAAATACCTATGCTGTTGGCGCACTGAATGATTTTAAAACCCGTAAGTCGTTGCCAAAAGATTGCCGACCTCTGGAAAAGAAAAAAGACAAAATAATGTAGTTAAAGACACTATGAGAAAAGAACAAGCTCCAAACTTTCAAACAAATTAAATTGAAATACATAAACTATGTACGTAAATAAAATTAAAACAAACTTTCTTTTTAAAGTTCTTCACTCATTATCATTGACAAGATGGAAGCACTCGTAGAAACGCACAGGAGAAGAAAAATAAATTCAATAGAAATCGAAAAATTTGAAAAAAAAAACTTGACGGCCGAGTCTCTTCTGGATGGTCAAATTTCTCGACCTTGACAAACTGATGACTAAAAAAGATGTAAAATAAATACGAATATTTATACAACGAATATATTGTAGCATTTTTAGGTTTCTGTCATTCACAGACAGACTGTTTTGCTGTTTCACAGCTCTTCAGTGTGGCTAGACATCCGGTTGTTTCTAGCTAGGATCGAAACCCGACTGAATTGGTGTCAGTCAGAGATTTTACCACGGCAGGGATGAAGGTGAATTTTAGCGTATTTATTTTTAGATAAACACACCCAGTGACCGACAGTGACTCAATTCGCTTTTTGCCGAAGAGTCTCGCTATAACAGCCATAATAGTCACTGTTTACAAACACACACCTCTTCCCCAAAGAGCTCAACTGAAATTAATTTGTCAGGAGCCTATATATATATATATATCTGTTCATATACATGTATATCACTATATATATATATATATATATATATATATATATATATATATATATATATATATATATATATATATTTAAAAAGGATCAAGGTT
>OZ010599.1:28669681-28712181 GCA_963932145.1 Acanthosepion lycidas
GGGATGCAGACACTGTTGTCAATTTTTGTCGTCATGAACAATAAAACGGCTTCTCTGCTTGATCTCTTATTCAACATGGGACATCGTTTGTCAAGCCTGGTTAGCAGGATGCTATATCTCCGGTCTTAATTGGACGGGTACCCAAGGCACGGAAAATCTATTTCTTAATAAAAGCATACACACCTTAGGAAAGATAAAAGAAAGACAGAAAGTGGGGTTTTCTACACATTAACGATTTTGGAAAGCAATTGGGGTAATGGTAATATTGATAATAGTAATAAAAGCCATTTCCTTATTAGGAAACTTTCGTCAGTCATTGACCAAGAAGCCAGTGCTATTTAAGTTACGCTTTTTTCATTCCTTGGCCATTATGTAAAGAGCAAAGTATAGTATCTTCTCTCCTAATCTCTAATTCTAATGGTAATCTTAACCGTTTTCTTTTGTGGAATCATTTATCATTCTTAGACCGAAAAATCAGTGTAACTGTCAGTGCAAATCTATAAGATGTTTCTATTAAAATAAGGTTTTACCAAATAGATTACCCAAGAGCACGTTTATCACTGCTTCCGGTTTTAATATCATTTTCCTTCTTAACCTTTTGTTCGAAGTGGTGCGAAATATCAGAGCATCATGATTATCTCATTATTTACAACTCGTCTAATATGTGTTATCCATTTTAGTTGTTACTTTTGTCAAATGTCCTCAATTGATGTGTTTCTGTAAACTGGTACAGTTCTTCGTGAATTTGTAGCACCAGTCCACGAGGTTCGATAAAGGACAGTCCTCCACAAGTCCTACTGTCTTCATGCCTTCGAAGTCACTTTTAATTAATTGACCTGAGAAAACGGTTGCATACCCCTGATTTGTGAACGGTTTTGGCGCCATATATGATATCTGTCTTAAAGACTCGATCAGCCTATTTAAAATTTTGACTCGAGTTCTGAGGTGAATGTTTTGATTTCATAGCAAAACAAACTCTAGCGAAAGATTCTCATTGTTCTCTTTGGTTTGTTTAGCGGCACATTAACTAGTTATAGGTTATTGGTTATTTACATTATTCGGACTATTGTCCCCTTCTTTGTCGCCATATTTATTACAACTGTTCGGCCGTTGTACGCTCCGTTCGATATTCCTGCCAGTTTCTGGTAGGATTTTTCAATTTGTTTCCATATTTCCATATATGTCTCTGGATTTTGTTGAGAAACTCGAGATCAACCAGACCATAGAAAGATTTGAAGTATGGACTCAGGCGAGAAAAAATCTTCTGGCACGATGCGGAGAACCAACTTTCCTTGCAGTAGATGCACCTGTTGATTCAATGTAGTTGTTCTACCTCAGGTCAGTGGAAAACGTGAAACCAAGTCCAATAGAAATCTATTTTTATACTTACATAGAGTTGCGACCTTAGTTTGGGGATTAAGTATTTACACATAGCTCGACCCCTGACAGTTGCTGCCACCCAGAATATTAATATATTAAGAAAAAAGAATATAAGTGAGTTAGGACTTTCTGGCCATAAAAAATAGATAGATAATGAAAAGAATAATATATATATATATATATATATATATATATATATATATATATATAGATAGATAGATAGATAGATAGATAGATAGATAGATAGATAATGAAAAGAATGGAGCAAATAGAAAGAAAGAAAGAAAGAAAGAAGGAAGGAAAGGGTGGGACCATGATGCTAGCCTAGTAGCACGCTTAAATTCAGGCAGGTGAGGCAACAGTGAAAATAGCTCGTTAAAGCAGTTGCCATGTAATTATTTGGAGAAAAGGCAGAGGGAAGCGACATCAGATTAGATTCATGATGATAGGTCAGCACCTATCATATTGCATGGATTTGGATTTTGTCGAGAACCTCGTGATGAACGGCAGGGGCACCAAACCATATATGGCAAAAGTATTCCATGCATGGACGACTGGTAGATTTGTAGATGTGAAGAATGGACTCAGACGAGAAATATCATCTGGCGCGAAGGAGAAGACCATCTTTCCTTGCAGGAGATGAGCTATTGATTCAATGTAGCTGTTCCACCACAGGTCAGTGGAAAAAGTGAGATCAAGTCCAATAAAAATGTATTTTTATATTTTCATAGAGATTTGACCCCAGTTTAGGGGTTAAGTATTTGCCTATAGTAATTTTTCTGGTAACTTACCTACACCAATATTCTATTTATTCATGATGTTGTACTACTAAGATTTGTTTTCTACCATATCAACATTGATATTATTCGTTTTTATAGCTCTTAGTTAAATTTTTATTAATGAGGTTGTTGTAGTCATTTTCAGCTAATTCATGGTGTTGCGATGATAATATATTTAAAAAAAAACAATTATATATATATATATATATATATATATATATATATATATATATATATATATATATATAAAAGAAAGATTGTGGCTTTTTTCGGTATGAATGGAAGTTTGCACAACGACTTAGCTCACGTCTTTTTTTTGCAGTGAAAGGCATTAATTTGGAAATTCTTGCAAAGAAATGTTAATGAACCTTATAGAACTTATTCACAAATGAATGAAATTATTTGACAAATGTTTCTTTTTAGAAAGTCTTGTTAAAACTATTTTTTTACATCTGTTACCCGCACTTGCTTAAATTTTTGAAAACTCGAGAAATTCAACGTTGTAAATGTTATTGATTATATTAGTTACAATTTTGAAAGAAAATATAAATCATCAATTTTTGGTGGGTAAAATCGAACGGACAGTTACCGAAAATCAGCTCCGAACTGTAAAATACAAAACTCCATGTAACTAAGATATTATTGAATTAGAAAAGCTTTTAATTGATTTTATGAATAAATAAACGTTAAGGATTATATTGTCTTAAATAAAGAAATGATTTCGATGAAAATTAAATTTTTACAAGAACTGTTTTATTTTTTTTACAATTTTAATTACAACAATTTTTGAAGTTGTTAAATTTTTTAAAATTCAGTTTCAATGTTGTAAATTTTAAGAAATATTGTTATTAAGTGTTGTGGTTTCCTCCCTCTAATGAGTCTGGACTCTTCCACTGACTATAAAATTAGCAGGTAAGTAAGCCTCGGGAAACAGTAGTAGTAGTACAGTTTGTTCAACTGTCAGACTCTCTGTCTTTGGCAGAGAGGCACCCGGACAAGGTTTTGCCGAAGGACGAAATTTCTTTCGCGGAGGTAGACAGGCCCTGAACCCGTTTAATACAAGTTCTAAGGGAATATTTTTTGGAGAAGTCATGGTAAATTCGGCCTTTTACCACATACATCTTTCGTGGGAGGGGAGGGCTGTTATATATAATAGTAGTATAGACTGAAAACTGGTCAACCGACACACACTCCCGATATATATATATATATATATATATATATATATATATATATATATATATAAATTTAAAAGAAAAACAGACCACTTTAATGTAGCATTATAATAATTTATTTCCCCAGAGCCCTTTTAAAGGACGCCGGATCATTAGATAGCACTTCCAAAAATGAAACATTTCATTTTTGGAAGTGCTATCTGATGATCCAGCGTCCTTTAAATATTAGCTCTGGATTTACATTGAGCTCTCAGGATTTCAATCTCCTTGGGACTACCCATACGAATTACCAAGTTCTTTATATATATATATATATATATATATATATATATATGTGTGTGTGTGTGTGTTTAGTAGATTAAAGCATTTGTCTATAGCGGAAAAATTAACTTATGCTTAACATAAAAAACTTATCTAAAGAGGTTATGAAATAGTTGAGAGGATAGGGATGCGTCAGGGACATGAAATTTAAACTTTTATTATTGCATTATTCCAAAATTTTAACACATCAGCGGATAGATATTAATGTAAAAAACCTGAGCCCAAATTGTAATTAATTAAAAATTAGGTAATTAATGTATAATATTATCCATAACTACATGTAAAAGAATGTCGCTTTTGATAAGAATTTAAAAAAAATTCCATAAATACGTAAAAAATGCGTATATTGTTGAACATTCCTTTTTCCACAATATAGCTAATTGTGCAGTTATAATTATTATTACTGAAACAATAATAATCATACTTATTATAAACCCAGATTGTGTGTGTGTCTGTTCGTTTATATATTGGCTCGGATTTCCTACATTTTTCAACCGATTTCAACAAAACTTCACAGGACTACGTAAAATTATCTTGCAGTGGTTCTGACAGTGCCACAAATTGGAAAAACACAATTGTTTTTGCATTAAATCAATTTGAAACATGATTAAGAGACATCGCAGTTTCGAGAATGAAAGGGGGACAACTCATATCAAATTATACTTATTATAAAACCCAGGTTGTTTGTGTGTGAGTGTGTGTGTGTGTGTGTTTATATATGGGATCAGATTTCCTACATTTTGCAACCGATTTCAACAAAACTTCACTTTTTTTGGCAGGTAGTGTTTCTTATTGTCTTGTACATTTTTTCTTTATTTTTACATTCAAAATGCTTTAAAAATTTCATTTACAGGACGATTGTTTTTAATAAAATTCTATTCAATCGGTAGACTCATAACGATTGAAAACAATGTTTTTGTTTGAGTTTGGGTTTGACCAATTCGTTAAAAAAAAAAAAAAAAAAAAAACTAATTAAGACATGCGTGTCCGTAAACCTTAAACAATAATCTTTGTCTATTTTATTTTTCAGTCTTTATGATGGTCGATACTTGATCTATCTCTTACTGTTACATCCCCGGGCAACGCCGGGCTCTACTGCTAGTACTGAATATATTTTATGAAACATTAAAGTTCATTTAAACACATTTCCCTAATATCTGTCGCGATCTGTTAGTAAACTTTAAATTTTCTAATTTTACTCAATTGTCCTTTGAAAAATGTATATTTTATTTTCACAAGATTTTTAAAACAGAGAACTTAACTTTTGTTTAAAATTTCTCAATATGGCAGACATCATCGATTTTACTTAAAACAAAAAAAACCCAAAAAAACGTTAAATCAAATCAATATATTTTGTTTAGGGACCAGTAAATTTATTCCTTTATATTTGAATTAAAGCTAAAAAGAAAGCTTCAGGAACGATTTTTTCATTGTTTAAATAAATTGTAAATTATAAGCATGCTATTTTAAGGCAAATTAGTGGATATCCCGAAAAGGAAGAAAAAGCTTAAAAGCGCCATTTATTTATAAAAAAAAATGGTTAATAAACGGATAATAAATATAATATTGCAGAAATATTAAGTTGGTGCAAAAATAATGACGTAATAATGTCGTTTTTTTGACGTAACGTCAAAAAACGACATTATTACGTCATTATTTTTGCACCAACGTAATAATTGTAATTATTCTATAATTTTTGAATAAAATTTTTAAAAAGCTATCTCTTCATAAAAATGAAAAATAAACGCAATATTAATACTAGAGAGCAAAAATAATATTGAACGTTAGATATGTCGTAATATGGAAAATGAGGAAAAACATCAAACAAGACTTTTAGCAACTCAAGAGAAAGGAAATGCAAAAGGGGTTCTCCAAAGGAGAACTATGGAGAAAGCTAGAACACAATAAACGTAGGTATATGTATATTTATTAATATTAGGTTGGTGCAAAAATAATGTCGTTTTCTCACATATGTTACTATGTGAGAAAACGACATTATTTTTCCACCAACCTAATATGATATATATGTATCTGTGTGTGTGTGTGTGTGTGTGTGTGTGTGTGTGTGTAAATGTGTAGAAAAATAGGAAAGAACACGTTAGGTAAATATTCCGAAGTTCTTTAGTATAGTTGTTTTTATTTAAAAAAAAAACAAAAAAAAAACAATGCTCGATACATAAGTAGAAACTAAATTAGTTTGGTGCAAAAATAATGACGTGATAATGTCGTTTTTTGACGTTAAAAAATACATCAAAAACGACATTATTGCGTCATTGTTTTTGCACCAACCTAATATATATCTCTATCTATAAAAGGCAGGATGTGTGTGTGTGTGTGTGTGTGTGTGTGTAACGAATACACAGCACCAATTTTCGACTGATTTGCACCAAAATGTACATGCACATGCTCCAAGTTAGTGGGAAGGCCTAGACCGACTTTGCATTACCCAACTCCCATCGATAGTGGAAATAATCGATTTTGTCATGCTTCTACGGCAGTTTTCATGTAGTTTGCGGCCATTTTGTACTGGCCAGAGTGAGAGCCTATACCCGGCTGCCACCAATAGGCAGGGAGAGTCTTTTGGCCAGCATGAGAGCCAACAGCTGACTGACACGAATATTAACTAGCATGCTACCATGCAAAAAAATCGATAGTTGCATTCGTCACAAGTGGGAAAAATTTAAATCTGCATGGCACTTTACTCCTATTGAATCATTCGCTTGCTTAAACTCAACGTTAATTCTGATTCCGCAGAACTGGGTTGGGTGTGAAAAAGTATTTGTTGTTAACATTCTTTTTTTATTCGGTTTTTCCAGTTACGAGTCCTTTTTTAAAGCTGATCGTTTTGTGTTCATTTTGTTTAGTTCTTTTTTCATAACAGATTTAATGTTTAGTATAGAGCTTAGAAAACATTGGCAGTGTGAGATAGGCAAGAAGTAAGGCATGTAGCAACATCAGCACGGCAAATGGCACCCCTTTAAACGCAAGTAAGGGCAAAAATATTTTAAGTTAAGTGATAGCGATTGCTGTATGAGCCGTACGAGTTTTTAATGAATCACGGGCAACGCCGGGCCATGCTGCTAGTATATATATGTATATATAACCTAAAGTAGAACGTAAATTATATATATATATATATATATATATGTATATATATATATATCGTCTAAATTATATATATATATATATATATATATATATATATATATATATATATGTTTGTGTGTTTGTGTGTGTGTCATAGGAGTAGATAGGCACCTATCGCCCAGTTAATACTTGAACAACAAATTTATTAAACAACAGTAGATGTGTGTATTTCTTATTTCCTGTTTAGTCTTGGGTTTACTCTTTTCATTGGGTTTAGTCTTTCCATTCTCTTTCATTCCTAGTAATCTCTTGCATTTTAGCGGCATTATCGCCTTGCTTGGGGTGAAATCATCATATATATATATATATATATATATATGTGTGTGTGTGTGTGTGTGGGTGTGTGTGTGTGTGTGTGTGTGTGTGCAAATATGTAGAAAAATAGGAAAGAACACGTTAGGTAAATAATCCAAATTTCGTTAGTATCTTCGTTTTTTTTATTTTTAAAAAACAGTGCTCCATACACAAGAAGAGATTAGATTATAATTATTTAAAAAAAGAAAAAAAAGTTTCCTTCGCTACATAAGAGTTCTCATGTTTCAAAAACATGAAACAAGCCGTTGAAAATAAGTAAATAAATAAATAAATTGTTATAATAACACAATGGACGATTCCATACGTAATAAATACTGCGCCTCAAGAGGAAGCAGGGAGTTCCGTCTGAAGTCTGAAGTTCAGTTTGAAGTCTGGAGTGAGGTCCGTCAGAAGTCCGTCAGGAGTCTGTCAGTCAGTTAAAGCGAGCGAGCGAGCGAGTCAGTCAGTAGAGTCAGTCAGTCCCAAACAGAGTCGCGTTCAGACAATTACTACTAAACCTGATTGTTCGTACTAACACTTTCTACCTCTCTGTATATATTCCTGTTTGTAATATATATGTGTTATTCCATATCCGTATTCGAGTTCTTCTTTATTGGTTCTAGCTTGGACTATCACCGTGGTACAAGGAACCGCACCATAACATAAATAAATAAATAAAATAAAAACAAAATTATCCAGACACTTAACAACATACTATGGTGCCAAAATGTATCTTTCTCTGTGAATGAACAGACGATGCGCGTACAAGAAAGACATCATTAGCTTTGAAACAGACACACCACTCTACCTTAGCTTGACCTCAGGTGACTGATATGTGGATAACAATTAACTCTTAGGCCCCTTATCAAAAATGGTCCCCCAGCTGTTTCCATAGTAACGAATGAACAGGCTTATAACGATACGTAAATTTCGAAATTGGTTATTCCTACATTTTCGCTTGAGGATGAAACAGGGCTTGTTACTTTATTTCAATTTAATTTTAATAATTATATTGATGGTTTCGGCTCTCGTTTTTGAAACATGAGAACTCTTATGTAGCGAAGGAATCATATTTAAAAAAATAATTATAATATATATATATATATATATATATATATATATATATATATATATATATATATATATATATGTATGTGTGTGTGTGTGTGTCTGTGTGTTTTGGTTAAGCTTTTGAGTATTGTGCTCAAAATTGTGGATAAAATCTCCGAAGTTCGTATTATGTCATTTTTGTTCACGTATTTTCGACTTTGGCAGTCATTATTAATAAACAATATGCCGTTTTCGCTAGAATTATTAGGAGCTAGAATTATTTATTGGTATTCTGGTATTCTTTGGGACCTTGTATCTTTGAAATGGTCTAGCGTGGCGTCATCTTTAACGGCTATCAAGAAGAATACGATTCATTTATTTATTGATTTAATGAAGATTTTTATTTTTAATTTATATTTATTATCATGATACTGTTAAAATATCTGCGTCCATTTATTGCATCATATGCACTTTATGACACCTTCTCTTCCGATGAATGATATTTCATTTAATGTGGGCTGTTTATATAATTGCCTACTTGGTTTATATAATTGCTTATAACCTAACACAAAAATAATATATATATATATATATATATATATATATATATATATATATATATATCTGGTTGGATTGATGTGAGTTTGTGACCCTGGGTTTCACGCGTTTGCCGCAAAAGCGTGAAACCCAGGCTCACAAACTCACATCAATCCAAGCAAATATGTTAGCTCTATCTCTGATATTGACCACGCATATAATATATAAATAATTATATATATATATATAGTTATTTATATTTATATACACACACTTTTTACACACACTTTTCACTCACACACACACACACACACATATATATATATATATATATATATATATATATATATATATATATATATATATATATATATAAAGAAATATAGTCTTAAGGTGTGCTATATTTATGGAATAAAGTGCTCAATATCAGAGATATAGTGTGTGTGACGATTGCATATAGCATGAAACAGACTGTCGCCTCTAAGTGTTGACTTCTATGTTCACTTTTATATATATATATATATATATATATATATATATATATATATATATAATTAATAGAAATCTTATAAGTATAAGAAACTATACTCGCTCGTAAAACCTTCGGTATGCTGATTTGCAAATAAACAATCCAATACCAAATGGAAATAAAATGGTATAAAGAGAAAGAAGCCAGAACATGTACGTTAACCGAAGTTCATCGTCCAGCCTACGAGTTCAAGGCCCAAAGAAAAAAACCCGATATGAGTGCACAAAATAACTAAATAAAGTGCTCAATACAGTGAGTAGAGCAGACCTAGTTAAACCTAGAGAGCCAGACAAACCTAACAAGGTTTCACCTAAGCGCATCGTCAGGGAAGGACGGCTTTTCCCTGACGACCCCCTTAGGTGAAAATTTGTTAGGTTTCTACGTTTAAATCTCTCTATCTATCTATCTATCTACGTATATATATATATATATATATATATATATATATATATATATATATATATATATATATAACCCTTTTCTCTTCTTTTGTTATTAGCACTTTTTGCTGTAGTGGCTAGACTTTCCATGTTTTTTTTTTGTTGTTTTTTTTTTGCTATTTTAGATATTGTTTGGAAGATCTACCCTCCAACAGATCTAACCTCTAATATATATGCAAGTGTAGAAATTTGCGGGGATTTAGAGTAATCATATATAGTAATTCATCGAGTCTAGAAGAATCCTTAACAGAATGCAGAAATCACTGGCCGACCATTTTGTCATATTTGGGAAACATCAGTGTATGCGTACTGCTGATGATTCCCAAATAGCCGTCCAGTGATTTCTGCATTCTCTTCAGGATTCTTCTAGACTCCATTAATTACTATATATATATATATATATATATATATATATATATATATATATATATATATATATATATATATATATACACACATGTGCATGTGTGTGTGCCCGAATTAAATAATATATCATATGCACTTCAAGATACTCTCTCCTCTTTCGAATGATATTTTATTTAATGCGTTCTGTTTATGTTGTATAATAACAGAATTCAAAAATTCTGTTACTTCTTCCTTTCCGTCTGATAAATTGTTAGTTAGTTAGTCGATACTTTGACGAAAACGTCAATTTAGACCTCGAAATCAAATCACCCCGGTTAAACATGCTTCTCTTATGTGTAACTAATTTCCTTTTCTGCTAAAAATTCAGGTTCCAATTTGTTCCAAGGCTAAACAGAAACAGTTTGTCCAAATCGTGTTACTACATAATTGTCTATCATATATCATATTATCTATCTAAGAGTGCATATATATATATATATATATATATATATATATATATATATATATATATATATATATATATATATTATAACGCTCTCGGAAATCTCTCGATTGAGCACTGTTGAGAGATGGGAGAGTTCTATATACAGCAGCTTCCAGCGATAACACATCTCTCTTTATTAATCAATAGAGCATTCTTGCTTTCTGGCTTTTGTTTACATTGATAAAAACAATACGCTAGAATTCGTCCTTTTTTGTGTCGAAGCGCCGATGGCTTAGTGGTAGACCCTCCGAATGTTACCAAATCAGTCGAGTTTCTATCCTGGTATGAATTTTTTGATTGTTTAGTCGTACTGTTGAGCTGTGATTCAGTCTTGTATGGTAACAACATATATATATATATATATATATATATATATATATATATATATATATATATATTCTTGTCTTTTGCGTGCTATTGTCATCAGTACTGCACCCATCAAATTGCTAACTCTCTTCTTTTTGTCCTTTTTTTTTTTTTGTTTAGCATCCATGCCTTTATATGGTTTTTGATATTTTTTGTTTGTTTTTTTCTAAAATGGCTGACGGTTACCTGAGAAGAGGTGAATTCCTTATCACGCGATATCATCTCGCGCGGAAAGCGTATCAGTTACATATTGGAGAGCAGGTGGAGTTTGGATGGATGTGTGGGTGGTGGCTGTGGAGGACGCTCGACATAAATATGGAAAAGTAAGTTAGCGAGCGAGCAAGTGAACGTCCGCATCAACTATTGATGGCTTTCGATCGAACTGACAGAGGTCGATTAAAAGCGCGGGGCGATGTTTATAATAATCAGCTTTTGGATGGAAAAAAAAAAAACAGAAAAAAAAGAGTAATGGTGGTGTAATGATTGAGGAATTGGAGAGCTGAGTTTGAATTCCAGTCGAGTTCCTTACATTTATTTACATCCTAATACGATAATGAATCATCTCTTCCTCTAAGCTATTGATGAAATAGTCGGATAGATGGCGTCCTATTGCTCTCGGTGGCAACCAGTCTATACAAAGGGTCGTCGCATACGTACGGACGATAATGGGTATGTCCCCATTCAAATAAGTACATTAGTAAATACTGAATGTTGGTCGGCAGTCGGAGATTCGTCTCCAAATGTGTTGTGATGTTATGTCTAAGGGCAGAGCCTCATCTCAGGGAAACAGCTGCTCGACACCGTTTTATACGGGATCTACAGGGAAATTTTAGCAGAGTTTATAGACTTGGATTTCCTACATTAAATTCGGCCTTGTGTCACATCTGTCCGCGTGGTGCGCTTGGTAGATATCCTGCAGTTGGAGGTTCGTCTCTGTCGAACAATCACGTGGTCAAGATAAACACTCAGTTGTGGAGCAAGCTGAGGTAAAAGAAAAGTAATTCAACCTTGAGGAAGAGAGCTATTTATGGTGCAATGGAGCATCTCATTGTGCTAAAGTGGGATAGTCCATATCTTGGGCTGTGATTGGCTGCTGGTACCTGAGTGGAGGTATTTCTATATAAATACCAGCTTGATTCATCAGTTAGTTTGCAGGGTTTGTATTAAGTTACAACCTGCTTTATTTTTGTCTGCCAGCTGGACGCTAGCTGGGACTCTTACGCCGGTAAGTGCTGTTTATTGTCTTGTTATTCTACAGTCTCTAGCTGTGTTGGTCAAACTCTCTGCTTCCGGGTAGAGAGGACCCTCAGACGAGGCTATGTCAAAAGGCAAAGTATCTTCTTGGGGGACAGCTTCCCGACTTCATTTTATATGGCATCTACGGAGACGTTTTGGCCGAGCCTACGGATTCGGATACCCCACATTTAATTCGGCTTTGTGCCACATCTGACCGCGTGGTGCGCTTGGTAGATATCCTGGAATTGAAGATTCATTGTGGAATGCGCCTGACTGACTTCTAGCAGTTGACTACTTCTACCCGCCGCTAGCGAATCTTATACGTGTTGTTTGTGTCCTAATTATTATCGTTCATTACTAACCTTCGTGTGATTATTCTATTCAGTAACCTTCCCTGGGTTACAACAGAAAGGAAACTCTGAATTGAAACCACTTTGTGGGTTCTGTCTTTCAGCAAATTCTTCAAAAACAAACGCAGAGACTGAAGGACCTCAATATTCCCTGGTGCGAAAAAAAAGTCTTTCTTTCTATGTTTTGTTCTCTCCTATTTTGTTAAGACTCATTTCTCTATTCTAGCTCTCCCTTCTTGTTTTAACGAACATTCTTTGAAATTTCTCCTTTAATTCTTCCTTTATTTTTTCTTTCTCTCACACAATTTCGTTTTATTTCTACTTCAAATTAGAGATAGTGCCATTGAGAAAGGGAATAAGAGTATGTGTTAACCCTTCGAGACCTGCGTTCCTGAATAGCTTTAACCCTTTCTGCCTGAGCTTCTGAGTCAAAATCCGCAAATAATTAGTATGTAATGTTTCACGGTAAATATAAAAATAGTTACAAGATACAATTGTTTACCTACCGGCAGTCATTTTTCTCTACAAAGCGCTCAAAGGGTTAACCAGTATGTATTAGGTTGGTGCAAAAATAATGACGTAATAATGCCGTTTTTTGACGTATTTTTAACGTCAAAAAACGACATTATTACGCCATTATTTTTGCACCAACCTAATACATATAAACGGTAGATATAAACATATTTACAAGTGTTTGTCCACCTTTCAACCGGTGGCTGGGCATTAAGTCATTTTTCTCTACCACCGGTAAAGTGGTGGTCAGGTTTCAAAGGGTTAAAGAACATATGACAGGACGGATTAAAGAAAGAGAGTGGGGGTGAGATAAAGGTAGAATGCGACATGAATGTAGAGGGAGAGGATGTATGCGACAATTGGAGAGTAAGGTGAGAGTTAAAGAGGAAAAGATCGAAGAACAAGGAAACAGGTTTACAAAGAAATCGAAGAGAAAACTATTAATAAGAAGGAGAGAGGAAATGTACGGACACATTAGAGAGTGAGTTTAGAGCTAATAAACTTAAAAGGAAAGATGAAAGAGGAGAGAAAAACAGAAATAAAAGGGAAATATGGATAACGGGAAGGAAGGAGGGATAGAAAAAGAGTGAAATTGAGAGAGAGAGAGAGAGAGAGAGAGGGGTGAGAGACAAAAATTGAGAGTGAATTAAAGGACAAAGAAACAGTTCATTTCGAAGGAGGACCTAGTCATGGCTGTCAGACAATTTCTGCGATTGCATCAGCCCTTACATTTGGCCACCTAACCCTCCAGAATACAAACACGTTGATTATTATGTCTTGGGTGCATTTGAGCGAGAGACCAACAAAACACCTTCTAACAAAAAGATGAACTGAAGGCAAAGATTACGGCAACATTCATCAACTTAAACAAGGAGACCGGCCCGAAGAGTTGCAGGAGATTCCGAAGACGTCTCGTTCCTATAGTTGAAGCCAA
This sequence comes from Acanthosepion lycidas, assembly GCA_963932145.1. Classification (NCBI taxonomy): domain Eukaryota; kingdom Metazoa; phylum Mollusca; class Cephalopoda; order Sepiida; family Sepiidae; genus Acanthosepion; species Acanthosepion lycidas. Next base: position 28,683,583 of record OZ010599.1, read on the forward strand.
TGGCGATTTTAATGAATAAATTTACTCTTTATTATTTCGTGATATTTTTGTGTAGTTTTGGTAAATGTATCTCTTAAAATGAGATCTCAGCGTTATTTTCCTTTTGGCGTCATCTAGACGACATTTTATCCATCGCACCCTGTGTATCTGTTAAAATGAGATTTCAGTGTTATTTTCAGTTTGGCATCTTTTAGACGACAATTTATCCATCGCATCCTGTATATTTGTTAAAATCAGATGTCAGTGTTATTTTCATTTTGGTGGCATCTAGACGACAATTTATCCATCGCACCCTGTATATCTGTTAAAATCAGATGTCGGTGTTATTTTCATTTTGGTGTCATCTAGACGACAATTTATCCATCGCACCCAGTATATCTGTCAAAATGAGATGTCAGTGTTAATGCCATTTTGGCGTCATTTAGACGTCAATTTATCCGTCGCACCCGGGTACCTGTTAAAATTAGAGGTACAGCACGACCACCAGACCCTATATGACAGCAATAAAGTAAAAATCAAAAGAGTTGGGTAAAAGGAGTGAAAAAATGAAAGAAATCAGTACTAGTACGCGAAAAAAAAAGACTAGATCAGAGAGGCAGATATATTTTTGGGCTGAAGATGAAAGGATTTCAAGAATGAGCCTAATATATCAAGAGACGAATTAGAGGAAAAGAAGAAAAATTCAGTTTATCTTCATGAGACCCTCGACTGTTTTAATCGTCGGTAGGTGTTGGGAGCACGAGGACAGAAGAAATCGACAGGTTCTTCTTCCTCGGAATATTTTCAGATAGCTTGACGGTGCCCAACTCCTCCCCAAGCTTTTGACCGACAGCTGAAGACAATGGAACATGTTGTAGGTCATCCGCAGCCTGTAAACTCTCAGGTTTTTAATTTAAAGTTCTTATTCTAGATTAATTGCGACCCATGGCTATAGAACCCAGTCTGTTCACCTATATCAGAATTGTCCTTCTCTTAGATCAGTTGCTACCCATGGCTATAGATCCCAGTCTGTCCAGCTATATCAGAATTTTCCTTCTCCTAGATCGGTTGCCAGAAAAAAGGCTATAGAACTCAGTCTGTTCAACTATATCACAATGTTTTTTCTCCTAGATCGGATGCCAACCAAGGCTATAGAACTCAGTCTGTTCAGCTTATTCAGAATTGTTCTTTTACTAGATCGGTTGCCAAACAAGACTATAGAAACCAGTCTGCCAAGCTATATCAGAATTGTCCTTCTCCTAGATCGGTTGCCAACCAAGGCTATAGAACACCGCCGGTGCAGCTATATCAGAATTGTTCTTCTACTAGATCGGTTGCCAACCAAGTCTATAGAAATCCGTCTGTTCAGCTATATCAGAATTGTTTTCTACTAAATCCGTTGCCAACCAAGGCTATAGAAACCAGTCTGCCAAGCTATATCAGAATTGTCCTTCTCCTAGATCGGTTGCAAACCAAGGCTATAGAACACCGCTTGTCCAGCTATATCAGAATTGTACTTCTACTAGATCGGTTGCCAACCAAGGCTATAGAAACCCGTCTGTTCAGCTATATCAGAATTGTTTTCTCCTAGATCCGTTGCCAACCAAGGCTATAGAAACCAGTCTGCCGAGCTATATCAGAATTGTTATTCTCCTTGATCGGTTGCCAACCAAGCCTATAGAACACCGCCTGTCCATCTATATCAGAACTGTCCTTCTACTAGATCGGTTGCTAACCAAGGCTATAGAACCCCGTCTGTTCAGCTATATCAGAATTGTCCTTCTCTTAGATTGGTTGCTACCCATGGCTATAGAACCCAGTCTGTCCAGATCTATCAGAATTTTCCTTCACCTAGATCGGTTGCCAGAAAAAAAGGATAGAGAACTCAGTCTGTTCAACTATATTACAATGTTCTTTCTCCTAGATCGGATGCCAACCAACGCTATATAACTCAGTCTGTTCAGCTATATCAGAATTGTCCTTCTCCTAGATTGGTTGCCAACCAAGGCTATAGAATACCGCCTGTCCAGTTATATCAGAATTCTCCTTCTACTAGATTGGTTGCCAACCAAGGCTATAGAATTCAGTCTGTCCAGCTATTTCAGAATTTTCCTTCTCCTAGATCTGTTGCCACTATAGAATTCAATCTCTCAAGCTATTTGCTCATAGCTAGGGAGAGAAGAGATAGATTCATATATTTTCCAGGGATATTAAGTGAATGCGATGAACTCGACTGGAATTTGAACTCGGCTCTCCAATTTCCCATCCCCAGCCTCTAGCCACTACTCTCCCGTGACTGCAGTGTATACACAACAGAGAGACTGAGAGGGGGGTGTTAAGCTTGACGCAGAGAATGATAAGACGATGGATTAAATCGAAAGAAAAAAAAAAGGTAACCAGAAAAGGAAGGTAAAGAGAAAATAGGGAGGGAGTGTGAGTTTGATTGAAATCTGATAACTGTATTTATGAGGGTAAGAAGATTTACGGGATAGGATGGTGGAAAGAGACGGCGACGTTGGTGGCGCACCGGTTGTGGTTTCAGCGGTGGTGGTGGTGGTGGTGGGTGCTTTTCTTTACTGACGGTAATAAAATGAGATAACAAAAAAACAATCCAAAAAGAAAGGAACACCCTGAAGAATGCTGTCATCAGCGACGAGAGTAAATCGCCAATAAAACTCGCAAGAAGGATAACAAAAATTAAAGATAGCGAAAAGAAGAAAAAGAGGAGGAGAAGAAGGAGGGGAAATAATAATAAGAGAGAGACAGGTGACGAAAGAAGGAGTAGAAGGACGAGGAATAATAAATAAAGAGATCTGCGGTGAAAGAAGAAAAAGAGTAGAATGATAAGGGAGATGAAAAAAAGAACTATGCGACGAAAAAGAAAAGAACAAGAAGAAGAAGAAGAAGAAGAAGAAGAAGAAGAAGAAGAAGAAGAAGGAGGAGGAGGAGGAGAAGAAGTGAAGAAGGAGGAGAAGAAGAGAGCTATGCGACGAAAGAAGAAGAAGAAGAAGAAGAAGAAGAAGTGAAGGAGGAGGAGGAGAAGAAGAGAGCTATGCGACGAAAGAAGAAGAAGAAGAAGAAGAAGAAGAAGTGAAGGAGGAGGAGGAGAAGAAGAGAGCTATGCGACGAAAGAAGAAGAAGAAGAAGAAGAGAGTTATAAGACAAAAGAAGTAGTGGAGGAGGGAAGTGAGAATAATAATAATAATAATAATAATAAGAGAGACAGGTGACGAAAGGAGGAGTAGAAGGACGAGGAAGAAGAAGTAAAGAGATCTGCGGGGAAAGAAGAAAAGGAGGAGAAGGGTGAGAAGGAGGAGAAGAAGAGAGCTATGAGATAAAAGTAGAAGTGGAGGAGGAGGAGGAGAAGAGAGCAATGCGACGAAAGAAGAAGAAGAAGAAAAAGAAGAAGACGAATTAGAAGAAGTGGAGGAGGAGGAGGTGGAGGAGGAGAAGACGAAGACGAAGAAGAAGAAGAAGAAGAAATGGAGAAGAAGGAGGAGGAGAAGAAGAGAGCATTGCGACGAAAGAAGAAGAAGAAGAAGAAGAAGAAGAGAGCTATAAGACAAAAGAAGTAGTGCGAGGAAATGAGGAGTAGAAGGACGAGGAAAAAGAAGTAAAGAGATCTGCGGGGAAAGAATAAAAGTAGGAGAAAGAGAAGGGAGAAGGAAAGAACTATTCGACGAAAGAAGAAAAGAGGGAGAAAGGGGAGGAGGAGAAGAAAAGAGCTATAAGATAAAAGTAGAAGTGGAGGAGGAGGAGAAAAAGTGAGCTATGCGACGAAAGAGGAAGAGAAGAAGAAGTGGAGAAGGAAGAGGAGGAGGAGGAGGAGAAGAAGATGTGGAGGAGGAGGAGAAGAAGAGAGCTATGCAACGGAAGAGGAAGAGAAGAAGAAGTGGAGAAGGAAGAGGAGGAGGAGGAGAAGTAGAAAAAGAAGTGGAGGAGGAGGAGAAGAAGAGAGCTATGCTACGAAAGAGGGCGAGAAGAAGAAGAAGAAGAAGAAGAAGAAGAAGAAGAAGAAGAAGAAGAAATTAAACTTTTACGAATCAGATAAAAACACCTGAATATTTTTGTATTCAGATATCCTTCACAAGCTGTGGAATGGTCATATTAATATTAACCGTTTCCTAAAAAGGCAAAATTCGGAATTTATTAACCAAACATCAAGTACCTAAGTCGATTAAAATTTATTAAACTTTTTTTATAATTTTCTTTTTCGGAAATTTTCTTTCAAGTCTATTATCTGTTATGACTCTTTCAAGTAGTGCTGGGAGTTTCCTTCCTAACCTTTTGTTTGAAGTTGTGTGGAGTGACAACATCTTGATTATGTTCTTATTTTCTCTACGCTACATGTGCTGTCCATTTTAGCTGTTGCTGTTTGAAGTCTTTAAATGATACGGTTTCTGTTAATTAGAGTAGTGATTCTATAAGTTTCAAAGGTGGGTGATTCTTTCCAGGAATTTGAAACACCGAATCGACATACCAGTAAGTTAATGACTATTCTTACGATGACTACGATCGAAGGAAGAAGACAAACTACTGATGATTGTATTCAGACATTTAAATTGAGATTCACAAACTCAGCAAACAGCTGAGATTCGATCACGGCTAGGACTAGCTTGGACTGGCTTCGGCCTGGACTAGCTAAGACAAGCCATGACCAGCTTTGACTAAGCTCTGACCAGCTTGGACGAGTGGCCCTTAGAGTGGAAACACTCGGGTCTCCCACGTTAAACGACCTTGTGTCACATCTTGATCTTGTGGGAGTCAAGTAAATTCCAACTCAGCAAACAGCGAAGATACAGAAACATTCGTTGGTAAGTATAAGACTGCTGGGAGAACAACGATAACCATGAATTTGTTTAGAAATGATACAAGGAAATAGAAAATGGAAAGAGAATAGCTCCAAGAATTACAATGCAAAACGTAGAAGAATGCTGAAGAGAGCGCGTTGGGTTAAGCAGAAGAAAGATTAAAAACAATGTCAAGTGCCAGCCTAAAAAAAGATACAATACAAAATCATCCAAGATGAACTCAGAACGATTTTTATAACCTTGTTCGAGCTTGACAATTCTTCGCGCCATATACTTATACGTCTATATTTCATCCTTTCTTTTGAATATTACTGCTACATCAGCTCGGTTCTTCTGCTATATATTAAGAGATTCTTGACATATATATATATATATATATATTCGGTCATTTCCTTCCTTTCAAAAATAGGCATCACTGGACGTTTCGCATCGCATTAAAAATAAAACAAAACAGTTCAGCACGCGTCAAGTCGAGGTCAAAACTTGCAAATAAAATGTGCGCAACATCACGACATAACATGCGCAAGTGGTCGTCTATAACGATTTTTACCAGAATTTACAAAGAGGAACGATCAATTAGCTTATCTTCATACTCTGCCTAGTGGCAAACGCAGCTGGTGGCGCCAGGGGTGGCGGTCCAGCCATAGCCACCGAAACCGTGATATCACGCCTGGTCGGCGGCTGATGAAGACAGGGTATCGGACGTGCTAATACACGTTGTATGTTAAATAAATCTACTTTCCGTTGTGATGAGGATTTTTAAAAACACGATCCAATGCGCCCTATTATAGCTGTTTTAGGATTTTAAATTTATTCATTGTAGTTATGGAATTTGTTTAAAAACAAGCGTCTCCGTATAATGGGGCTGATCAGGAATTGGTAGAAATGTAAAATGACATTAGTATAGAAATGTTATATGTAATTTAATATGTTCTTGTATTCATATTGCATTCTGCTGAGTGTTGATTCGTTGATTTTGATATACAGGACCGCGAGAATTTGAATGTTTTGTTTATTGTCTATTATTTTCGTGGGGTAGTATAAACTGAAGATGAAATATATTTGAATATATATATATATATATATATATATATATATATATATATATATATATATATATATATATATATATGTATATATATATATATATATATGTATAATCATACATTGAATCAATTACCAATATTAATGCGATTAATGGCGAAACCTCTTCGCTTACAGACTTAATATATGCATTAAATTACTAACAATCCACTGAATGATGCGAACCTTATAGAAGCAGGTACTTTCACGGACTTCATATCCTCATCATCAGGCTGTAATTTTTTCTTTAAATCAAAACTCGAAGACGAAATAATCTGTTGTAGACCGAAAGATGTCTTTTTTTAAGAATGTGTTATTTATTAACGTGCAACTCGCAACGCTAAAGTTCAAATATTTCAAGAGAGAATTTTTACATGAATTTTGTAATTTGGTAAATCCACGAATTCTTTTGTTGTAATTGTTTACATAGGTCAATTAAAAAGCGGATCAACTGTTTTTTATAAACGTTTTATATGAGGCAGCATATATTTTATATTATAAAGAGATAATCATTCATTGAATCAATTAGCAATATTAATATTAATGCGATTAATGGCGAAATGATGCTAATAGACTTAATACAAGCATTAAATTAATTAAAATATTTGAACTTTAGCGTTGCGACTTGCACGTTCCAATATTATACAACTGTTAATAAATAACAGATTCTTTAAAAAACAACTTTCAGTCTACAACACATTTATTTCGTCTTCAAATTTTGATTTTTAAAGGAATAAATTGCAGCCTGATGATGAGGACATGAAGTCCTTGAAAGTACTTGCTTCTATAAAAAATACAATTTATCCATCTGAAAACAATTTTATACATAAGGATCGCATCATTCAGTGGATTGTTAGTAGTTTAATGCTTATATTAAGTCTGTAAGCGAAGAGATTTCGCCATTACTCGCATTAATATTGCTAATTGATTCAATGTATGATTATCTCTTTATAATATAAAATATATGCTGCCTAATATAATACGTTTAAAGAGAGAAACAGAGAGAGAGAGAGAGAGAGAGAGAGAGAGATACACCCTTGTAAAAATTAATTGAAACAACTTTAGTTTCCTTTCTTTCAACATACGGTCAGTTTTAGAACCACTGGAGTGACAGTGCGTAATCGATTTCTATTTTTTCCTCAGATTAGGTCATTTGCAGGGGTGTGCAGTAATATGATTCTATTGTCGGGGTGCATGAAGAAATTTGTTTGGCCTTTGAAAAATATTGCATTTTCATCACGTCCAGACACAATTGTCTCGACTGTCGATTAGTTGTCCTACGGCCATTGTCTGCGATGGGCGTTATTCTAAGGAAGCGTACGAAAATTGTCACGCTGGACGAAGAGGAATTACGTGTACTTCAAAAATTTGGGGGTAACAAAACACTCCATGTAATTGACGCAGGGTTAAAAACATTCCGAATATATTTGCTGTTTTTCAAACTTCAGCGAAACCAAAATGCAGCTGGTGTAAAAAATGTAAATACGACTTGAAATTACCGTTGCAAAACAATGATATATAAATAGTCGAGAGTCCGTCGGGAAGTAAAACGATTATTGGAGAGTTTGCATTTTAAAGGATTGTCTCCTCATAGACCGGAATATCAGCGCGAATCATCGTAAACAAGATTGTCTGCCACAGCTGTAATAACATGTTACACCTCCACATAACTTCAGTAAAAATAAGTTATGGAGGAAGAAATAAAGAGAAAGTAAAATAGGAAAAATTAAACAGAAGAAAAAAGAAGAGGAAAAGGAAACGAAAAAGAATGAAAGAATAAAAGAGGAGGGGGAAGAAAAAAAGAAGAAAAAGAAGAAAAGAAAAAAAAGCACGCAGAAGAAAAAGAAGAGGAAAAGGAAACGAAAAAGAATGAAAGAATAAAAGAGTAGGGGAAGAAAAAGATAAAGAAGAAAAGAAGAAAAGAAAAAAAAGAAAAGGAAAGGGCGCAGAAGAATTAGAAGAGGAAAAGGAAACGAAAAAGAATGAAAGAATAAAAGAGGAGGGGGAAGAAAAAAAAAGAAGAAAAAGAAGAAAAGAAAAAAAAGCACGCAGAAGAAAAAGAAGAGGAAAAGGAAACGAAAAAGAATGAAAGAATAAAAGAGGAGGGGGAAGAAAAAAAAGAAGAAAAAGAAGAAAAGAAAAAAAAGCACGCAGAAGAAAAAGAAGAGGAAAAGGAAACGAAAAAGAATGAAAGAATAAAAGAGTAGGGGAAGAAAAAGATAAAGAAGAAAAGAAGAAAAGAAAAAAAAAGAAAAGGAAAGGGCGCAGAAGAAATAGAAGAGGAAAAGGAAACGAAAAAGAAGGAAAGAATAAAAGAGGAGGGGGAAGAAAAAAAAGAAGAAAAAGAAGAAAAGAAAAAAAAGCACGCAGAAGAAAAAGAAGAGGAAAAGGAAACGAAAAAGAATGAAAGAATAAAAGAGGAGGGGGAAGAAAAAAAAGAATAAAAAGAAGAAAAGAAAAAAAAGCACGCAGAAGAAAAAGAAGAGGAAAAGGAAACGAAAAAGAATGAAAGAATAAAAGAGTAGGGGAAGAAAAAGATAAAGAAGAAAAGAAGAAAAGAAAAAAAAAGAAAAGGAAAGGGCACAGAAGAAATAGAAGAGGAAAAGGAAACGAAAAAGAAGGAAAGAATAAAAGAGGAGGGGGAAGAAAAAAAATGAAGAAAAAGAAGAAAAGAAAAAAAGCACGCAGAAGAAAAAGAAGAGGAAAAGGAAACGAAAAAGAATGAAAGAATAAAAGAGGAGGGGGAAGAAAAAAAAGAAGAAAAAGAAGAAAAGAAAAAAGGACGCAGAAGAAAAAGAAGAGGAAAAGGAAACGAAAAAGAATGAAAGAATAAAAGAGTAGGGGAAGAAAAAGATAAAGAAGAAAAGAAGAAAAGAAAAAAAAAGAAAAGGAAAGGGCGCAGAAGAAATAGAAGAGGAAAAGGAAACGAAAAAGAAGGAAAGAATAAAAGAGGAGGGGGGAAAAAAAGAAGAAAAAGAAGAAAAGAAAAAAAAGCACGCAGAAGAAAAAGAAGAGGAAAAGGAAACGAAAAAGAATGAAAGAATAAAAGAGTAGGGGAAGAAAAAGATAAAGAAGAAAAGAAGAAAAGAAAAAAAAGAAAAGGAAAGGGCGCAGAAGAATTAGAAGAGGAAAAGGAAACGAAAAAGAATGAAAGAATAAAAGAGGAGGGGGAAGAAAAAAAAAGAAGAAAAAGAAGAAAAGAAAAAAAGCACGCAGAAGAAAAAGAAGAGGAAAAAGAAACGAAAAAGAATGAAAGAATAAAAGAGTAGGGGAAGGAAAAGATAAAGAAGAAAAGAAGAAAAAAAAAAGAAAAGGAAAGGGCGCAGAAGAAATAGAAGAGGAAAAGGAAACGAAAAAGATAAAGACGGAAATGAAGTTAAAGAAAAAAAAAAGAAGAAAAGAACGTAGAAAAAAGGGGAGGAAAGGAAAACGAAAAAGAATGAAAGAATATAAGAGGAGGGGAAGGAAAAAGAAAAAATATAATAAAGAAAAGAAAAGAACGTAGAAAAAAGGAGAGGAAAAGAAAACGAAAAAGAATGAAAGAATAAAAGGGGAGCGGAAGAAAAAGAAAAAAGATAATAAAGAAAAGGAAAGAACGTAGAAAAAAGGGGAGGAAAGGAAAACGAAAAAGAATGAAAGAATATAAGGGGAGGGGAAGAAAAAGAAAAAAGATAATAAAGAAAAGAAAAGAACGTAGAAAAAAGGAGAGGAAAAGAAAACGAAAAAGAATGAAAGAATAAAAGGGGAGGGGAAGAAAAAGAAAAAAAGATAATAAAGAAAAGAACGTAGAAAAAAGGAGAGGAAAAGAAAACGAAAAAGAATAAAAGAATATAAGAGGGAGAGGAAGAAAAAGATAAAGAGAGAAAGTAGTTTAGGAAAAAAAAGAAAAGGACACAAAATAAAGAAAAAGAGAAAATATAAACGAAAAAAATGAAAGAGGAGGGGAAAAAAGAAAAAGAAGTTAAAGAAACAGAAAAGAAAAGGACAGAAGAAAAAGAAGAGGAAAAGAAAACAAAAAAGATCGAAAGAATAAAAAAAACTGAAAGAAGATGAAATTGAGAAATTGCAGATATGACAATTGACCGTTATTTCTCTGCTAAGAGTTTCTTGTATCGCACTTCTCGCTTGTGGAACTCTGTTTTGGCTACTTGTTTCCTAGTCAAGTTTGATGTTCGAAAAATCTCAATGCAATGTCAATAGTTATCTTCTATCTTCTTATTCTTGTTCTTTCAATGTTTTTTTTTATCATATTCTCGAACACTCAGTAACACCTTGCATCTTAGTGGCTTTATTGCCTTTCTGGGGTTAAATAACTAAAAAAAAAATTTAAAAATGGAAATGCAAAGAAAACAATTGAGAAGAAGAAGAAGAAGAAGAAAGCAGGAGGAGGAGGTGTCAGAAGAAAAGAAGAATGGGGGTAAATAAGGCGGAGGTGGAAGAAGAAGAAGAAGAAGAAGAAGAAGAAGAAGAAGAAGGAAATTAAGCTGTAAAGAGCGTTAAAAAAGAAGGCGGGGATTGCAAAGGGGAGACATTATTTTACTTTCTTTTTTCTCTCTTGGAGATAACAACAATCCTTCTGGAAGATAGCTTCGCTGGAACAGTCACTTGAAAATAGGGAAATTATCTACGAGGCCCTCATATCAGTAAGCTTTTTTTTTTTAATAACAACAGATGACGACGAACACTTAAACCGTAATCCCACTTCGTTTTCCGTCTTTCAGTGCTATCGAAAAAGTGGTATAAACTTCGTATAACGCTTGTTAGTAAAACTAAGGAAAACACTGGAAACTAATCGTTGAGCGAAAGTGGGTTTAATCACACGAGAAAAATGGACTGAAAATACAGTAGCTAAGTTTGACGTGTGTCCGACTGAAAAGTGCATCGCCTTTGAGACCCAATTTTTGTCACTGTTCCATGAGCAGGCGTTCTCCTCATAGCGGATGGACGAGTCCATGTTTCATTAAGAGGTCTAAGGCTTTACACGTTCTACCGCTGACCTGCTTACGCCATAACTGGATTTGTATACCTAGCTCTTGATAATAACGGCCAAACTCGAGCTGTGGCTCTAGATATATCGAAGGCGTTTGACAGGGTTTGGCATTCTGGCCTTCTACGTAATCTTCAGGGATACTTTATTATAAGACAATTATTTGATTTAATCCAGTCATTCCTGTCAAACCGTGAAATGAAGGTCGTCCTAAACGGGTTCTCTTCAAGTACCTTTCATACGAACGCTGGTGTTATCCAAGGCTCTATCCTGGACCCTACACTGTTTCTGGTCGTCATCAAAGATCTTGCCGCTGGCATCAGTTCTCAAGTAGGCATCTACGCAGACAACACTAACGTTTACTCCTGTCTCGATAGTAAATCCGGCATTGCTGACAAAGGTAACCTGGCCGTTGCTCTCGAAAGGAAACTCCGATCTTTGATTGACTGGGGCAGGAAATGGCTTGTAAATTTTAATGCCTCCAAAACGATTGTGTTCTTATAGAGAGAACTCTCTGCCTTCTATCAGCATGGCTGATGCTCAACTTCACGAGAGCGTCTCTCTGCGCATTCTTGGCCTCACGTTTTTCACTGATCTGAGGTGGAGCAACTTCGTTGAATCAATAGCTTCATCTACCGCAAGGAAAGTTGGTTCTTTGTGTTGCGCCAGAAGATTATTCTAGTCTGATTCCATCCTTCAAATCCACAAATCTCCTATTCCTCTTTGCATTGAATACTGTTGCCATATATGGCTTGGTGTCCCCGCTGTTCATCTCGAGGTTCTCGATAAAATCTAAAGACGGATATGCAATGTGATAGGTCCTGACCTGGCATCTCGACTCCAGTCACATTCTCACAGACGTAGTGTAGCTTCCAACTGTCTTTTCTACAACTATTTTCTCTGACAAGCTAATTTAACTGGTGTCCCATCTGCATGAATTTAAGCGTGTTACTAGGTTGGCATTTCGGTCCCACCCTTTCAATGTGGAAACAGTTAAATGTAACCGCATCTTGTACTCCAACAGCTTCTTCTCTTGCGCTTCCCAACAGTGGAACTCACTTCCTCTTATTTGCTTCCCTGATATCTATACCATACTGGGTATGACGATAATCTGCATCGGTGTCCTGGGTAAGACGATAAACTATGACCGACAGCAAGGCCTCTGATCAGAAGGTTTTGAGGAGCGTGAAACCACCTCTTAATTGTTGGTGTCCCCAGGTTCATCCTGAGCCGGGGTGGTAGTACCTGTTAGGATCCCAGCTATGGGCAAATAGTTAACCCCCAAAATGGTGTCAAAACGCTATGAAAGTGTAAAAATAGGTTTTAATACCAGAAATACTTTGTAAAAAAAAAAATATTATCAGCAATACATTTTTGAAAAATATATATTACCAGCTATACTTTTTTGAAAAGGAAATTACAAGCGTTACATTTTTGAAGAAAAATTATTACCAGAAATAGATTTTTGAAGGAAAAAAATACCAGCAGTATATTTGAAAAAAAAAATATTGCCAGCAATAAAAAAAAAAACTTGTCGGCATTAAATAACCCATTGAGGTTGATATGCCGTAAACCAAACGAAACGAAACCAAACTTATAATCTTCAAATATCTATATGTACATTTCTGATACGTTGATATTGATCCCCGTCCTTCTCTTTATCCTTTCGCCAAACAACGCAATTGACTCTTACTTTCACTCTCGGAAACCCCTTGCGTGCTAGTGGTACTCCCGCCTTCTTGCTTGGGATGAAAAAAGAAAAAAAAAAAAAGAAAAAAATCAGAAAAGAAAAAAAGGAAGATTAGTCAGTGTTTTTAAAAAAAAATTCTTAAATGCTGATTTTCAAGATTTACTCGACCTCCTCCCTTTCAACGTTATGCGTTATACGATAAGAAAACAAATATCTATTTCTATATTCACAAGCGGTCACACATCTAGATACTAGTCAGGTCGGCATTTGGTGTTATTTCTATTCACTCATGCTCTTTGTGTAAGGTACGAATCCACAACTGGTTTCAGTCAATCTTTCATATCTAAAAACAAAAATTTAAAAAATCCCATGATCTAAAAATACCTTCTGACATTAAATAACCTGCAAAGAATTGATAATCCGTAATAAACAATTAGACAATAAACTATTTCTTTCTATTGTCGTGTGGTTTTAATTTAGTGATTTTTATCGTATTTTCTTATCTTTCCTTCATTCTCTTGAAGTTTACTACGCTTTTGTTCTGCAATATTTTATTTCTAATTTTTTATCTTGTCCAAGACACTCCACTGTTGCTACAACTACAGTACATGTTATGCCACTATGTTAATAATAGTTTACGGGACAGGTGATTGTGATTATTTAGCAACCAATATAGGAGAAGGAACACTCTGAATTCAAACCAGCCTAGGGAGGGTTGCTCTGCGTCTGGCTATCTTGTCCAAGACACCCTACTGCCTCTAGGGCTGCAGTACATATGGTGCTGCAACAACCCTCATAATTCAGTATTTTCATCATTTTTGCTGCATTCTCCATTTTTTTCCTTTTTTCTTGGTCATTTTTAATTGCTTTCTTCATGTTTTGTTTCTTTCTTCATGTTTTATTTCTTTCTTCATTACTATTTACTTTCTTCTTCATTTTTCATTATTTTCTCTTTCATTTTTCATTCTTTTTTTTTTTTTTGTCAATGATTTTTCTTTAATACTCGCTGCCTTTCGCTTACTGACATTACCCGTAAGCCATTTCGATACAATACTGTCGCCCATATAAAACTACTTGAATGAAGAAACCAGGATTATCGTAGATATTTTAAAAGCAATGGGCAAATAAATCGACACTGACATAAGTATTTATTGGTATAATTATTTGTCATCTCTCAGGGAATAAAAAAAAAAAAAAATACCAATTTTCTTTTCGTAATTTGATTTTTTCCCCCGCCTGCATGCCATCTATAATCCGATTTCGAAAAGGAGGAATAAAGCTGTCAAAACAGTTCGTGAACGGATTACAAACATATGAATATAAACATTTTTTTTTTGTTATTTAGAATCGGGTCAACACTCACCGAAAACCATAAACAGATGAACAGATAAACATATATATTAATAGACAGATATGTTGATAGATCGATAATCGAATCCGCTGATAGGTAAAAAAAAGGAAAGTATCTGATCTATACTTTTCTTATTTAAGCCCATGTCTTTTTTTTTAATCATTATATCTATAGTAATGGAAGCCATTTTATTATTTTTTTAAAAATTATATCTGCACAGACTACGTTTCATAAGTTTATTCATCCGTCTTTTAGTCGTTTTCGATTTATTTCTTACCTTCCGTCCTTTCTATCAATTACTAACAGTTTATCTGCAAAGAATAAGTGCAATGACAACTGAATTGTACTAAATTATTCTACCTTGACAGATGTAAAAATCATGGTAGCAGTGATCGAACCTTCCCGCCAAAAACCCAGAATTTATTTTCGATTGTAACAGAGAGCAGCAGATCTGCAGCGTGGCGAAATGTCGTCTGACATGAAATTGAGGTAGGTGAATGAAGTCCTCTATGCGTAAGAATTGCACCTACTGACATGCATTGTATAATATTTATGGAGACGAAATAGTGGATGTGAGCATAGGCGGTGTGTAATATGCTTTAGTTGTGAAAGCAGAGATTTAGGCGCGACAGTGGATTGCGTTCGTTGTTGTAGATTCTTATGTGACCTTAATGCAGTCTCTAACTATGTCTTTGTTTCTGTCTCTCTCTGTCTCCATGTGTCTCTCTCGATTTCTCTCTCTGTCCATCGCTCTCGATATAATTTTTTTCTGTCTTTCGTAATCCACAAAATGTTCATGGCTCTCGATTTATGTGTAATAATACTTTTTTCGAGTTTAACAAATAGAATTTTATCATCTTTCTCTCTTAGATTGATCTATCTATCTATCTATCTATCTATCTATCTATCTATCTATCCACACACACACACACATATATATATATATATATAATATATATATATTTTCAAATCTATATCTGTATGAATACACATATATATAGTATTTTATATCTATCTATCTATCTATCTATCTATCTATCTATCTATCTATCTATATATATATATATATATATATATGCATACACAAATATATCTCTGTATTTTGATATCACTCTTTCTCTCTCTGTCTCTCTCTCTTTCTCTCTCTCTCTCTATATATATATATATATATATATATATATACAGACATATATATCCATGCTTTACATCTCTCTCTCTCTCTCTCTATATATATATATATATATATATATATATACAGACATATATATCCGTGCTTTACATATCTCTCTCTCTCTCTCTCTCTATATATATATATATATATATATATATATGTACACTCACATATATATATATATATATATAGTCTTTTCATATCTATCTATCTATCTATCTATCTATCTATCTATCTATCTATCCACACACACATATATATATATAATATATATATAAGTATTTTCAAATCTATATCTGTATACATACACATATATATAGTATTTTATATCTATCTATCTATCTATCTATCTATATATATATATATATATATATATATATATATATATATATATATATATGCATACACAAATATATCTCTGTATTTTGATATCTCTCTTTCTCGCTCTGTCTCTCTCTCTTTCTCTCTCTCTATATATATATATACAGACATATATATCCATGCTTTACATCTCTCTCTCTCTCTCTCTCTATCTATATATATATATATATATATATATATATATATATACAGACATATATATCCATGCTTTACATATCTCTCTCTCTCTCTCTCTATATATATATATATATATATATATATATGTACACTCACACATATATATATATATATATATATAGTCTTTTCATATCTATCTATCTATCTATATATATATATATATATATATATACGCATACACAAATATATCTCTGTATTTTTATATCTCTCTTTCTCTCTCTCTCTCTATATATATATACACAGACATATATCCACGCTTTACATATCTTTCTCTCTCTCTCTCTCTCTCTCTATATATATATATATATATATATATATATATATATATATATATATATATATATATGTATATAGTCTTTTCATATCTATCTATCTGTCTATCTATCTATCTTACTAACGCTGGCGTAAATGTATAACCAAGTGATGCAAGTTCTATGTTAAGATTTGTGGAACTCCCTTCCGGCTTCTTGCGTTTCAGCCAACTTTGATCTTTAAAAATTTAAATGCCAATGTCAATTGTTATCTTCTGTCTTCTTAATCTTCGTTCTTTTAATGTTCATCTTTCCCCCACATTCTCTAACCCTAATCCTAACCCTAATCCTAACCCTTGCAAGACTGCCTGCCAGTGTCTTTTCCGTAATTACTTTCATGGTAATTGTTCTAATGAGCTCTTAGTACCTAGATGTTTTGAATTTAAATGCACTATGAGACTAGCAAAATCTTCTCATCAATTTACTGTTGAATTGGCTAGATGCAACCGTAATGATTACAGTTTCTTTTCTCGCACACCTCGCCGGTGGAACTCCTTTCTGTCTCCATGCTTTCAAGCCAATTTTGACCTTCAATATTTTAAATGCAATGTCAGTCGTTGCACATGGCGGAATTTTAGTGAAAATGATCAAACAAAACAAAAATACGCGCGGAATTCTAGAGCAAATATGGACGAAAGGAGAAAACAAAAAAATATTCGTGGGAGGCTGAAGAAATCATGTCCGAAACGTTTGATAAAAAGACAAAAGGAAGAAAAAAAATACCGTCGGATGGTCAGAGAGTGCATGTGTGAAACGGGAAAATTCATAAAACAGAAACAAAAAATCTCCCGCAAGTCTGGAGAGTACATTACCGGACCGTTGTGAAAAATGAAAAAAAAAAAAAAAAAATAATAATAATAATACAAGGACCTTGAAATAGAAGTCTCGAAAATGTGGCATATGGGAACATCAACAATCCCTGTTGTAGTTGGAGCCCTAGGACTGGTTGGAAAAGATTGCAGTAGACTAATTGCAGGGATTCCTGGAAGCCCATGCCTCAAGGAGATACAAAAAATTGTTCTGACAAGTACAGCCCACACTTTACGAAGGGCTCTATCTATGTAATTTTTATTTTATTTTATTTATTTTTTTTTTTGTCAGTGAAAAGTGTCATGATGCCATTTCTAACCTTAGGTCCCTGGGTGGGACCCGGAAAGAAATGTGTAAACGCCAGAAAGCAAAGAAAATAAAATTAATAATAATAATAAAAAGGAACAACATATTGGTTTGGTTTGGTTTCTTTTACGGCATATCAACCTCAGTGGGTTATTTCATGCCAAGAAGATTTTTACTGCGGGTAATTTTTTTTCAAAAATATATTGCTGCTAATATATTTTTTTCCAAACGTATATTGCTGGTAATAAATTTTCTTCAAAAATGTATATTGGTCATAAGTTTTACAAAAAGTTATTGCCGGTATTAAAACCTTTTTTTACACTTTCATAGTGTTTTGAATCCAGTTTGACCGTTATCCATTTGCCTATAGCTGGGACCCTAACAGATGCAACCACCCCGGCTCAGGGTGGACCAGGAAACACCAGCAATTAAGAGGTGGTTCGACGCTCCTCAAAAAATGTATCTTTAGAATTTAGCGAGAATGAAAGGGAGACAACTCATATCGAGTTATACTTAATAATATCGAGTTATACTTATTATAAAACCTAGGTTGGTTGTTTGTGTGTGTTCGTTTATATATGGGATCGGATTTCCTACATTTTTCAACCGATTTCAACAAAACTTCACTTTTTTGGCAGGTAGTGTTTCTTATTGTCTTGCACACTTTTTTCTTTATTTTTACATTCAGAATGCTTTAAAAATTCCATTTACAAGACAATTATTTATAATAAAATTCTATTCAATCGGTAGACTCATGACGATTGAAAACGATGTTTTATTTGAGTTTGGGTTTGACCAATTCGTAAAAAAACAAAAAAAAAAAAAAATAATGAAGACATGGGTGTCCGTCAACCTAAAACAATAATCTTTGTCAATTTTATTTTTCAGTCTTTATGATGGTCGTACTTGATCTATCTCTTATTGTTACATCCCCGGGCAACGCCGGGCTCTCCTGCTAGTCAGAAATAAATACGAGTAGATAGGTTCTCCCATCATTTCCGCTTCACAATCTTCTCCGCGCTTTTGAACAGGAATAAATTTATCTTTTGTTTCCTGTTTAGAGACGGGTTTCCGGTTTCATCAAAAGTCTTGCCATTCTTTTTCATTCACATTAGGCCCTTGCGTCTTAGTGAAAATTATCATTGGTTTGCTTGTGTTGAATTTATTAAAAAAACAAATTATCCAATCACGTTGCGCGGACGTCGGAGTGAAGCGAGCGAAGATGGCGGCAATTAAAAGGATAGCTTTCAAGTAGATTTGAACTCCGGCGACTGGCGCCGCAACTAAACGTGATGCCGAGGAAAGTAAAGACAAAATGGATCTATGTGAACATTTAAAAGCCGCGAGAGGAAAAAAAGTTGGAAGAAAATTCTTGACAAGAGACGTGCAAAAAAATAAATAAAAATCAATAATCAAGGTGATATTGTGCTAACACAGACACACAGTTACATATGCATATATCTAGAAAGATGATTTTAGAATAAAATACACATTAGAGCATTTATATGCAGAAACGCACATGGAGGGCAGTTTTTACACACTTTGAATACCCCCTCCACATAAAAAAGACTTGTATGAACAATAGAAAAAAGAAATAAAAAGATTAACCCCAGTAATAGGGAAGGGAGTTCCACAGGCGAGAGGTGCGAGACATGAAGCTATTAGAGTAGAAGAGACGGCTACATTTAGGAGTTTCGACAGTGAAGGGGTGGGAGCGGGATGCCAGCCTCGTATGGCGCATGATCTCATGACGTCTGGGAACCAGCGAATACAGCTCCTCGGAGCAATTTCCATGGAAGTATTTGTAGAACAGACAGAGGGAGGCGACGGCGCGTCTGTGAGAAAGTGAGTGTAGATGAGACGCCAGGGCAGGGCCAATTACATTGCATATCCGCCTATCAAGAACCTGAGGCAAACAGAAGGGGTACCAGACCATATATGGCAGCAATACTCCATGCAAGGGTGAATTGTTGTTTTGTAGATCTGGAGGATCGACTCCGGGGAGAAAAACTTTGCTGCCCAAATAGACTATACATACCAAATTAGACTATTTCTCCCCGTAAGTAATAACGATAGCGAACACACAGCCAAAAATCACATACACATTTATTACAAAAAGCAAATGTATATTAATTAAAAATAAAACGAATCTTCACTAAGGCATATTACAAAGAAATATACTACTCCAATTGACCCGAATAAAAAAATCAAATTAATTATCTATGATAAAAAATTTAAGACAGCTAACCTTATCCTCAAAAATAACAACACACCAGCTAAGTCAAAATTACAAAGAACGAACATTATCTATGAGTTCAAATGCCCCTTAAGGAACTGTATTCCTGATCAAACCGGACTAATAAATAATTACATCGGTCACACAACTACATGCTTATCCAGACGTCTTACGTTACACCTATCTGAGCACAGCTCCATTAGAACCCATTTAAATACACACACAAATTTACCAGACTCCATTAGGAACATACTAGTAGAAAACACAAATATATTGACTGCATCCACCTGCAAAAAAGACTAAAAATAATGGAAGCTGTAATAATAAAAAAGAAAAAGCCAACTCTTAACAATATTAACTACGAACAAGGCCACAATGTGCTAACCGTATTCGGAAATAAAAAAACATCCCTACCACACACTAAGACATACATATAACACTCACACTCAATTAAGCTGAAAAATCGAATCATCCTTGATAATGGCTAAAGGTATAGCCGAAAGCGCTCGGAAATATAAAACATTTGGACAGTTCTTACACAGGCTTTTTTCCAGAAAAGAAAGCTCTTGTTCGAACACAAGAAAAGTTAAATAAAAAACTTAACCGTAGTACTTTGTCTATCGTTTTTAATGAAACATGCATAAAGGAAGGATTGTTGCCTAAATATGCAACTATATATGTGCGTGTGTGTGCGTGTGTATGTGTGTGTATAGATGTATGTTATAAAATTCTCTGTGTCTTTCTTTCGTCTGTGCGCATGCGTAGATACATCAAGGCAAACATATAGTTACTAAAGGACCAAGGGTTCAAACAAAAAATCTTCAAATTTGCCATGCTATATATATATATATATATATATATATATATATATATATATGTATATATATATATATCTATATATATATATATATATATATATATATATATATATATATATATATATGTACGTATGTGTGTGCGTGTGTGTTTGTGTGTGCGTGTGTGTTTCTCTGTGTGTGTGTGGCCATCCACAGACAGATTGTTTCGCTGTATCTTAGCTCATCAGTGTGGCTAGACACCCGCTTGCCTCTACCTAGGATATATATATATATATATATATATATATATATATATATATATATATATATATATATATATATACTTCAAAACTTACACCCGAAAATCAAATTGACGCAAGAATATAATTTTAATGTATTACCATTTTTAGATATATTCATTAGAAATAAAATTAACCACATAATCACAGATATCTACCACAAACCCACATGCACCCAACAATACCTTCATTTCAAGAGCCAACCCCCCAAAAGCTGACTAAAATCCATCCACTATTCCCTAGCACGTAGAATTTGTACAATAGTGACTGATAAAAACCTCCGAAAAACCTGCTTAGAAGAACTACATAAAACTCTCAAAAAACGAGGCTACCCCACAACAATAATAAACACAGGTTTTGAACTCGCGAAAACAATTCTTCTAGACCAACTTAGAAATAAAAAGAAACGTAACCTCGAACAAACTCTAGCATATGTATCAACATACAACAAAAACAATCCAGAATTATTCACAGAAATTACAAAAAATCTATACCTACTTAGCAAGAATAATAAACTGATTAATATACTAAAAACAACCAAAATAATTAGAAGCAAACGCCAATCTAAAAACCTAAAACACATATTAACCTCATCTAAATTTAACCAACAGACAATACAGGGAGTCACAAAATGCAACAAAAAAAGATGTGGGGTTTGTGACATCATTGTAGAAGAAAATTTCTACACTTTTGAAAACCCCAAAAAACATTCACAATAAATAAAAATTTAAACTGCAACCCCAAAAATGTAATTTATGTACCTAAATGCACAAAATGTAAGAAGTCATATATAGGCATCAGCCAACAACTGAACAACAGGGTCTCCCTACACAAAAGCAATATAAAATTGAGAGACAACTTTTTGTATCACTAAACATCTTCAAATGTAACCAGGGTAAATTTAATACCATGCCGATATATCAAACAGGCAATTATTCGTACCTACAAATACAAGAAAAAAACTTTATAAACAAATTTAAACCCTAACTAAATGGATCATAACCCCCCACACAAAAACACACAACATGCACACAAGGTGACCAAATACAATGATCAAATCACTCACATACATGAACGCACGCTCACATGACATGTGCGTATCTGTTAGTAACAAAAATACACACACACACAGACACACGCACACACACACATACATATATATATATATATATATATATATATATATATATATATATATATATATATATATATAAGGAGTAGGGAGCATCACAGGATCATTAAGTCCCTAAAGAATAATCACTCTCTGGTCATTACCAGACCAGATAAGGGTTCTGGTGTTGTGCTTATGGACCGCCAGGATTATGTGACTAAAATGTTACATATACTTAATGATCCTTCTAAGTTTCAGCGTCTTGGTCACGTTGATACCCATGATAGCACGTTAACTTCTGAAATTCGTTTTCAGAAGCGTCTCCTTAAATGGGTAAAAAGTGGTGTTCTCTCTTCTGAAATATCTGAGGAATTGAGACAGTCTGGCTCGATTCGACCCCGTCTTTATGGATTACCTAAAATTCATAGGGAGGGTGTTCCGTTGAGACCCATATAATCTATGATTGGGTCCTCTCAACATAAAGTCGCTAAGTGGCTAGCTATAATGCTGGAACCAGTGTTGCAGCATTATAGCTCCTTTTGTATTAAAGATTTCTTCTCGTTCTCTGAATTTATTACGAATCTTGAGGCCACTGATAAATTTATGTGTTCCTTTGATATCTGCAGCCTCTTCACTTGCTTTCCATTGTCGGAGACTATAGATATTTGCAGTGATTTGCTATATCGTAATCATTTGACACCTCCGCCAATTCCTGAAGATGTTTTTATTGAACTCATGAAATTTGCTACCATGTCTGTCGATTTTAGTTCCGATAATATTATGTATCGACAGATTGATTGTGTTGCTATGTGTTCCTCTTTGGGTCCCGTTTTAGCTAACATTTTTGTGGGTTTCTATGAACAGAGTTTGTTTACAGATTCCTCTAAGCCCACTGTTTACTTCCGGTACGTTGATGACACTTTTTGTGTGTTTCGTAATGAATTCGAGGTAGACAAATTTTTCTCCCTACTAAATAGTGTTCATCCTGCCCTTAAATATACAGTAGAGAAGGAAGTGGATAACACTTTACCCTTCCTTGATGTTCTAGTTCGTAGAACACCTTCCTTATATACTACTACAGTGTATAGGAAGTCTACTTTCACGGGTCTTTACACTCGTTGGGATTCCTTTTGTCCCAAACAGCAAAAGATTAATTTAATTAAGTCTTTGACCCATAGGGCATTGAGGATTTGCTCAGATGACACTTTGAAAGATGAGATTAAGTTTTTAACTAACATCTTTACTAGTAACGGTTATCCTTATGATATCGTTCAAATGGTTATTCGGCAAAAGTTGGCGGACTTTAATAAAGTAAAACCGGTGCTTGTTAAAAAATGTCCCGTTTATTTACGAGTGCCATATTTTGGTAGGGATAGCGAAATGTTGGCTAAGCAAATTTCATCGAGTTCTAATCAATGCTATTTTGCAGTGAATGTACGTGTTGTGTTTAAAACAAGATCTGTTCTTCCATCCATGAGTAAGGATGTTCTACCTCCTCATCATATTAATTCTGTAATTTATCAATTTAAATGTAGTTGCGGTGTCGACTACATAGGTAGAACTACACAACGCTTGGATGTTAGAATCAAGCAACACGTGCCTGCTAAAATTTATAATAAAAAATTTTCGATTGGTGATACCGTTCGAAATACATACGGGTCATCTATAGCGGATCATTTCATAAATAGTCCTGGTTGTGCGGTGGACTTCAGTGTGAATTGGTTTTCTGTGTTGTCCACTTCACACTCGTTGTTTCATCTGAAGGTGTTGGAGACGCTGTTTATCAGGTCTGGGCGACCTTCTCTTTGTAAACAGAGAGATTGTTTGCTTGGGCTTGCTCTTCTGGGTCTCTAGCATCTTTAGGTGTTACAACTGTCCCTTCCGTTCATTCACGTCACCCATATATTTTTTTTTCTCTCCTGTTTCATAATTTTCCCCCGTTTACAGCTCTGAAGAGAGGGGGCGAAACAGGTCGGCTGGTATTTTATTTTAATAATATCATGGTCCAATGTAAAAATATTCTTGTTTTTAATATATATATGCGCATGTTGACAAAATCAGGGGAACTACTCACGAGCACGCACACAAACCCCACTTAGGAAGTATGTATATGTGTGTATATGTGTGTATATGTGTGTGAGTATGTGTATACTGGTTCCATGTAACTTGGGAAGTATGTGTGTGTGTATATATGTGTGTGTATGTACTGATTCCTTGTGGTGGGACGGTGTGTGTGTGTGTGAGAGAGAGAGTGTGCCTATGTGTATGTATGTGTGTATGTGTGTATGTGTACAAATGAGTTTACTAATTCCTTGTAATAAGACAGTATATGTATGGAAGGGAAATATACGCACGCATATATACATGCATGCCGACAGAAACACACGAAAATGGAAAGAGATCCAAGAACACATAGGTGTCAATAAAACATTAAAAGATAAAATGCCGATAAGTAATTCATCATTTCGCTTGGGCCAACCTTAATTGTTTTATGACCCTTCGCGCAGAACTCTTCATTGCCAATTCAAGAAAGACATTCGGATTACTAACACAAAATCAGAGAATGTCTCATATCCAGAATATTTAACATTGAAAAACATAAGGAAAAAATTAATTATTTTTAATAATATGTGGAAATCTCCGCCTTTTACCTAAAGACGGTCGCGAGACCAGAAACACGTGTTGTAAAATTATGGACAGTAAAACATAATATTTAAAAAAAAAAAAAAGTCCACATTACAACCAAAAACGTTTACGGCACTTCTCTTCTCTTCTTTTTAATATACATACTTTTCTCTCGTTGGAACCACTACAACCTCTTTCTTTTATATATATATATATATATATATATATATATATATATATATATATATATATATATATATATATATATATATATACCCTGATGTAAGAGAAACCCGGATATAAGAGAAACCTGGATATGAGAGAGACTTTCTCTGGTCCCAAATTAGAGCCCTTGTTAATGTATATAAAATAGACCAAACCCGGATATAAGAGAAACCCGGATATAAGAGATTTCTTCTCCGGTCCCGACAAATCTCTTATATCCTGGTTACACTGATATATATATATATATATATATATATATATATATATATATATATATATGTATGTGTGTGTGTGTGTGTGTGTGTGTGTGTGTGTGTGTTATGTTTTCGCTGTTTCAAGGGGAAATAAATTCACATACTCTATCTGATATTTTTTCCCTAATATAATTACCATCTATAATAATCTGGCCAATTTAATTGTTTCAGCCTTTAGAAAAAATAAAAAATAAAAAAAAAGACACGTGGGTTCAAATGAACGTTCCGCAAAGTTTTATAATCGCGCTGGTTAAGGACATTTTACCTGGAAATGTTTTATCAAAAATTATAAAACTATCGTACCATATAAGTATTGTGTTGGGGTTTTGCCACCGAACGAAATTATCTAATCCTACATTTAATCATATATTATGTCTTGTATCGGAAGTATTCCCAATATGCCATTTCATCTCCATTATTACTGGGATATTACTCAACTTCACACCGGTCAGGGATAGAACTGTCACCGATCACAATTGAACAGATGTTTACTTCGGAAGGCCCGTCCCTTGAGCGACTATTGGTACTTAAAGTGAACCTAGGTCCCAAGTGGAACTCGTCTATACGATCCATCGTTAAAAATACTAGCAAAACGTTCGGTGTCCTGTAGTGCTCCAGTTATTATCTGACCCCATCTGCTATCCCCTACCTTCACAAGAGCCAGATGACGCTGAAAATTGAGGACACAAAAGGGATCTTGTAGACAATTCATGAAATACATGATTTATAAATAGAAATAAATTCAAATAAAAATGATCTGGATAATGCCCCACTTTTTAAAAGACAAAGTAATTTACTTACCCGGAAAATTCTCAAAAGTGCCGCTATCGGATCTTATCAAAATATAAATCATATTCTTTTTTTATGTGCCGTAGGCGAGCATGGCCCTCCACTTCCTCCTATCCCTTGCGGCTCTCAACAGTTTTTGTGTTTATTCCAAGTCCCCTAAACCACTCTCCGCCATCCACTTGTCCAAGCCTGCCATGTATATCATGCGCTGCTTTCCCCTGTCTCTTTTCCCTCAATTCGTCCCGTGAGTATCTTTTCTCATCACGTGTCCCAGATATTTCAGCTGCCTCTTCCTTATGTTAAGCATAAGCTTCCTCCTTGTTTGCATCTTCTCCAAGACCTGATCGTTGCTCACATGCTCGGTCCAGAATATCCTCAGCATCTTTCTGTAGAACCACATCTCTCCGTCAACACCCGAGTCTCTTCTTCATCCTTGAGGATACCGGCCAACTTTCGCTGCCGTATAGGAGGACAGATGTCACGTAGCAGCTCAGTACTCTTTTCTTTGTCACCAGAGAAATCCTCCTGTTTCGAAGCTTCTGGAATTAATCCTTGGCCATCCCAATCCGCCTTCGGTACTCAGCGTCGCACCTACCGTCCTCCGTATGACGGTAAAATGATTAAGAATGAAAAGAAAACGGTTAAATTTATAAACTCTTTTTTTATTGAATGTTTATAATAAATAGATTTATCCCATAGCGAGGCTTTTTTTAAGATTTTAAATTGAAAAGCCGCTAACTAAAATAGTTAGCGGCTTTTCAATTTAAAATCTTTGGAAATTAACATTTTTACTTTTGTTATAAACAAATGTATACTTCTTGCAAATCAAATCCACTAATTTGGCCAGATAAATTCCAACACAGGACGAAACGCGCCGGTTAAAATGAGTTTTCCTTTTGTCTTTATTCATATTGTCCTTTTACTGAGATATATCTGAAATTTTACACCCACGCATACACACACCCACGCACACCCACACATAAACACACCCACGCACACCCACACATACACACACACACACGCACACGCGCACGCGCACATACACAAATGTATATATAAGAATATTGCAACAAAAATATGTACGAATCGCTACACAATTGTTGTGGTGTTTCAACACACTCCTCAGGCGATTGTAAATTACTGGCGAATCATTTCAGCCGGATTTCGATCCTAGCTAGAGACAACCGAACGTCTAGTAACACTGATAAGCTGTGATACAGTGAAACAGTCCGTCTGTGGATGAATATATATATATATATATATATATATATATATATATATATATATATATATATATATATATATATATATATATATAGATAGATAGATAGATATATAGATATAGATATATATATGGGTGTCTGTGTGTGTGTGAGAGAGAGAGAGAGATGGAGAAAAAATATGCCAACACTTGTACACACACACAACAAATATATATATAAGACATGTTTAAGACATTTTTATGTTTATTCATTCTTTTTTATAGATACAAATATTTAAGTAAATGCTCTGTTTTTTTTGTTTTTTTTTTTTTATAATAAACAGTATTTTTACAATAAACAACATTTACTGGCCTGAATGCCCGAGAAATTTTCATAGAAAATTTTCGTAGTGTGACGTTATATATATATATATATATATATATATATATATATATATATATATATATATATATATAAACAGACACACACACACATATATATAGATATAAAGTTTTTATGATACAAAATTTAACGATAGACAGAAAAAAGCAAATTTCATATGGCTTTTTAAAAAAACTAAAAAAGAACAACTGGTTTCGTCCCAGCCTCAGTTTAGTTTCTGGGATATAAAAATTATATAAGCGTGTATATATATATATATATATATATTTATATATATATATATATATATATATATATATATATATATATATATATATATATATATATGTATGTATATGTATATATATATATATATATATATGTATATATATATATATATATGTATATGTATATATGTATATATATATGTATATATATATATATGTATGTATACATATATATATATGTATATATATATGTATATATATGTATATATATATGTATATATATATGTATATATATATACATATATACATATATATATATATATATACATATATATATATATATACACATACACACACATATATATCTATATATCTATATATATATATATGTATATATATAATTATATATATATATATATATATATATATATATATATATATATATATATATATATATATATATATATATATACCCACGGACAGTTGTGAACAGAATTATTCACCTACATTTCTATAATTTCACGTAAGGCTATAACTCAAATTTTTATGGAAACTTCATGTGTATCTTTTTTTTTTTTTTTACAAATGAGTAAATAATTGATTTGAACGAATGTGCAGTGATAGACACAATAAAATTGTTATATCAATCTCAAACAATAATACAAAAATGCAATAAATTCATTTAACATAGTACAGAATTATTGGCCCTCTTATCTCAATAATCGATTATTTAATCCTTATTCATCATTATTGATTTAATTGTTAGTTCATTACAAACTCACAATACACACATACGTTGCTAGGTATTTTACCCCATTTTTCCTTAAGAATAACTTCTAGTTCCTCCAAATTCGAAGTACTTCTTTTCCTTTTTACTTAAATATACCCATAAATTTTCAAAGGGCTTCACGCATGCGCCAATACCTTAATTTTTCTCTCATCTAAGTATTTTTTTCACAATTCGTTTCCTGTTTTTTGGTTTCTGTCATGTTGGAACGTCCAGTGTCGCCCCAAAGACAGTGAGCTTTCTTTTATATCATTTTTAATAACAGACAAATACTGCTCTTTATCCATGATACCCTGTACTTTCACTAGTTCTGGCCCAGAAGCAGCAAAAAAAATCCCCAGATTGATTGTAGGGAGGGTATGTTTTGGCTTTTGAGCCTCACTCACTTTTCTCTATATATTGGGTTGGTGCAAAAATAGTATCGTTTTTTGGCGTATTTTTTAACGTCAAAAAACGTTATTATTTTTGCACCAACCTAATATAGCGAAAAATCATGCGACCAAATAATTCTAGTTTTGTTTCAACTGACCATAAAGTATAGCTTCAATATTTACTACCATGTTCTAGATTGCTCCTAGCATAAGCTAATCTGCATTTTAGGTGTTTAGC
>OZ010599.1:28717181-28834681 GCA_963932145.1 Acanthosepion lycidas
TTTAAAGCTGATCGTTTTGTGTTCATTTTGTTTAGTTCTTTTTTCGTAACACATTTAATGTTTAGTATTTAGCTGAGAAAAAATTCGGAGTGTGAGGCAAGAAGTAAGGCATGTAGCAACATCAGCACGGCAAATGGCACTCCTTTAAAGGCAAGGAAGGGCAAAAATATTTAAAGTCAAATGATAGCGAATGCTGTACGACTTTTGAATCAAGTACGGGCAACGCCGGGCCATGATGCTAGTATATATATATATATATATATATAATTGTGTGCATCACTTTTCGCAATTTAGGAAAAATCTATTTGAAAATATTTCTATACCTTTTATTGAAAACAATATAAAGGAACTAAAAATTCTTGAAAAAACTTAAAGACAACCCTTAATAGCATTAATTATGAATACTGCACAAATAGTTACATTAGATAGCTTAAAATATCTAGGCTTTAACTAATAACTTCAAATAGCTTTTTAAATATTTAGATATTTTAATGACTTAGTTACCTCCCTTGACGATTGCACGCCTGTTTACATGATAACATTTTTAAAAAATTGTACTTTATATAACCTTAGAAAAAAATAATTAAAACAATTCTCAGATGAACAGAACAATTTTGTCTTAGAAACATGTGGAACACAAAAAGTTTAAAAAAAAACAAGACCCTGATCATAACATTGCGTTAATGCCGAAAGTACTCGAATATGCATGAACATAGTAAATTTCTGTCTTCCTTTCATAAGGAGACTAAGAAACTTTTCCGCAATTACGACAGGATCCTATAAAATATAGTAGCCAAACTTGTCTAAGTCATTTAATGAGGTATGTCTTAATAAACACTGATATATAGTCATCCACAGACTGTTTCGCTGTATTCCAGCTCCTCAGCATGACAAGACAGCAATCGCTTCAAGACGGGACCGAAACCCAACCGATTTCGTATTGAACCTCGGCAGAGAGATACGTGAATTTTTGTGTATTTATTCTTTCATAAATACGCCAGTGACTTAGAGGACACAATCCGTTAGGAGAGTCTTGCATTATTAACAGTAATAGTCACTGCTTACAAATACGCGCTGAACAATACGCGGTGTGGTGCATTTGTAGCACAGTGCTGGAACGAATTAATTTATTTTCGGGAGCTAATATCGTCATCCACAGATCTTTGAGTTCCGATGTTACTGGTAATAATATTGGTTCTTACCAATAACTGATAAACTGAAAAGTTCAGCTCATGTAAAGAACAGTTTTTTCATGGAATCCCATATTAAAAAAAAACAAACAAAAAACAACGATAAATTGTTCCACGATCTCTTACGTATTGACTTGTCACTTGTCGAAACCAAGCGCACACCGTGCACATATCTATCATCACAGTCAAAATACATCTATCAAAATAAAATAAATTTTAGTGAATAACCCCCAAAATATTATACAGGACTCGTAGCAAAAAGACTCAAAATTCTTGAAGCCATTATAATACAAAAGATACTCGCACTTGGAACAGTAACTGAGCCGCACTAAGATTACGAACTAAACGAGATATCGCTAGACGTGGCCATAGGAACAAGAATAATCTACTCCTTAGATTAAATAAAGCGTTCAAGTCGAAATACCCTCTAAGTTACACGGATCAACATGCACTGATGAATACCCAGGGTACCACGATAGAAAACGTTTCAATAAAAAAAAGAAAGATGAAGAGAATAGTTCGCATGTGATCAGTTTAAATAGTAATTCCGACGTTACAAAATTTCATGTAAACATTGACCACAAGTAGACAACATAAAACGTATTGGCAGTCTGTTTCAATTGGCGTGGGTAGAAGTGAACATTTGAATACAGTCGAGTGTCTGCTAACCCTGCCATAGTCACCTGAGATGATTTTTTTTCCCAACGACTTGTTTGTAACTTTTTTCTTTTACTCCCTCCCACTAGTGGCCTGACACTGAAAATGTTCAGCACACGGTGTGGTGCATTTGTAGCTCAGTTTTCATGGGAGGTAGAGGTCGGGGGATAATCCATTTTCTGAAATCTGTGGTGACTAA
Source organism: Acanthosepion lycidas (assembly GCA_963932145.1). Lineage (NCBI taxonomy): Eukaryota > Metazoa > Mollusca > Cephalopoda > Sepiida > Sepiidae > Acanthosepion > Acanthosepion lycidas. Next base: position 28,719,228 of record OZ010599.1, read on the forward strand.
CGTAGGGTTAAAAGATAAACACCATCAAGACGCCATAAAATCTGAGGAAGTAAGAAAAAAAAAATATAAAGTTCTTTTTACAAAGTGCAATGTCATCATCATAAGGTTGTTCTTTTTTTCTAAGACAATTTTGGTCTAAGAAATTTTTGTCTTACAAAAAACAACAACCTGATGATCAAATTGTGTTAATCTAGAAAATACTTGGAATATGTATCAACGTAGTAATTTTCTCTCTTTCTTTATTAAGGATACTAAGAAGCTGTCGGTGAATATGAGATGATTTTATTGAATGTAAGAAGACAAACTTGTCTAAATTTTTAGTGAGACATGTCTTAATACATGAATATATATATATATATATATATATATATATATATATATATATATGTATATATATATGTATATATATATGTATTTATATATATGTATATACATTATTATTATACATATATATGTATATAATAATTAATATACATATATATGTTCATAAATTATTATTATTATTATTATTATTATTATATACATATGTATGTATATAATAATAAAAAATTATATATATATATATGTGTGTGTGTGTGTGCATATCTATCTATATATATATATATATATATATATATATATATATATATAAGATAAACCTAACGAGGCACGTACTACCTACCTAGGTTTCACCACATGGGATCATCAGGGTTTACATTATATATATATATATATATATATATATATATATATATATATATATACATACACACAGATTATAACAATAATAATAATAATTTATATGCATATATATATATATGTATATAAATTATTATTATTATATACATATATATATATATATGTATATAATAGTAATAATTAATATATATATATATATATATATATATATATATATATATATATATATATATATATAATTCATGCATGCATAAATTTTGTTAGATAACTAATTGAGATAACTTTCAGCATCCCGAAACCTGAGTTTTGTAGACGGACCATCCAGAAATCACTCCGCCTACTCGTCAGGGATAATCAGCAATTATGTTTCTAAAGAAGAAGAGGAGAATAATTATATAAGAATAAAATAATAATTATTGACGATGACAACGAAGAAGAAGAAGCTAAGAAGAAGAAGAAGAAGAAGAAGAAGAAGAAGAAGAAGAAAAAGAAAAAAAGAAGATGAAGACGACAATGATTATCCAAGAAGAAGAGAAGAAGACTATAATAATTATTGATGATGATGAAGAAGAACGAGAAAAAGAAGATGAGAAATAGAAGAAGGAGAATATGAAAGAGATCGTGTAGAAAACGATGGAATAATAATACTAAAGAAGAAGAGGATTATTTGAAATTGGTCTGTATATCGCGCCTTCAGACACCCTCTAATAGAGAAGTGTTGGGCTCATAATACACCATAAATTATACAGAAGAAAGACATTACATTGCTCTGGAAATTCAACATTCCGACTGATAAAGAGATCCAGGCAGTTCCATCAAATGAAATTCCTATATACGATTCATCGTCAAAGCTACTGGTAAAATGATCGGCTCTCTGCACTGCTCTAGTAATTACCTAATTCCTCATGCTATCCTCTAATTTTATAAGAGCCAGATGATGACGAAAATGGAGTATTGTCCCCATATCTGGGTTGGAGCTGCCCACATCTCACTTGCCAGTCTTGAAAGAGATTAAAGCGTCCCCACGTCCTTGGAGAAGAATTATTTTTCACACTCCAACCTCCCTCTCATAGGCGGAATATGACGAGTCTCCCACTGCTCTATCACAGAAATGGCATCTCCTGGTTCCAACCTAAACGGCTAGGACCCGCCATACCACTTACATGTTAGCAAACCAACCACATTCTCTGAGTATTCCATCGGCGAGAAGGAAGTTCCACTCAAACCCTTTCTCCGCGTGAAACACTGCCCTACGGAACAGAGGATGTTTCTCCGATCACTGTAATCGTAACCTGTTTAATACTAGAGTCAGCCGTTATCTTCTTTTCTTATTCACATAGGCTGCTCTCTAACGTAACCCTCTGCCTCGAGTAGTTGCTGGGCCTTGTACAGGGTGACCCTTACTGTAAAAATACACACACACACACACACACACAAATACACACACATGAATATATTACTTTTTTTACGCGCCATGTCCTTTCGTAGACGATCATGGCTCTCCGCCTCCCTCTATCCCTTTCAGTTCTCAGCAAGCTCCATTCCCTCTCCTTCCTCCCTCAGACCACATTCTGTTATCCACCTACTCAAGCTCGTCAGGTATGTCATATATATATATATATATATATATATATATATATATATATATATATATATACCTACGCACATTTGTGAACAGAATTATTCACCTACATTTCTATAATTTCAAGTAAAGCTATAACTCAAATTTTATGGAAAATTATCTGTCAATCTGTAATCTAGTAGTCTATTGTTATCTATCAATCTCTGTATCTGTCACTCACTCAGTCAGTCACTCACTTAGTAAATGTTTCCTCACTGTCTTTCTCTTTATATATATATATATATATATATATATATATATATATATAAGAATAAACAAAAATAAGTGAAAAAAAAATAAACAAAAATAAATAATAAATAAATAAAATAAGTAAAATAAATTAATCCAAACCAATAAATAACAAAAAACAAACGAATACCTAAACAAAAGTAAAAGTGATAACAATACAATAATCAATGATAAATAAAAAGAAATTTAACAAACAACAGTTTAAATAGGCATAAAACTGCATCGGGATCCAGAATTATTTCCACCCAATACTCTAGAATAATTCGAAATATGACGGTTAAGGCCTATCAAAACAACTGTTAGGACAATACAATATGCTACCCAGAATGCATTACTGACCTGTATATATAAATAGTCGTGGAAAACACATGTCCTGACGAAAGAGAATAAGCATGAAACAAACTGTCTCTGCTGGGTGTTGACTTCAATATATATATATATATATATATATATATATATATATATATATATATATATGTCTCTGTCTGTGTTTGTGTGTGTTTGTGCGTGTGTGTGCGCGCACGCGCGTGTGTGTGTGTGCGCGCGCGGATGCGTGTGTACGTCTGCGTGCGGTTGCAATTTTCTCACTCAGTAAATGTTTCCTCTCTCTCTCTCTTTATATATATATATATATATATATATATACAGGAATCTTCCGTCGTTTTTCAACGTATGAGGTTCAAGCAACTCAGTTTCTATCGACCGGACAGCCAGACACCAGCATATATGAATTGATTCTAGTTGCGAAGGATTTGTGCAGAACCAACCAAACTTTTTGAAGAGCCGAGTACAGAGACGTGGGGTACCATGTGCCACAAGGTCCTTAAACGAGACTCCGTAGGTTTTGAATTCAGAGATGTCCTCCTTCTAGACTGATTGCCGCCTAAGGCTATAGAAACTAATCTGTCCTGATGTTTACCCATAACTGGAGGAAGACGAAGACGCTCGATCCCTTTCTCACTACCTATCTTCCTACCTATCTATCAAAAGTAGCATAACTCGATATACAAGCTAAAGATCTTCTCTGTGTGGTCTCATTCAATATATCAACGTCTGATCGATAGATGAATGAAAATGAAATAAGCAGACATGTTCCGGAGGAGGGATTTGATAAGCTAATTTAATTTATTGCCCCTCGTATCCTTAAATGTTTCAATACACTTCTCCTTCTGCTCTGAAGAAGTCGAATATAAGACATCTATTTGAAACGCGTTGTTAAAACACCATTTCAACTTTGTTCCATATTTCCACTTTTTCTTTCGGATACGATCATGCATCCTAGTAACACACGCACACACACACGCACACATACACGCACATACGTGCACACACGAACACACGCACACGCAGACATACACACACATACGCACGAATACGCACACATGCACACACATACGCACGAATACGCACACACGCACACACATACGCACACACGCGAACACACGCGGACATCACACACACATCCGCACGCAGACGTACACACACACACACACGCACAAACACACACGCACACACAAACACAAACACAGACACAGACAGACACACATATATATAATATATATATATATATATATATATATATATATATATTGAAGTCAACACCCAGCAGAGACAGTTTGTTTCATGCTTATTCTCTTTCGTCAGGGCATGTGTTTTCCACGACTATTTATATATACAGGTCAGTAATGCATTCTGGGTAGCATATTGTATTGTCCACACTGTTGTTTTGATAGGCCTTAACCGTCATATTTCGAATTATTCTAGAGTATTGGGTGGAAATAATTATGGATCCCGATGCAGTTTTATGCCTATTTAAACTGTTGTTTGTTAAATTTCTTTTTATTTATCATTGATTATTGTATTGTTATCACGTTTACTTTTGTTTAGGTATTCGTTTGTTTTTTAGTTATTTATTGGTTTGGATTAATTTATTTTACTTATTTTGTTTATTTATTATTTATTTTTGTTTATTTTCTTCACTTATTTTTGTTTATTCTAGTATATATATATATATATATATATATATATATATATATATATATATATATATATATCAACCATTTCTTATCTATCTATTTATCTTTCTATCTGTCTATGAACATATACATCTCATTGAATGTATATGCTCCTTGCTCTTCTCTTTTCTCTGGCACTCTCGTCACCACTCTCTCCCTCCCACTTTCGGCAGTGAATCGATGCCCATCTTATCTTGGGTAGCGTTTAATTCCGCCTTAATATCGTGCAAGTCACATGTAACACAAGATATCAACTCATCAAACCGAGGAAATTGCTTCTGCGCAGTAATTCGCTGTCATTAAGTCGCTCAAGACTAATTATTCCACTGTACGAAGTGCGATGTAATTACGACAGAGTGAGGGTAGCCATGGTATGTACGGGATTGGGTCGGGGGTAGAGGGAGGCAAAATGAATTGAAGATGGATGAAGGCGCCGGTAAATATGGAGGATGTTTGAGTGGGAGAGCACTTATTTCAGGCATGGCGGGAAGTGACATCAAGATGAGGAAATGCGGAATGGAGAAAGCAAAAATTGAATGAAGATGAAGATTAGAAATAGAGAAATAACAAGAAAAGGCTTCGGAGAAAAGAAAAAAAATGGAAGAAAAAATAATGGCACTGATTAAAGAAGAAGAAGAAGAAGAAGAAGAAGAAGAAGAAGAAGAACAACAACAACAAGACGATAATAATTACTGATCATGAAGAAGAACGGGGAAAAGATGAGAATTAAGAGAAAGAGAATATGAAAGAGATAGTGTAGGAAAAGAAGGAATAATTATACTAATTAAGAAGGAAGAAGAAGAAAATTTGAAATCGTAGAATGAAAAATATGAAAAAGATAATGGAGAAAAATAGAAGAAATTCAAACACCGACTGAAGCAGAAGAAGAAGAAGAAGAAGAAGAGGAAATAAGAATAAAAAGAAGACTAAAATGATTAACCAAGAAGAAGAAAGGAAGAAAACTATAATAATTGTAGATGAAGAAGAAAGAGAAAAATAAGATGTGAATTTGGAGAAAGAGAATATGAAAGAGATCGTGTAGGAAAAGAAGGAATAAGTATACTAATTAAGAAGGAAGAAGAAAATTTGAAATTGGAGAAGGAAAAATATGAAAAAGATAATGGAGAAAAATGCAGACACTGACTGAAGAAGAAGAAGAAGAAGAAAAAGAAGAACAAGAAGAAGAAAGAGAGAAAGAAAGAAAGAATGAATGAAAGAAAGAAAGAATTAAGAAAAAGAAGGAGACGTTAGCAATTATCCAAGCAGAAGACGATGATTAAGAAGACAATAATAATTATCAATGAAGAAGATGAGAAGTAGATAGGTGAATGAGAATATGAAAGGGATCGTGTAGGAAAAGATTAAACACGAGCACACTTTAAAGAAGAAGAAGAAGAAGAAGCAGGCAATAATAATTATCCATGAAGAAGAAGACGAAGAAGAAGACGATAATAATTATCCATGAAGAAGAAGAAGAAGAAGAAGAAAAGAAGAAGAAGAAAACTATAATAAATATACAGTAAGATGAAGAAGAAAAATATTAGAAATTATGGAATTTAATACGAAAAGGTTAAAGTAGATAGAAGAAAATTATGAAGACTCATTAAAGAAGATGAAGATTAGAAATTGAATGTGAAAAGTATAATCAGGAAGAATGAAAGAAAACAAAGTAGATTCCATTTAATAAAAAAAATGCCGCAAATAGAAGAATGAGTAAACATGGCAAGAATGACAAATAAAAGAAACGGAAAATTTGAAGAATTTGGAGAAGAAGGAGAAGAAGAAGAGGGCGCGGAAAAATATCTGCAGATATTAGTGTACTTATTAGAAGAAGAAGAAGAAGAAGAAGAAGAAGAAGAAGAAGAAGAAGAATGAGAAGGAAAAGAAGAAGACAACGACGCAGAAGGAGGAGGGGAGAAGGAGAAGAAGAAGAGTGCGCAGCAAAAGTAAGAAAATATCTGCAGATATTAGTGTACTTATTAGAAAAAGAAGAAGAAGGATGAAGATGGGAAGAAGAAGAAGAAAAGGAAGAGGACAAAGAGGAGGAAAAGAAGAAGAGTACGTGGCAAAAAGTAAGAAAATATCTGCAAATATAAGAAGAAGAAGAAGAAGAAGAAGAAGAAGAAGAAGAAGAAGAACGAGAAGGAGAAGAAGGACGACGAAGAAGGAGGAGGGGAGAAGAAGAAGAGAGCGCGGAAAAAGTCAGAAAATATCTGCAGATATTAGTGTACTTATTAGAAGAAGAAGAAGAAGAAGAAGAAGGATTAAAAGGAGATGAAGACTGCGCGGAAAAATAAAAATATCTGCAGATATTAGTGTACTTATTAGAAGAAGAAGAAGAAGAATGAAGAGAAGAAGACAACGACGAAGAAGGAGGAGGGAAGAAGGAGAAGAAGGAGAAGAAGAAGAAGAGTGCGCGGCAAAACGTAAGAAAATATCTGCAGATATTAGTGTACTTATTACAAGAAGAAGGATGCGGTGATGAAAAAGAAGAGGGTGGAGAACGGAGAGGAAGAAGAAGAATGAGGAGGAGGAGAAGAATAGAGCTATGCTACGAAAGAGGAAGAGAAGAAGAAGAAGAAGAAGAAGAAGAAGAAGAATAGAGTTATGCTACGAAAGAAGAAGAAGAAGAAGAAGAAGAAGAAGAAGAAGAAGAATGAGGAGGAGGAGAAGAATAGAGCTATGCTACGAAAGAGGAAGAGAAGAAGAAGAAAAAGAAGAAGAATGAGGAGGAGGAGAAGAATAGAGCTATGCTACAAAAGAGGAAGAGAAGAAGAAGAAGAAGAAGAAGAAGAAGAAGAAGAAGAAGAATGAGGAGGAGGAGAAGAATAGAGCTATGCTACGAAAGAGGAAGAGAAGAAGAAGAAGACGAAGAAGAAGAAGAAGAAAAAGAATTAAAGAAGAAGAAGAATTAAAAGAGAAGCAGTTTAAAGTAAAAGGAATATTAAGAATAAACTTATTTTGGAGAGAAAAGCGAGAGAAAGAGAAGAGAAAACGAAAAGGAACTGAAACAAGAAGAAGAAGAAGAATAAGGGACGACGAAGAAAACCCAAATGAAAAGAAGAAAAATACCCTCAGGCAATTAGGCATTTCTTGATGAGCAAAATCGCCCCCCCCCAATTCTATCCAACATATATCTACCTCTGATAATAATATCACGGTATACTGTAAGTGAATTCAAGATTCATTAAAAAAAAAAAAAAAGAAAGAAACGCAGGCGAAACTGAATCGAAGAAATGTTTACGGAAGGCAGAGATACATGGGCAACAGTATGATATTCTGGACACTTCCTACACTTGGCAATAGAAGAATTAAGAACTGCACATCAAGGTTACTCTCCAGATATAAAGTCGATAATCTTTAACAGAAATGAAAAGAGATTCATCAACTGTGGGGAATACTTCGATAGGCTTGTCATAGGAATAACGAACACTAGATGACGCCGAAATAAATGATTAATTTTGACAGTCTGAAACTTCGACAAGATTTGACTAAATTACATAATGGCCCAATATGGAGACATATTACATATTGACCTCAATAGTATCTACAAATGAATATACAATGAATAATAATGATCATACATTGATTGCAAGTTAAGTTGGTCGGAGATTAATTTAAATACGTATGCCACAGAAAACTGCAGCCGTGGGACCTTTAGTTTATTTGCAGCAAATAAACCGCATGTTTTTACTGGTTTTGAAACACAAGCGTACCAAAATACTGTCCTGTTTGACAAAAGGCTCGAATATTCATAACATGTGTTTATGAAATGAAGAGAAACCTGAAGAAGATGCAAATAAATTGCAGCTAAAGAAATTGGCCTTAAATAATTAAGGAGAAATGGTAGAAAATCACCTGAACAACAAAATAAATTATCAGTGGCACTGTATTGAAATGTAGATTAAATACTGACCAATCAGTGGCTGGTAGGTCTTGAAAGAGAACCTTGAAGATTCAGACTTCCAGTTCAGCGTCACCGCCTTCCAACCGGGAACTATCAATGTAATATCCTGAAAGTTAAAGGCACCCACATTGTTTCTGCGGTGAAAAAAGCGAAGCCAACTGTTGAAATAATGTGTGGTTGGAGCAGAGTAGTTACCCAGCACATCTACTGGTCTACATGTCACGCCTTCAGCCACCATCTAAAAGAGATGCGGTGGGGTCACAATCCACCGTAAGTTGTACAGAAGAAAGACATTGCACTGCTCTGGAAATTCAGCGTTCAGACTGATAGAGAGATCAGGGCAAGTCCACCAGACACAGTTATGAAAAACAGTTTGGAAAATTAACCACCGCCAAAATATACACTGTTTCAAAGGAATCTGAGAGAGGTCTAGTATTTTCATCCTTCTTGCACGTTTTGACTCTTGTAAATGGATCCGTGTGTATTTCTTGGCCTAATATTAAAATTTCATCATGGAAGCCAGTTGGTTGGAAAACTACCGACAACCACGAGGTGCTTTGTTTCACAAAGGAATCTGAGATCAGTCGCGTCTTTTCATCCTTCTTGTATATTTCTATCCTTGCAACTAGCCCGACTGGATCCGCGCGTACCTCTTGGCTTAATATTACAACTTCATCGTCGACTGGATCACGAACTACCACCAGTCACCATGAATGGGTGTCGAGTATTGGGCTATAAACTCATTCCAGAACTCGTATATACGATCCATCGCTAAAGATGCAAGCAAAATTGTCAGTTTCTTGCCATAGTTCATCAATGACTATGGATTTGATCCCGCCCCTCTGTAAGTCTAGACTGGTATGGTATGGAGGACATGGTATTGCCTATACAGCTTGTTCCCACTCTCCACGTTACTGATGGATCCAAAGGAACAGCAGGGCCATTACAGCTTGGCACCAGAGTCTATCGCAGGAGCTGTCAGAACGAGGCTGAAATCAGAGACGAACTGCCGAAAGTGCTCCAACTTAGAATCTTTAGACGTATAGTATGTGCTGAACCAGGGCTACATACAGTTTTCTATTCAGGGTTATTTCTCTTAGACCGGCTGCCATCCAAGGCTACAGAACCCAGTTCGTCATGCTATTTACCCATACCTGGGGGGAGAATAAATGGATTCATACCTTTCCCAAGGGTAAGAATCAGTTCCTTGTGTCGCTTCAGTAATTAACTGTCTTCTTTTGCTATCCTCCACCTTTTCAAAAAGTCAAACCATGCCAAGACAAAATGCTGCTTGGCTCTCACTGCTCTATCGCTATTTCCATGGAAAGGGCTAAGACGAGCTACAATCCCTAATTCCGGCAATTTCAACCTTCACCGCTGGTACACTCCATGCCCATCACATTGTAGCTAACCATCTTCATTCCCTCCTTATTCCACTGTTGAAAAGTAAGTTCCACTCGAGCAGATCCTTCACTGATCCGTGGAACCTGTTCAAGTTTAACGGTTAACCGTTATCTTCCTCGCCTATCTGCATAAACATTTCACCCTCTAACTCGAGTGGCCCCTGTAAATTAAAATTAAAAAAATACAATTCATCACTGTCCGATATCCACGTCCACGCGAATCAAAGCATGCCCACACAGTTTGGGTCGTCAGAGTTCTGATCAGTACAATAGGGTTTATCAATCGCCTCCAGCCTACGCGCATATTTGGCTGTGAAGTTGCTTGATAGAAATAATCAAACGGCGTAAATTGATTGGACGTGGTGCAATTTTACACTCAGTCAGTCAGTTATGTACTATACGTAATACACGCTTAGGCGATCATGTATCTTTTCAAATATGACTGACGAGGCAGATTTTTCCCGCAGTAAGTTGCCATTTCTTTCTGTGGTAGAACAATTGCCATCCAAGGCAAACCGGTCTCTCCTGCTATTTACCCATAGCTATTGGGAGAAGAAGAGGATTCATACCTTTTCCAAGGGTATTATCACGTAAGTGAATGTAATGGATTCGACTGGAACGTCAGTCATTTATGTGCCATGCGTGATACACGCGTAGGCGATCATGTATCTTTCTATACATGACCACCTAAGCGTGTATCTTTTCGATACATAACAGAGGAGGTAGATTTTTTCCTGCAGTAGGTTGCCATTTCTTTTTGCGTTAGACAAGTTGCTATCCAAGTCTATAGAAACCAGTCTGTCCTGCTATTTACCCATAGCTGGGAGAGAGAAGAAGAGGATTTATACCTTTCCCATGGGTATTAACACGTAAGTGAATGTAATGGATTCGACTGGAATTCGAACTCGGCTCTCCGATTCCTTAGTCCCAGTCGCTATCCATTACTCTACTGTTTCTCTAATTTTACCCCATCGTCACGTTTCTGGCGTGCTTTTCTCTTAGTCAATAATAATGTTAATAAAGGAACCTTCAAATGCAGGCCCAGAAAACAGAATCAACTACATAACAGATGTACCAGTCAATATATGAGTACTAGCAATTCCTCGAAATTAGAACATGAGTAGAAATTTTCAGACGACAAAATAGGACGCTGTTGAATGTCTTGAAATGTGGCATGTATGTATCAGAGCTATTCAACCCCGCATTTCGGACCGGTTACTTTGTGCAACAGACAACCGAAGGGTTGCTTTTACGATCGCTATAATCTTGACCTCCTCAAACCTAGGGTCAGTAGTTGTCTATCCCACGTCTCCTTATAATATGCATTCCTTAATTCCCACTTGTACGCCCTTAAAACCTCATTCAGTAAAGAATAGACAAAAATCTTTTTTTTAAGAGCCTAATCTGTTTTTTTTTTTATGTTTTTTTTTAAAACGCCGTGTCCATTGTCGGCGTAAGCGATTATGACACAGATTTTATTTTTTTCTTTGTCGTGTGGTCATATTACGTTAATTAAGTCAACCAACATCGTGATTGGTCAGTATATACATGGGTGACTGCTTGGAAAAACCTGTTGCTGAAAGCTTGGATGTGAGGATGGTGTAATTGATAACAACTCCGAAGTGGGAATCAGAGAGTTCCAGTTCGCTTCGTTACAGTCAGTTACGTGCAAATACGCTTGGGAAAAGTAGGAATTCACCTCTTCTACTTCATCTATGGGTCAAGTAGTAAATTGGACTTGTATCAGCAAATCGGTATTATGCGCCCCCCCCCATAAATTCTTTACGGTCTAAAAATATTTTCTGGCTTGAATTAACCTGCAAAGGGTAGATAAGCAGGTAAAAATAATAATCAGTTTTTCTTTGTTCTTTTTTTTTTTTGTGTGTGTGTGTGTTTTTGTTTTTTTTTTTTGTTATCTACGAACTTCCCGGCGGTTTTGGGAAAGATAGCGGGGTGTTTTCCCGTTAATTTCTCTATAGTTCTGAATTCACATTTAAATTATTGTTATGGCCCAGGTTAGGAGCAAGGACGAACAACACGAACACAATCGTAGAAATAACGAAGGTATATTACACGAAATAATAATACAAGATGTGGAAGGTATTCGTATGATTGTCAGTCTGGATTGGAGTGAACTACTATCGGCTCGACTCGATTCGGTATTTACTTAACCTCCCACGAGGGTCGCATGTGGCACAAGGCCGAGTTTAACGTGGGTTTTCCGAGCCCGTAGGCTTGGCCAAAAATGCCCGTAGAAAATGTAAAAACAGAATCGAGTTTGTCAACCTCCCCGACCGAGACTCTGCCCTTCGGCGGAGCCTCGTCCGGGTTCCTCTCTGCTCAGAGGCAGAGAGTTCGACGGTCAAGCCGAGAAGTTCGGCTTGATTCGGTATCTAGCCACCCCCCAGCCCCGAGGGTTGCATGTGGCACAAGGCCGAGTTTAACGTGGGTTTCCCGAGCCCGTAGGCTTGGCCAAAAAGGGTGGTCGAACCCATATAAACGGGATCGTGTTGGTCAACCTCCCCGAACGCGACTCTGCCCTTCGGCGGAGCCTCGTCCGGGTTCCTCTCTGCTCAGAGGCAGAGAGTTCGACAGTCAAGCCGAAACGGCTCGGCTCGATTCGGTATCTAGCCACCTCCCCCTCACGAGGGTTGCATGTGGCACAAGGCCGAGTTTAACGTGGGTCTCCCGAGACCGTAGGCTCGGCCAAAAAATGCCCGTCGAACCCGTATAAATGGGATCGGGTTGGTCGACCTCTCTGAACGAAACTCTGCACCTCGACGGAGCCTCGTCCGGGTTCCTGCCTGCTCAGAGGCAGAGAGTTCGACCGTCAAGCCGAGAAGCTCGGTTTGATTAGACCTTCTCTCTTGAGAGACGTAGTATACATAGTGTTATGACGAGTTAATTCTGTAGTTATAGGTAAGGACCCCTGACAATTATAAAGGCTACAGAGTGGATGAAAAGGACATATAGAATATTGTATCCTGCTATTTATACCATTGGTGACAGTGCGAGATGGATTCACACCTTTTGCAAGCGCATTTCTGCTAAAGTGAACGCAACTGTCTAGGCCAAAATTTGATCTGTACTCGCCAACTTCACTTCTTTTAACCGATAACAATAACGCTACCCGTGAGTAGGCTATTAAATGGCAGGATACTTTCTGGATGGACCTCGCGAAAATAGAGACAGTCACATATTGGCATGAATCTCATGAGATCGTTCATATTCTACGTACATATATAATTTATATTAAACTGTGAAAATATTTGTAGGGAAATTGACACCGCATTGTTCATTATTGTCTTTTATTTTGTGTATTTATATTTGTGAGTGTTTAATTTTGTTTGCTTTAATTCATCTTCTCACTAACACCTCATTCGACTATTATCGGCCCAGCGAAATCCTCCCAAAATGAATAGGTGAATATGAATATGTATACATAAAAAGAAACATTCATATATCCGTGATAATATCCGTGTTATAATTTGGAGCAAAGTCATGTCTTGATTTCTATTTGTTCCTATGCTAAACTGACGTCCCAAAATTAAATCATAGCTAGATTAATGACCTACATAATATGGCCACCCACCACACATACAACACCAAGCGTAGCTCGATATGTTTAGTTTTGCCCTCTCTACATCTGTTAAATCAATATCGAAAATATTATTTCTTTCCTTTTGTGTTTTTAACCATTTCACAGCAAACAAGATAATAAAATCACTAAGAAGCAAGGGGTTACGGAATCTGGGTTAAAAACATATATATATATATATATATATATATATATATATATATATATCAAGTATGTGTTGCAGTTCAATTTACATTACCTGAATCATTCATACAAAAAACAGATATAGAAGTTAATGATTTAAATGGCGAGAATACATATCCGCAAAAAATGTTAATAAAGTACACTAACCCCGAACCTGTAGATGAATGTTATGATCCTTGTTTCCAAGCGAGAGTGAAAAACATAAAATAAAAAGGCAACACTTGTCTATATTATTTAATGAAACATGCATCAATATAAAATGATGCCTAAATACATACAATATATATATATATATATATATATATATATATATATATATATATATATATATATATATATATATATATATATATGAGTCTGAAAAATTTATTTCGGTTGAGTTCTCTGGGGAGAGAATGTGAGTTTGTAAACAGTGACTATTACGCCTAATAATGCAAGACTTTGCGGTAAAGCGAATCGTGTCCGCTCAATTACTGTGTGTTTATCTAAATTTATATACGCTTAAAAATTCACCTCCTTCCCTGCTGTGCGCCAACGATTTAGGAGTAAAATCTCCGACTGAGGCCAATTCAGTCGGGTTTCTATCCTAGCTAGAGGCAACCGGATGTTTATACAAACTGATGACCTGTGGTACAGCGAAACAGTCTGTCCTTGGATAACTATATATATATATATATATATATATATATATATATTGATGCATGACAATTATATATATATATATATATATATATATTGAACCATGAGAAATATTTAAAAAATTAAAATCTTCAGACACACTATTGTATATTACTATTCTTTCGTTTTTATTATTATTTTAGTTAGATCCCCCGACTAGTTTCGGCCAACATGGCCATCTTCAGGAGAAAAAAATTCTGCTTGCTGGTAACAGGGAACTACAAAAATGAATGCCATGATGGAGAAAATGAACTTTTGTCTGTAGTTTTCATTTGATTTTTTTTTTATCATGAATTTTGTTTAGTCTTTGTGTTGGTCAAACAGTCTCTTTTAAGTTGCTATTTAAGATAAGATCTGGATGGATTCATGCTGCTCTGAATTCCCTTGGTCATTTTGACAGTTTTATTCATTCCAGGAAAGGGAATGTGTCTCTGTTAAGTGTGTGTGTGTTATTTGGTTCTTTGTGAGTGAGTGAGTATGATGTATGTAAACGTGTATATTACTATGGGGGGGGGGGTTATCATTTGGCTCATTAGAGAGTGAGTAAGTATGATGTGTATAAGTGTGTATATTCGTGTGGGTGCGTGTATACGTGTGAGGCCTCAATACTGTCTGTCTTGTGAGGGTGAGAAATGTGGGTAGGATTTGATTTGTAAGTTTATATATTAATACTATCTATAATGTTAATTTTATGGTTTAGCCCGGCTGGATAGTGTATTTTTAAACGTTGTATCCACTTATTTTCATGGAACTCTAAAATCTTTCTAATATTATCTGCTCTGAACTTTTCTATTCTCTCAATTATAGTGAATTTGGAATGGGTTTTGAAATCGTGTTTTTCCAGGCGGAAATGTTGTTCTACAGGTAATAATCTTTCATGGGGAGTCGACTTAATTCGATTGCTATAATTATTAATTCTGTAGTGAAAGGGCCATTCAGATTTTCCCACATATTGTTTCTGGCATAGTGTGCATTCTAGGAGGTAAATTATGTTATGACTTCTACAGTTAGAGTTGTGGTAGATTTTGAAAGTAGATTTAGTGACTGTGTCGTGAATGAATTCGTGTTTTTAATATGGTTGCAACATAATATATATATATATATATATATATATATATATATATATATATATATATATATATATATATAGTGTATTGGGGCGGCAGCTAAATGAAAGATCGGAGGAGCTATCCAAAATGTAAACACACCTTAGTAAATATTAATTGTGTATGTACGAACCGGGATGAAAATAGTTATTTTTCTCTTCGCCTTTTCCGTCCCCCGTCTTTATCCTGCGAGTTTTTTTTATAAAACTATTGAGCTCTATTTTTGAGCAATAAGAATGTAAAGTTTCTCTCCAAGCTTAACAGAAAAATCGTGATGAAATCAATCATAAACGAAAATGACATGTCCATCATTAATTGATCATAGCTAAGGATCGGAATCTCATGAAAAATTGAAATAAAGTTAAATAAATCTCCATAGACGCTCAAGCCAGACTATGCGAAAACTTCCTCCGTCGTTAATTTAGCCTCACCCACCTTTACGTGACCCGGCATCTATGAAAGTCACTCTATACTGATACAAATTATTAACACCCCACCCCTGCCTATTCTAAACAATCCGCCCTTGATGTTACCATGGAAATTTTGATTTCAATTCTGAATATACTATTAAAACTCGTAAATTTCAGAAATAAGTTATTGCCAAAAAAATTTCGCTTGAAGATGGAACAGAGCCTACTTTAACTCAAGTTAATTCAAATATTATTTTGAAGTTTTCGGCTCTTGTTTTGAAACATGAGACCTCTTATGTAGCGAGTTGGAATCATATTTTTAAATAAATAATTATATTTATGCTCTACTTTTGTATCGAGCACTATTTTTTAAAAATAATAACAAAAATACTAAGGAACTTTGGATTATTTACCAAACCAGTTTCTTTCCTATTTTCTATAATATTTTCACACACACACACACATATATATATATATATATATATATATATATATATATATATATATATATATATATATATTATCCTACTTATTCAAGATGATCTTCGCCCTCTCTAACATTCTAACATTCTATCCTGGTATAACAAGTTACCTCACACGTATCACGTACGATTTCATTTTCAATTCATTTTTTCACAGCTCTTTGGACCGTCCTAGCTGAAAATCCTCTCTCACGAGCCAAACGTTTATGGATTGAGTTGGGGCTTTTCTGTTTGATCTTTTTAGCTGGAAATGATGATCTCTCTTGACCACGTGATCGAGTTTTCCTCTCTACTATCCCCTCTTTTTTAAACTTATTCACTGTTCTTTTGATGGTTCTTGAATTGAATTTGAAGATGGAAGCCAGATTATGAATGTTGATACCATTACTAAAAGCCTGAATGATCTTTTTCATTTCCCCTTTGCTGTGTTGGGAAGACATAGGTGGTTTTTAAGCTGTTCTCTTTCCACTTGAATAACGCAAACGGATTTTCAGTGATTCTTACGACAAATAGTGTCAAACTGGCTAAATATGTTATGTGAAAACCTGGGAAAAATTCAAATAGTTTAGTAATTTTTTAGATATTAAACATTTTGTGGGATGAACAGTTATTCCGTGATGTTACACTCCTTATAATTAATATAATTTAAAGGTTTGTCATTTATCTGATTGAGGTTACCTTCAGCATCCCGATTCTAGGGTTTCGTAGACGAACTCATCCGACCAGTGGTCAGAGTGTATCACCAACTCACTGCTTATACTTCTAGATTTTTCTTTTTTTTTATACGTTGAAGTGTTTTTCGTGCGCCTGTCTGCGCCGATGTGTATGCGTGTAGAGTGTCGTGATTATTTGTCATTTTTTTCTCCAGTTTACACTCACTCTTTAGCTCCTTTTATTTAATCAATTACGAAGTAGTTAAGCATCTCACCTCCCACAATCTGGACTCTGACACGCAATAAAGTTTCCGCTTTGCCCGCTCTACCGCTGATGTGCTTACGGCCATAACTGAATATGTATACGACGCACTTGATAATAACGGCGAAGCTCGAGCTGTTGCTCTAGATATATTGAAGGCGCTTGATAAGGTTTAGTATGCCAGCCTTCTACGTATATTACAAGACGATTATTTGATTTAATCCAATCATTACTGTGCAACCGTGAAATGAAGGGTTCTCTTCCAGTTTCTCTCCAGACGAATGCTGGTGACCCTCAAGGCTCTATCCTTGGTCCTACACTGTTTCTGATCTTCAATGATCTTCCTGACGACATCTCTTTTCAAGTAGGCATTTATGCAGATGACACTACTATTTACTCCTGCCTCAATAGTAAATCCGGCATTGCTGACAGTTAACCTGGCCGTTGGTCTCGAAAACGATCTCCAATCTAGGGCTGACTGGGACAGGAAATGGCTTGTAAATTTTAATGCATCCAAAACGAAACTGCTAACATTTACTTGCCACATAGAATCGTCCCTGTCTCCTATCAGCATGGTTGATGCTCAACTCCGCGAGAGTGACTCACTGTGCCTTCTTGATCTTACGTTTACCACTGGCCTGACGTGGAGCAACTGCATTGAATCAATAGCTGAATCTACTGCAAGGAAAGTTGGTTCTCTGCGTCGCGACAGAAGGTTTTTCTTGTCTCAGTCCATTCTTCAATCTTTAGCATCCCGCTACCACTTTCTTATCAATGTTTAATTTTGTACATTTTTGTGCAAAAAGGGGATCCAGAAGTTACCCAGCTTCATACAGTTTTTCCGGAAATACCAGCTTCTAATTGGTCCATAAACACACAACTGGGCTTTGCAATCCGCCCACGTACAAATATTTTTCCAGCGCGTGACCAAGTCAAGTTTCCCGCCATGTTCTTTCGATCCCGTCACGTGATTATATTAATTACAAATAGCAGACACAAGCTTGCTCACATTCTCTTTTCTCTTCCCTTTTCCTTCGAAGATGTGACCTTAAGGATTTCCGTCTCGACCATGTGCGATCAGCCGTTAGAAGCATATCCACGCATGCACGTACGTACGAAAATTTTCCAAACTATATTAGAAACATACGAAGCATTTCCAAACAAGCAAAAAGAACTTTTCTCTTTATATACTTTACTAAGGCTACAGTTTATTCAGCCTTTCTCAACTTTTGAGAGCTTAGATAAGATTATTAACTCGGTCAAAGGGACACAACACCAACAAAATAATAACCTCTACGCATGTACATCATTACACGAAAAGAATTATAAATGTTGTTATAAAAACCGTTATTTTTTCCTTCTTGTGTTTCATGTTTTGTGGTATTTTGCGTTAAATATAAATCGTGTGGTTATGTTAATAAACAGACATCTACAAATGGTTATTCTTATTAACATACCACTAAAAATCTAACATTCTTCCATGCATGGAATACTGTTGCCATATATGGTTCTCGAAAAAATCCAAAGACGGATTTGCAATGTGATTGGTCCTGGCTTACCATCTCAACTCCAGTCACTTTCTCACCGATGTAATGCGGCTTTGTCTTTTCTATAAATATTTTCATGGCAACTGCTCTGACGAGTTATTTTCTCTCAACTGCATTAAATTAGGCATGCTACAAGGTTGGCATTTCGGCCCCACACTTTTAGTATCGCAACAGTTAAATTTAACCGCGTCTTCTACTCCATCAGCTTCTTCTCTCGCACTTCTCGACAGCGGAACTCCCTTCCCTTTGCTTGCTTACCTAATAACTATAATCTTCAAAAATTTATATATAATGCCAATCGACATCTTCTGTTCTCTTGATCCCGTTCTTCTTTTTATGCTTCTCCGTTCTACTTTTTATCCTTTCGTCACCCCCGATAGACCCAGTTTTTTCCCTTATTTTCACTGTCTAGAGCCATTTGCGTACTAGTGGTCCTCTAAGCTGTTATGGGTACACTGACCTCCACGTGAGTGACAGTCTCAGTTGCAACAAATGCACGTGAAAACGTCCTCGCCCAGCAGCAACGTCTCCTTTTTGTTTTCTTTCCGTCAAGCACGCTTCTCCATGACGGCAAACCTTCATTTCTCCTTACCTCTATCCGGCCCTCGGTGTAAATCGCGCCTACAGTGTGGGCCATCGTTGGCTACGTCTTATATATACATATATATATATATATATATATATATATATATATATATATATATATGTGTGTGTGTGAGGGGGGTCGTTGGCTGTGTGTGCGTGCGTGTGTGTGTATTTTGGCAGCATGTTTTCATTGATACATGTTTTTTTGAATAATTTAGACATGTTCTGCCTACTTGTTTTAAATTGGATCCTTTCATATTCACAGACAAGCTTTTTCGTGTCATTATTGAAGGATAAGGGAAATTGCCGCATTGATACATATATCTTTTATTCTGAGTACATTCGACATAGCAAATTGTCATCATCAGGGTGTTGTTATTGCAGGACGAGTATTGCAGTGTCCGTTATTTTCGAAGACAAAATCGTTGTGTTCATCTGAAATTTAAATTTATTACTTGTGGAGTGAATACCGCTGAGTCAGTGCGTGATTGCTGAAACCGCTTCAGGGGAGGTAACTAATTATGGTTGTGGAGAGTTTTTACTAAATATGTAGTAAAAAAAACATTCGTGCAAACCTTAACATTTCAAACTATCTAATTTACGCATTTTAATACATTTGTGGAGTATTCGAATACCTTAATAAAATTAATTAAGAACACATAGCTCAATGAATAAAGACGTTAGTTAGATCCAGTCTGACTAGACGCAAAGTGTTGTGAGTTCAATACTAGGTTACAGCAGCGATGAGCCAAAACACTCGGAGAGTTGAGTTAAAGGGAAATAACTGAGACATCCAGAAGAGGCATAGCATGTGGAACTAGAACAATCTACGCCGGTGGATGAAATTGAGGGTACAGTTCGAAATTCCAATCACCTGAAGAAGGCCAGTGCGTGCAATGGCCGAAACGCTGTGAATATAGCAATGAAGATGAGATAACAGTACGAATAATGTAAATAATGTAAATTATGATAATACCTCATCTCAGAGATATAGACAGACAACTTCAATTAAACATTTTGAACTTAATTGTATGCTTTTAAGTACAGATAAAATATATTATTGATCATTGTTTAGCGGCATATCAACCTCTATGGGTTATTTAATGTGGAAATCTAAATATTTTGGACACAATTTTATTGCTTCAATTACACATATTTTGAACGCAATTGTATTCATCTAATTACAGATAAAATGTATTGTTGGTCATTTTACTATAATTATGCATTATTGGTCATTACCTACAAATAAGTATTGGTGTTTGGTTGACTTGTTTAGCGACATATCAACCTCTATGAATTATTTAGGGCGGCAATCTAAATATGTTGAACAAAACTTTATGGCATATTTTGAACATAATTGTACAACATTGTGCAAAATAATTGAAACAAAACGAATAATTCCATTATTATTTACTTGTTTTCGTATTTTTCCAATAAAACATGAACAAGTACACATGTTAGTAGTTCGTATGTCCATTTAATGAAGTCTTTCCTTGCAGTCTGATCACATATTCTCGATTGGATTTAAATCGGGAAAGTTTACGAGCCAGTTGATAGTACATTAATTTGCTCACTTGTAAAGGCCAAACAAATTCCATCATGCACATCGAAAATAGATCCATATTACTGTACACCACTGCAAATGACCTAATCTGAGGAAATATAGAAATTGATTACACCTTGCCACTGCAGTGGGTCTAAAACTGACCTTATGGTGAAAGAAAGAAAATTAAATAAAGCGGTTGTTTCAATTAATTTGCACAAGCATGTATGCCTTTCAATCATTTATATCCCATAGCAGATATACGCTTAGGCGATCATATATCTTTCGATACATGACTGACGAGGCAGATTTTTTTTTCCCGCACTAGTTTGCGAATTCTTTCTGCAATAGACCAGTTGCCATTCAAGGTTATAGAACCCGGTCTGCCCTGCTATTTACCCACAGCTAGGGGGAAAGAAGAGGATTCATACCTTTCCTACCTAGCACATAAGTGAATGTAATGGATTTGACTGGAATTTTAACTCCACTCTACGTTTCCTCAATCGAAGCCGCTATCCGCTGTGTCATTTCTTATTGATCATTTTTCATTTTGCTATATGTATTCTTCGTAATTTTACTATAAATATGCATTGCTGGTGGCGTTAATACAAATGTTATATATATATATATATATATATATATATATATGCATTTTTATGCTTTCCCGATGTTTTGCTTTTGTTTTGGGTTTCCCTATTTGTACATAGATGGCCACTAACAGGTGTTTACTATCCCGAGTTAGGGAAGACCAGGGAACAACAGCAATTATGAGGTGGTTCCAGGCTCGTAAAGACCATCATTCTCCCGATCAGGGACCTTGCTACCAGATGTCGTTTATCGTCAAACCCAGGACTGAAAGCTATGGTTAAAATATGTAGGTCCCAGGTGCTTGTATGTTCAGTCTCTGGATCTGGTATTGATGAACTCCCCATATTATGACTTACTGAAAGAAACAAACGAGCCCAGTGAGAATAAATGGATTGGAAGTGTAAACTAGGCGTGGGAAACGTAATGAGAACAATATTCTCCGATGAATGAAATAAAGGATTTATTTAGAAGTTACAAGAATATTACCGAGGAGGAAGACAGACCCTTGTAGATGTATGTTGGTGCGTATTTGTTTGTTTTTTTATCGTTTCACCTCTCGCAAGCCGATACTAGAATGCAGGGGGCGGTTAAATAAAAAAAATGGAGAGTATTCAGGAAAAGACAAAAAAAAAAAAGGAACAAGGAAGAAGAAGAAGAATAGAAGATGGCGATTAGCGATACATTTACATTATTCTTTAGTTTCAGATTGTAGTTATCAGGGAAACATGACATTGGAAAGGAGTTCCAACGGTGATAGAAATGCGAGAAAAGAGAATATTACAGTAGAAAATATTTCATCTAGCTAGTGCAACAGTAATACGGTGAGACCTCGTTGCCAATCTAGTCGTACGCTTAAATTCACGTATTCGAGACACCAGGAAAAAAATGGTCACCAGAGCAGTTGCCATGAAAATGTTTGCAGAAAAGACAGAGGGAAGCCTCGTCCTGTCGGTGAGAAAGTGACTGGAGTCGAGATGCTAGGTCAGTATTGACTGAATCGCAGACTCTCCTTTGGATTTTGTCAAGAATCTCGATTTGTACAGAAGGAGCACCAGACAAGATATGGCAACAGTATTCAATGCAAGGACGAAGGGTGGATTTATAAATGTGTAAGATGAGAAAAACTTTCCTTGCCGTACGCTTAAATTTATGTAGTCAATGTGGCCAAGAAAATATTTGTAGAAAAGGCAAAGTGAAGCAACGTTATGCCGGTGAGAAAGTGACTGTGGTCAAGAGGCCTGGTCAGGAATGATTACATTGGATTTTCTCAAGAATCTCAAGATGTACAGCAGGAGCACCAGACCAGATATGGGAGCAGTATCCAATGGACCGGCTAATGGTAGATTTATAAATGTGTAAGATCGATTAGAATTTTTTTTTTCTTGCACGAAACAGTTAACCAACTTTTCTTGAGAAATGCAAAGGCCGAGAACGGGAGATGTTGAGTAAAGGATAAAAATTGACAACAAAAATGGAACAGGGTTCAAGAAGACAGATGAGGACGATTGACGTTGCTTTTAAATTTTTGAGGATTGTACTTATCAGAGAAGCAAGTAAACAGAAGGGAGTTTCACAGGTTGGAAGAAAAAACAACAACAACAACAACAAAAAACAGTTAAAGTAAAACTAGCGGTTGCATCTTGCTAGTTCAACAGTAAAACAATGAGGCCTAGTTGTAAATCTAGTGGCACGCTTAAATCCAGATCGGACTACCAGGCCATGTACCCATTTGTATGTATGCTCGTGTATAAGCCGACTTTATATATAACGCGACCCCTGAATTATTCTTTGCATTAATTCTAACTCCTCCAGAATAAATACCTGTGTATAGTACAACCGGTCATCGAAAATACATGATTAAAAAAAAATATATATATATATATATATATATGATCATGTGGATTTTATCCCAATGTATTTAATAAAGTTATATTTGTATTTCCCCTACCGCATATGTCCATTAAGTGGGCAGTTGCTTCTCTTTTTTCTACTCCTCTCATCTTGTCAATAATTTAATCCGCAGGAAATAGATTTTCTAGTTCAAGCATCTAGACTTCACTTCCTGTTTTGTTGTCTTTGTTTTGTTTTTTTTTAAATATTTTTAATACATTGTCTGGATAATTGTAAACCATTTTGTTATTACCCTCTGATGAGACAGGTATTAAAAACTTAACTTAATAATTCATAACAGATTTTTCGATGATAAAATTATATACTATATATATATATATATATATATATATATATATATATATATATATATATATATATGTATATATATATATATAATGATTCTCTCTATATAATAACTATATATATATGTATATATAATAACTATATATATATATATATATATATATATATATATATATATATATATATATATATATATATATGATTCAAAATGAAAGTTCCTATGAATCTGACGTGCCTAAGCGCTCGACCTCGTAGAACTTACGGTCAAACAAAGCCCGATTAGTGCTTTCTGCTGATTATTCAAACATCTATAACCGTTCTGTTCATATTTTATTTTGTTTAAAAGTTATTATATATATATATATATATATATATATATATATATATATATATATATGTATATATATATATGAATATATATATATATATATATATATATATGAATATATATATATATGATTTATTTTGTTTAAAAGTTATTATATATATATGATTATTTATTTAAAAATATGATTCCAACACGCTACATAAGAGTTCTCATGTTTCAAAACAAGAGCCGACAACTTCAATATAATTATTTGAATTAAAAAAATAGACATGAGTTACCGTTTTTTTGGCGACATCATTAAATTATTGCATTGAATAATTAGCATAATTTTTTTTAAATCCATAGTCCTAATAAATAGCTTGAATACCCTACAAAAAAAGATAACCCTTTATGAAGTCGTCAAAAAACAAATGTTCTGGCAGTTTTTTTATATACACAAAACCCTTTCAGAAAAAATAAAAGAAAAAAATAAATAAATCCCCATAGACACGTAAACCAGACTAGGCGAAATCATCTTCCGTTTTAAATTTAGACACCCCAACCTTACCCTGACTTGACATCTATGAATGTAACTCTATACTGATACAAATTATTAACACCCTACACCCCTTTCTATTTAAACAATCGCTCCAGCAGTTACCATGGAGATTTTGATTTCAATAATGAATCTGCTATTAAAACACGTAAATTTCAGAAATAAGTTATTCAAAAAAAAAAAAAAAATTCGCTTGAAGATGGAACTGAGCTTACTTTAATTCAATTTAATTCAAATAATTATATTGAAGTTTTCGGCTCTTGTTTTAAAACATTAGAAATCTTATGTAGCGTGTTGGAATCATATGTTTAAATAAATAATTATATTTATGCTCTACTTTTGTATCGAGCACTATTTTTAAAAAGTAATAACAAAAACACTAAAGAACTTCGGATTATTTACCTAACGAGTTCTTTCCTATTTTCTATATATTTTCACACACACACACACACACACACACACACACACACACACACACACACACACACACATATATATATATATATATATATATATATATATGCGTGTGTGTGTGTGTGTAATGAGAGCTCTAATAAAGCATCACTCAATCTTCAACTTGTTTGCAGACCTTGAAGATTGAGACCTGCTTTTTTAGAGTTATCATGAAATAAAAATTATTACCTATGAAATTTTTAGTCTTTGATATTCTTTGAATAATAATAATTTTGATCTGACTTTTGACATTTTTGATCTCCGTGGATCTATATGCTCCCGGAAATTTCGTAATGTTTACCATATTGTATTATTACTCTCTCTCTCTCTCTCTCTCTCTATCTATCTATCTATCTATCTATCTATATATATATATATATATATATATATATATATATACGTGTGTGTGTGTGTGTGTGTGTGTTTGTGTGTGTATGTATGTATGTATTATGAAATTGACAATTACAAATATATATACATATATATATATATGTATATATATATATATATATATATGTATATATATATATATATATATATATATATTATGAAATATATGTATATATTTTATATATATAAATGAGACAATATTTTATATATTTTCTATTCACGGATTATTTTTGTAGATCAAAAATTAATAGATTCAATAATTCAATAATAGATTTAATAATAAACCGTATTAACTACATTTACATGTTTCCAAATGTACAGAATACTGTTTATTATGAACAGACCATTTATTTAATATATGTATCTATAAAATAACGTATAAACAGTATATATATATATATATATATATATATATATATATATATATATATATATATATATATATATATATATATATATATATGTAGAAAAATCATCGTAATTGTGTCTTTTCACAGAGTCAAATAAAAATAATGTAAATTTAAATCAGACTTTTTTAAGTGGATTTAGTATTTTTTTAATTTTTTTATGGTTGGGTTATTTTTTTTGTGGATGGTGTTATTTTTTGTGGATTGTGTTATTTTTTGAGGATTGGGTTATTTTTTGAGGATTGTATTATTTGTGTGGATTGTGTTATTTTTTGAGGATTGGATTATTTTTTGTGGATTGGGTTAATTTTTTGTAGATTGGATTATTTCTTGTGGATTGGGTTATTTTTTGTGGATTGGGTTATTTTTTGTGAATTGGGTTATTTTTTGTGGATTGGGTTACTTACTTTGTGGTTTAGGTGACTTTTTTGTCGGGTGGTTTTCTATTCTGGTAATTTTTTGTAGTTTGGATTATTTTTTTGTGGGTTGGTTTATTTATTTTGTGGCTTGAGTTTTTTTTTTTTTTTGTCAGCTGGGTTATATTTTTTTTTTCGTGAGTTGGTTTAATTTTTTTCTGGGTTGGGTTTTTTTTGTGAATTGTGTTATTTTTTTGTGGATTGGGTTATTTTTTTGTGAATTGTGTTATTTTTTTGTGAATTGTGTTATTTTTTTGTGGATTGGGTTATTTTTTTGTGAATTGGGTTATTTTTTGTGAATTGGGTTACTTTGTGGTTTAAGTGACTTTTTTGTCGGGTGGTTTTCTATTCTGGGTTAGGTCATTTTTTGTGGTTTGGATTATTTTTTGGTGGGTTGGTTTATTTATTTTGTGGGTTGAGTTCTTTTTTTTTTGTCAGGTGGGTTATATTTTTTTTTTTCGCGAGTTGGGTTCATTTTTTTCTGGGTTGGGTTAATTTTTTGTCGGGTGGCTTATTTTTTCCGTATGCGTTATATATTTCTCCCAAAATGCCGAACATATTTCCTTTCTCACTTCCTCATATAAAACCATATCTTTTTTTTCCTACTCTCATAATATATTTCCTTCCTTTCTTTCTTTCTTTTTTTTTCTTTCTTTTTATCTTATTCAGAATTTTGATTACTTTTTCTATTGTTAAAGTCTTTCTTTATTATTTAAAAAACATTTCTTATGTTTTAAGTCACAGTAGACCTTCCGTTCTGTTACTTAAGATCTTAGTTAAAATATTTCTTCATTTTACCGACTGTTACGTACTTCCTTTCTTTCTTATTTAAAAGCTTTTATTCTTTTTCCAGTTGCTACACACTTTCATTCTTTCTTCTTATTAAAAAAAATCTTCTTTTTCCTAGTGTTACGTTTTTTCTTTCTGTGTTTCTTGCTTATTTAAAAAATCTTCTCTTTCCTAATATCACGTTCTTTCTTTCTTTCTTTCTTATTAAAAAAAATCCTATTCTTCTTCTTGTTACGTTCTTTCTTTCTTTCTTTTTTTCTTTCTTTCTGTATTCTTTCTGTTTGAATTACTTTTTCCTACTCTTACCTTCTTTCTTTAATTCTATCTTTCTTAATAAAAAAAAACTCTTCTTTTTCCTACAATTATGCTTTTCTTTTTTTCTTTCTTATAATCTTTCTTTCTTTCTGTCTTTGTTTCTTATGTAAAAACATTTCTTCTTTTTCCTTCTGTTACATTCTTCCTTTCCATCTGTCAATCTGCTGTATTTTAAAAAAAAATATATCTTTTCCCAACTGTTATATTTTTTCTTTCTTTCTTTCTTTCTTCCTTTCTTCTTTATATTATTTCTTTTCTTACTGTTTCTATTTCTTATATAAAAGCATTTCTTCTTTTACCTAGTGTTATATTGTTTCTTATTTTCGTCATTCTTATTTTTTTTAAATCTTCTTTTTCTCAATGTTACTTTCTTTCTTTCCTTCTTTCTTTCTTTCTTTCTTTCTTTCTTATCATTATATCTTCTCTTTCCTACATTTTTTCTTTCTTTCTTTCTGTCTGACTTTCTTTCATTCTCTTTTAATTTCTTATTTCAAAAAATTTATTCTATTACCTACTGTTACGTTCTTTCTTTCTTTCCTTTTTGCTTTATTACTTAAAACATTTCTTCTTTTCCCGAATCTATCTTTCTTTCTTTCTTTCTTTCTTTCTTTCATATTTAAAAAATATTAATGCCTCTTTCTATTGCTGCATTCTTTCTTTCTTTTTCTATTTCTTTCTTATTTAAAAATGTTTCTGCTTTTTCATACTGTTACGTTAATTCTTTACTTTTTTTCTGTTTTTCGTTCTTATTTAAAATCGTTTCATCGTTTACCTTGTGTTAAGCCCTTTCGATTTTTCTTTCTTTCTGCCTTTCTTTCTTATCTACAAATTTTCTTTCTTTCTGTCTTTCCTATTTAAAAGCATTTATTCTTTCATCTATCTTTACGTTCTTTCTTTCTTATTTAAAAATGCTTCTCTTTTCTACTGTTACGTTCTTTTTTTCTGTCTTTCTTTCTTATCTAAAAAAAAAAAACATTTATTTTTTATTCCCCACTGATACGTTCGTTCTTTCTTTCTTTTTTAAAAATGCTTCTCTTTTCTACTGTTACGTTCTTTTTTTCTGTCTTTCTTTCTTATCTAAAAAAAAAAAACATTTATTTTTTATTCCCCACTGATACGTTCGTTCTTTCTTTCTTTTTTAAAAATGCTTCTCTTTTCTACTGTTACGTTCTTTTTTTCTGTCTTTCTTTCTTATCTAAAAAAAAACAAAACATTTTTTTATTTTCCCCCACTGATACGTTCGTTCTTTCTTTCTTTTTTAAAACTGCTTCTTTCTTTTCTTAGTTTCACATTCTTTCTTTCATTCTTTCTTTCTTTTTTGAAATATATCTTTTCTTTCCTACTGTTGCGTTATTTCTCTCTTTTTTCTTTCTTTCTGTTTTCCATTCTTATTTAAACAACAAAAAAAAGTGTACTTCTTTTACCTACAGTTACGTTCTTTCTTTCTTTCTTTCTTTCTTTGTTACTTACGTAAAACTTTTCTCTTTTTTTCTACTGTTGCCTTTTTCCATTATTTATTTCTGTTTTTTTGTTTTGTTTTTTTTTTGTTTGAAAAATGTCTTCTTCACGTCTTTTCTTTCTTCCGTTCCTTAAAAATAGTTCTACTCTTTCCTTCTTTTAATATCTTGCTTTCATTCTTTCTTTCTCTCCTGCTTTCGTATTAAAAATCATTTCTTCTTTTTCTCAAAGTTACGTTTGTTCTGTCTTTTTTCAAACATTTCTTGTTTTTTCTAGTGTTACGTTCTTTCTTTCGTTCTTTTTTTTTCACTTTTCCTTTTTCTTTTTTCTTATTTAAAAACATTTCTTTGTTTTTCTTAGTGTTACATTCTTTCTTTATGTCTTTCTTTCTTATTTAAACATTTTCTTCTTTTTTCTACTATTAGGTTCTTTCTTTTTCTGTCTCCCTTTCTTATTTAAAAACGTTTCTTCTTTTTTCCTACAGTTACGTTCATTCTTTCTTTCTTTCTTTCTTATTTAAACCTGTTTCTTTATTTTTCCTACTGTTACGTTCTTTCTATCTTTCTTTCTTACTTAAACCTGTTCTTCTTTTTCATACTGTTACGATCTTTCTTTCTTTCTTTCTTTCTTTCTTTCTTTCTTATTTAAATCTTTTCGTCCTTTTCCTACTGTTACTTTCTTTCTTTCTTTCTTTCTTTCTTATTTAAAACTTTTCTTCCTTTTCCTACTGTTACGTTCTTTCTATCGTTCTTTCTTTCTTATTTAAACATGTTCTTTTTTTCCTACTGTTACGTTCTTTCTTTCTTTCTTTCTTTTTTTCTTTCTTATTTAAACCTTTTCTTCCTTTTCCTACTGTTACGTTCTTTCTTTCTTATTTAAACTTGTTCTTTTTTTCCTACTGTTACGATCTTTCTTTCTTTCTTTTTTCGTTCTTTCTTACTTTCTATAAAATTTCCTTCTTTTCTTCTGTCATCCACCTGTTTTCTTTTTCCCTTTATCAATCTCTCTAACTGAAGAACAGCTGTGTTAAATACACATCTTTAAACAGCCATTATCGCTGATCACAGTGATGTAAAACCTCGCCCACCTCTTGCTTATAAGTCCTCGACAAACCTCTTGTCATAAAAGCGTTGATATCCTTTCTTTTCACAGTTTAATCTTTTTCTTGTTTTCGTTACCACCGACAACTCAGGATTGGCCGGCTGAAAACGCAAGAGGACACTGATCAAGGAACTAAATATATGTTGTTGCCAGTGTCGCCGGGTTTTTCTTTTGACAAGAAGAATATTTTCAATGGATAGCAACGAAAGGTCGCTCTCAGGAAGTGATACATCTTAAAAGAGACGTTATCAAAGGAGATGTTTACCAACTTTGATTAATCAGACAATGGGAAACACAAGAACGGTAATTTGCGTGAATCGAACCTGCTACTCCAGATTGATAACCACCCAGAGAAGACGATAGGTACAAACTAAGTTTAGATTAATTTGACATGAGACCAATTGAGTAACGCAGTAGGAATATCGTCTCGCAGGGAAGCTTAACAAAGGCTATTCTGAGACGATCCTTTATTTTTTTTATTTCAATAAATTACGCTTATAGATAAAATTGATAAGAACAGATTCAAGCAGACAGATAGACGGACAAATAAATAATTAGACAGATAGATACACATGGATTTAGATATAAGGGAATTATAAATGTTTAGCATAAAGGGAAGGGGATGAAAATTGTATATATCGTGATAATGACTGCGAAAGTCGAAAGTACTTGAACAAAAATAACAAAATGGGGACTTCGGGCATTTTATCCACAACTTCGAGCACAATACTTAACACATTATCCGAAAACTGAAAAAAATGTAAACAGGCAGACCTTGTCCCTTCTTTTTCATCAAATTTATTTGGATATATACATATATATATATATATATATATAATCGGTTGGTAAAAAAAACACAACTTGCAAGTACAGTGTAACTCGGATATAAGAGAGTTGTCGGGACCGGAGAAGAAGTCTCTTATATCCGGGTTTATCTTATATCCGGGTTTGGTCTATTATATATACATTAGAACAGGCTCTAATTTGGGACCAGATGAAATATCTCTTATATCCGGGTTTATCTTATATATGTGTCTCTTATATCCGGGTTACACTGTATATCAAAAAAAAAAAAAAAAAAATTTGACCCGAGGAAAAAATTGGAGAGTAAAAAGGAAAGAACTAGAAACATCCGAACAGGGTGAAACCAATCGTCCAATGCCTTAAGCTTTTAGCCCAAAGAAAAAAGCCAAGCGAGTAATAAAGCTAAAATTATTTTATTTTACAGACATATATATATATATATATATATATATATATATAGTAAAAACCTAGAGACCCAGACAAATATAGCAAGGTTTCACCTAAGCGGATCGTCAAGGAAGGCTGGCTTCCCTGACGATCCGCTTTGGTGAAACCTTCGTAGGTTTGTCTGGCTCTATAGGTTTAACTAGGTCTGCTCTACCTACTGTATTGAGCAGTTTATTTGGTTGTTTTGCGAATTAATATAGTTTTTTTTTTTCCCCTTGGGCTTTGGATTGGCATGCTGGACGAGTATTTCCGGGTTTTCCCTTTGGTATTGGTTTGATTACTTGCAAATCAAGACACCGAAGGTTTTCCGAACTAGTGTAGTTTCTTATATATATAGGATTACTACTAATACTAATAACATATATATATATATATATATATAGATAGATAGATAGATAGATAGATAGATAGATAGATAGATATATCTGTGTGTGTGTGTGTGTGTGTGTGTGTGTGTGTGTGTGTGTGTGTGTGTGTGTGTGTAAATCAGGAGGTCAGTTGATTCCGCTACCTTGTTTTCAAACTTACGATATCCTCAGGTGATATTTATCAAATGATCTCGTAACGATTTATTCAAAATAATGGACGTTATATTATTATTATTATTATTATTATTATTATTATTATTATTAAGAAGAAGAAGAAGAAGCAGGATTAGAAGAAGAAGAAGAAGAAGAAGAAGAAGAAGAAGAAGAAGAAGAAGAAGAAGAAGAAGAAGAAGAAGAAGGCAAGGAACACAAGACTTCGGATTTCTGGTCCAGAATGCTCTTTGGATCTGGAAATGTCATAAATGCTCATTTTTTTTCTGTTGGTAGAGATTGTAAATATTGTTGAAGAAGGTTATAAAAAAATAAATCGTTAAGAAGTCATTTAAAAAATGTTTAAAAAAATCGTCAGGAGGTCATTTGATAAAAATCATCTGAGTATACCGTAAGGTTGAAACCAAGGAATCGGATTAAAGTGATCTCCTTTATTGAGCACTTTTTAATACGACTGTTTCTTGGTGTGATTCAACCTTGACCATTAACTTTTTATGCATTATATATATATATATATATATATATGTATATATATATATATATATATATATATATATATATATATATATATATATATATATATAACCACACCTAAAGAAGACACCCTAATGTACAGAATTAAAAATAAATCCAGACGCATCCCTCTAGTAATAATCGATAACGTTGTAATTCAAGCCCTACCCACATTTCTCATCCACACAAGACAGACATGCATGCAGAAGTGTTGAGGCCTCACATTTATACACACACGCATAATACATACGCTTACATGCATCTTACACACACACAAAGAAATAATGATAACATAGACTTAGCACAGAAACATTCCGTTCCCAACAACCAGTAAAAACGTCTAAATGACCAACGGAATTCAGAGTAGTATGAATTCCCCCAGCCTCTGTCTTAAGAACAACTTGAAAGAGGCCGTTCGACCAATACAAGGACTAACGAAAACTAACGATAAAAATAGAAAAAACAAAACAAATGAAAACTACAGATAAAGTTCATTTTCTTTAGAAAGTCATTCATTCCTATAGTTCAATGCTACTAACAAGCATAATTTTTTGTCTCCTGATGATGGACATGCTGGCGGAAACTATACGAGGAAACTAATTGAAATAATAATAATAATAATAATAATAATAATAATAATAATAATAATAATAATAATAATAATAATAATAAACTGTTAATATACAGCCCAGTGTGTCTGAAAATTTTAATTTTTTAATTTTTCAATATTTTATTGTTCGAAACATATATATATATATATATATATATATATATATATATATATATGTGTATATATATATATATATATATATATGTATATATATATATATATATATGTATATATATATATATATATGTATATATATATATATATATATATATATATATATATATATATATATATATATATATATATATATATGAACCAATTGTTCTTTAAGGCAAATACTATTAAAAGAGACAGACATTTTGTGTCGATTAAATTTACTGATTGATTTTTACAGACTACTCAGACAAAAAAGATATTTCTTCAGAAATTGCCCAAAATTGATTTTCGGAAGAAAAGAAAAAAATGTTCTAAGCTTTTGATATTCATCAGTCTTCATCAGGGTAGATAGAGACTGTTGTTGAGTGTTATGACGTAGGCAAAGGGATGCCGAGACGTAAGTGTGGTTTGATGTTTTCTGTTTTTTTTTTTATATAGATATTTATG
Organism: Acanthosepion lycidas; assembly: GCA_963932145.1. Classification (NCBI taxonomy): domain Eukaryota; kingdom Metazoa; phylum Mollusca; class Cephalopoda; order Sepiida; family Sepiidae; genus Acanthosepion; species Acanthosepion lycidas. The sequence goes on from OZ010599.1 coordinate 28,752,640, forward strand.
GATGCGGACTCTGTTAAAGTTATTTTTTATTGATTGATCGTTGTTTTGTTGCTCAAAGAATCATAAGATTGTTTTAGCTATTTGATTTGGATCTATAATGCATATAAAAATACAAGTCACTCCTCGCCAACAGTGAAACACGCATGTTTTTAATAATAATAATAATATTAATAATATATTTAAAATTGGATACTGAGGTCAACATCAAATAGTTAGAGTTTGTTTCACATCTTTTACGTCTCAAGCATCAAACAGACTTTCCCAATTCGGTGTTGATCGTTCGCAATGCCGGCTTTTATATTTCCATTTACTTTATAGATGATATTGAGAACATTTAATCATAAACGTACCATACTTATATATATATATATATATATATATATATATATATATATATATATATATATATATATATTGGGTATGACGATAAATTACGTCCACTAATAAGGCCTCTGATAAGGAGGTTTTGAGAGCGTTGGCCACCTCTTAATTGCTTGTGTTCCAAAATCCACGCTGACCCGCGGTGTTAGCACCTGTTGGGGTCCCATCCATAGGTAAATAGTTAACCCCCAAATTGGGCTCAAAACACTATGAAACTGTAAAAACAGGTTTTAATACCAGAAATACTTTGTAAAAAAAGTTATTACCAGCAATAGATCTTTGAAGAGAAAAATGATTACCAGCAATACAGTTTTACCAGCAATACAATATTACCAGCAATACAATATTACCAGCAATACATTTTTGAAAAACAAAATTACCAGCAATAAATTTTTGAAAAAAAAATGTTACCATCTATACTTTTTGAAAAAATATTAGGTTGGTGCAAAAATAATGACGTAATAATGTCGTTATTTTACGTATTTTTAACGTCAAAAAACGACATTATTACGTCATTATTTTTGCACCAACCTAATATTACAATCGATATATTTTTGAAGGAAAAAAAATTACAAAGAATAAAAATGTTGTCGACATTAAATAAACCATTGAGGTTGAAATGACGTAAGACAAAACAAAACAATTATATATATATATATTTATATATATATATATATTGAGCACATTTAATCATAGACGTAGCATACATATATATATATATATATATATATATATATATATATATATATATATATATATATATATATATATATATATATAATGTCATCCACATACAGGATTGTTTCAGTGTCTCACAGCTTAGCAATGCGGCTAGACATCCGATTACTTCAAGCTGGGAGCGAAACCGACAGATTTGGCTTCAATCGGAGTTTCTACCTCTGAGCTATCAGCGCACAGGAAATTCTAGTGTATTATTTTTTCGAATGTAAACAAACGCCAGACTGCTATAATGCTCTTCATTTAATGAAGAGCGTTGTGTTAGCAGAGAGGGCTGCTGTTTAGAATTGCCCTCTTTCTCAACAGTGCTCAACCGAAAGTATCGAGAGCATAATAATGTCGTCCAAATACTGCCCTGCTCCGCTGTATCGCAGCTCATGAGTGCGATAGACATCCGATCGCTTCAAGTTTTGTTTGAATCCACCCATTTTTCAATTGAGCAAAACTGTTACAACACGTGACTGAAAGGTGTTTCTTGTTGCCGATACGTTGCCTTTTAAATGGATTGTTTAAATAGTAAATTGTTCTGAATGACGCTGCAAGTAACCATATATATATATATATATATATATATATATATATATATATATATATATGGAAAGAGACACAGAAAGGGAAAAAGATATTATGGGTTCGGCGTTAATAAAAGTTGCATGATTCGTTACCAGTTTATATAAGTATTTCTTTCTAGTATATATTTTGATCTAACAAAATAACAAAAAAAAGAAAGGAATTGGTCTTGCCGTTCCAATACATTTGGAGAAGACTATATATATATATATATATATATATATATATATATATATATATTATTTTTAAGATCAAAATTTGAATATGAAACAAGAGTTCTGAGATTTGGCTTTTATTTCCTGATATTTAGATTTAGATATGTTAAACAACGTAGGGCATATCACCTTTTGCTTGAACCCACCCATTTTTCACTTGAGCAAATCTAGTAAAACACGGGACTGATATGGGTTTCTTGTTGCCGGGCTTTTGCCTTTTGAGATTGATTGTCTAAACATTAAATTGTTCTGAATAAACTACTGTTGATTTTAGTCTTGGGTTTCAACTGTAAAGACTGTATTTCTTGTTAAAAAGGCTAACCCAACATGAAGACGAGAGTGATGTCTATGGATGAAGCTGAGAAAATAAGAAAAATTGAACCAAGAAACCAAGAAAAACAACAGCAGTTGATGAAAGAAACATTGGTAAGGCAGTTAGGAAAAAAAATCAAACAAAAACCTCTAGGGTCGGAGGAGGTTTCACAATCCACCGTTTGAAGATTCCGATAGCAGAAATATAGAGGCTATACAACAAGATGCAAACCAGTCCCCAGAAGTAAGAATGAGAATGCCAGATTGAAATTTGCAAGAAAGTACAGAGATAAGTTACAAATTTCTGGAAGAAAGTTTTGTGAACTGATGAGACCAAGATTAATCTCTACCGAAATAATGGAAATGCCAGAATTTGGAGAAATAAAATTTCTGCTTATGATTCAAAGCATATATGCGTATCTGTGAAGCATGATGGAGATGATGTCTTTTCATGGGCTTGCATTGCTGCTTCTGGATCAGGCTCATTCCTATTTATTTATGCTGTAACTCGTGATTCTAGAAGCAGAATGAATTCATAAATGTACGGAAACTTTTTGTCTGCCAATTTATAGAGAAATGCGTCCAAACGAACCGGAAGGATGCTCATCATGCGGCAGGATAATGATCGAAAACATACTGCCAACACAACAAAGGCTTTCATCAGAGGGGAAAAAGTGACGGTTTCAGCCTGGCCAAGGCAATCACCGCTCCATAGGCCAATAGTATATGCATTTCCTTTCTTGAAAAGGAGACTGAAGGAAGAACTCCCTCCTCGCAACAAACAAGAACTAAAAGAGTACTCATTAAATGTCTTGAAAAGCATTGCAAGTGAATAATGCATCAAATGGTGTTATATCCTAAGATCTTTAACACATCTAAATGTAAATACCAGGAAATAAAAGCTTAATTTCTGCACCCTATTATCATATTGATGTTTTGATCTTAAAGCTAAAATCTCCAGTGAACAACAAAAGTAAAGTAATAGGGTCTTGCCGTTTGAAAATTTCTGAAAGGGGACTGTATATGATAAAATATTAAAGGTATACTATATTTATGAGGTAAAACTGCTCAAAATCCACGATAAAGCCCTGTGAATAGCCCATCAATATACTCAGATCCTCAAACACTAATAGCAATAATATTTCTGAAGCAAACATTTATAAAATACATTGCCAAAACTGTTCCTCTCAATATGTTGGAGAAACAAGTAGAAATTTAAGAAAAAACGCATTTATGAGCACAAAAGACCTCACAAAAAACAACTTAGCTAATGCACTAGTCATATATTCAACTACAATTTCGATTTAAAAAATGTTACAAAAGAAAATAACTCACTCAGAAGGAAAATCCTCGAGAGTGCCGCCATTGAATATTACCCAAACGCGAATCTACGCCCAGGTTTTTTCTCCCTATTTCACCTTTTTTAACAGGATTACTACTCCCCCAAACAAACAGTATCAAAAAATCAAAAGAAAATGGTTGGATCAGTCAACACAGCAATAAAAACAATATCTCCAGACATGACTGTACTTGACGTAATTTTCAGTTAACAGTAGGAAAATAGAGTTCTCTAAATTCTTCCAGTTGCTTTTAGTTACTTTGTTTAATAAATTCATTTCGTTTTTACCTTGAAAAAGTCCACATTGGACGAAAAGCGTCGGCTACCATTACATTTTTCCTATTGCCTTATATATATATATATATATATATATATATATATATATATATAAGGACCCTCCAGCAAAATTTGCGCTTGCATCTCCCAAGAAGCTACCGTTCATCCCGGTACACCATAACCAACTTGCCCACGAAAAGCAGTCGATCAGGCGATGCCAAATTTCGTGCCTTCAAGCGAAATTTTACCCGTCATTTTATGTGCACAGTTTTGTATCGAAATGAAAACAAAGACAATTTTAGAATTGATTGTTTTATTAATCCAATAGATTTTCTGGCAGTTAATATCTATCAACTTAGGTGAGTCAATTTATATCTAAATATTAAATATTTACTTTAAGACAATATGTTTCTTTTCTTTTCTCACCTAAAAATGGGATGATCTGATGCAAATGGTGGTATGTCCTTACTTGTTTACCACATCGAAATGTAAATACCAGTACTTCAAGCTCCTTTTGATTTAAAAAAATGTTTTCCGTGAACAACAAAAACAAAGTAATTAGTCTTGCCGTTGCAATACATTTGAAAGGGCCGAATATATATATATACATACATACATACATACATATATATATATATATATATATATATATATATATATATATATATATATATATATATATATATAAAATGTGTGTGTGTGTGTGAGTGTGTGTCTGTGTGTGTTTGTCTGTGTGTGCCTTAGGTGTAACAGCAAATATAGTCCATCCAACGAAATGTCACAAAAAAAAAACAGTAAAGTAAATGGTTTTTCCCAGTTGACATTGTTTGTCGTAAGAATCAATGAAAAAATCTTTCTGTTTTACAGCTAAAAAGAAAACATGTTCAAATCTTTTTGTGTCTACCCCACTACGTCTTCATAACTGAAAAATTGTGAAAAGAAAAAATAAGATTATTCGGTCCTTCAGGAATTCATCTTCAAAGACCATTCAAGTAAACTCAAGATAACGATGAATAATTTAAAAAAAAAGAGAGAGACCAATGGAAAGGAAAACTGGATTAGGCGGTCATAACTGCAAGAAGGATCATCATTTCAAATTAGAGCTAAAACATCAATTAGAAAGCAAATCAATCCATAAGACGTTTGGCACGCGAGAGAGAAGTTTCAGCTATGACAGTCCAAAGAGCAGTGAAAAATGACCTAAAAGGAAATCATACCTTACTCTAGCACTGAAAGTTAGAAGGTTAAGGAGGGCAAGGGTCATATAGATTGAGTCGGAAAATGATCCTGGAATTATATATATATATATATATATATATATATATATATATATATATATATATATATATATCAGGTCATCCGATAAGTTCTGTCCAAATTTTGAATATATATATATATATATATATATATATATATATATATATATACATTTATATGTATATATATATATATGTATAGGAACTTGATATTAATACTTCACGAGTTTCCGACCATTAGCTATGATTAATTAATGATAAACATGTCATTTTCGTTTATGATAGATTTCCACACTATTTTTCTATTAAGCTTGGAGAGTAATTATACATTGTTACTGCTTAAAGTAGACCCCAGTAGCGTCATAAAATCAGAATTCCATTAAGATATCTTTAATCATTTCTAAAATAAAACGGTTCAAATCTTATTTTAATCTAACAAATTTTGCTGTTTCATCCGAAACACGCGCACACACACACATACACACACACACACACATATATATATATATATATATATATATATATATATATATATATATATATATATATATGTATGTATGTATATATATATATATATATATATATATATATATATATATATATAAGTATTGATGTATGTTTCACTAGATAATATAGACAAGTTTTGTCTATTTATTTTAAGTTCCTTTCATATTGCCTGATAACCTTAATAACATAAGCTTAATATCACTGAAAGACGAAAGGAAATCACAGTATTGATATATGGTTTAATCCAATCTAAGCTTTCGGCTTACATACGTCATTATCAAAGATGACAGTTACATTTCAATATATAGAACAATACACGGACAAAACAATAATGATAATCTGTTTTTGTTGCACGTGTATACGAGACGCGGAAGCGAAAATCTCAGCGCAGCTCGTGACGTCACACATGACCACACATACACACACATACACACACATTGCGCGATTGATAAATTGTCATCTAAATTACGCAAAAATGCAAATATATTTACCAAAATTACACAAAAAATATCTTGAAATAGTAAAGAGTAAATCTATTCAATAAACGCGCAATTAGATTCAACCACGACCAAGCAAAAGACTTCCGAATCACCTGCCACCTTTCTAGGCGGTCTCCTTGTTTAAATTATCGAATGCTGCCCTAATCATTGCCCTCAGTTCATCTTTGGTGTTACAAGGAGTTTTGTTGTCCTCAACTCCCCCCATCCCAACATCATAATCATGTGGTTTGGTGTTTGGTATCTTAGGTGTGCAGATTGAAGTGTAATGTGGTCGCAGAATTGTCTGAAAGCCATGGTTTTTTCCTACTTGTGTGCTTAGTGCAGACGCATGTTTCTTAATATATGGTCTTCCAGTAACCACCCTCTTGACCCAGGGCAGCATTACCTTCTCAAGGCACCGAGTTAAATGTGAGGTTCTTACCATCAAATTTGGGAGTTCTATTCTTACCAGAACGATTAGAGCTTGTTTCCCGAACTGACGTAACTTCGTAATTACCATTAGACTCATCCAAGTCTTTCCGAATATTTTGCACTCTCCTCAGAATGACACACAAAGGCTTAGAAATATTCCTATTGGACCTTCTGGTGCGAATGCCAAGCAGTTCAGCAAGAGGTTTCCAAATATCAAGCAGAGTGAATTGTTTCTCAGAGACGCTTCCCAACTGACCTTACTACACTGCACAGCAGCCAAAACTCAAAACAAGGCGCATGTGCGAAATTAAAAATATAAAATGGCGACGGCTTACCCATCTCACAGTGTATGATTTGATTATATATATATTGCTATATACATTAAGTATATATATATATATATATATATATCTATATATATATGTGTGTGTGTGTGTGTGTGTGTGTATATATATACCCATATGTATATATATATATTACTTATTTCTATAAACGTTAGAAACGTTTAATATATATATATATATATATATATATATATATATATATATATATATATATATATATGTAGATTTCTTGTTACAAACATGATAGATATATACAAATATATATCACTTATTTTTAGAAACGTGATATATATATATGTATGTTATTGTATTGAGGTAGCAAAATCTCCTTTATGCATGTCTAATTAAATAAATTACAAACATTATGCCTATTTTTAGCATAATCCGTTCATATTCACGGATATTTTTCCTGGGATAATTATATATATATAATAATAATAATAATATTAATAATAATATTAATAATAATAATAATAATAATAATATGTGGGTGAAAATAATAATAATATATGTAAGTGAAATAGTTTCGAACTGGATTCAAACTCGGCAGCGAGTATATATATATATATATATATATATATATATATATATATATATGTGTGTGTGTGTGTGTGTGTGTGTGTGTGTGCGTGTCTGTGTGCGTATGTGTGTGCGTATGTGTGTGTGTGTGAAAATATATAGAAAATAGGAAAGAACAAATAAATAAATCTCCATAGATAGGTAAACAAATAAATAAATCTCTAAAGACACGTAAACCAGACTAGACGAAATCATCTTCCGTTTTTAATTTTGACACCCCAACCTTATCCTGACTTGACATCTATGAATGTAACTCTATACTGATACAAATTATTAACACCCTACACCTGTGACATCAGCCGATCCAGGGTCTTGTCCTGGTCACGGTGCCAATTGTGACGTCGGCCACTCCCTTTCGTTCGTTCGGGTGGGTGTCGCTCCAAACGTGATGTCCGCCTGTCTGCGTCAGTCGTGCTATCCCGTCCTGTGACGACCAACTGGATGGTATTGGTCGCGGCACCCAAGTGTGACGTTCTAACCTTTTTGTGATTCGGATGGGGATCGGGTTAGATCCGATAACAGCCTCGTCGTTCCCAACTCGCCTCCAACGCCTGGTTACCGAAGTAACTACTTTGATCTCCAGTCTGCCTACCCACGTTGATCTTAGGCAGACGAAATCAGTCAGTCGTCCTGGCCGCCATATGCAAGTCGGGTTCGAATAAGGGTGGTATCGCACAAACAGATGTATGAGAAAATAAAATAACAACTCGAAAAGTTCAAAGTTATTAAAAAAAAAACAGGATAACAATACTTTATATCTGGTTTCTGGATACAGGGCCACGTCTATCTCCCAACCCGCTATGTGGATTCGTGACACGTTGTTTTTGTTAGGCGAGTCTTAACATCTAAGTTGTCTGTTCTTTAAGAAACTGGTTCTTGGTGTGTCTTCAGGCGAAATTCGCAAAACTTGTTTTGGTGGTGTGAGTCTGTCGTTCTTCAAAAATAAATTGTTCTTGATTAGAAGATGAGTTCGGAATTTACGCGAATCTTGGTCAGCTCTTCGTGGTGGGTCTTCAGAGCTATCAATTAAAACTCACTCGAACTCTCTGGAACTCGGACTCGAACTAACTGCAACTCGAACTGATTTTCGCTCGCTACGACTTTGCTTATATGGGCGCCGACCCAAACTGGGGTGGGCTCGTCGGGGTTTGAGGTTCCTTGATAATTCTAAATCCATAGTCCACTTCTTTATTTTCGGCCAGGAATTTTCCACCCCTCTCCACCCATGGAAGTCTTCTCTTACCCCCCACCTTCTCTTATTCTCATATGGATATCTCACCATACTTCAGAGGGGCGTCAACGCTTTTTCCACTTCTTCGCAGTAACTTCTCATACCCATCCTCTCAATGGGCGGCGGCGGGCCTCCCCCTTTTGCGTCACATGATCACCTCCGCCTGGCTCTCGTTAACATGCGGCCAATGGGCATCCAACAGTGTGCGTGTGACCAGGCTAGCCTTGTTTTAAGAAAAAATATATCTTGCTCAAAAAAAAAAAAAAAACACAATATTATCTTTTTCTTTTTCCTTTCCTTTCTTCAATCGCAGCTCTTATCCTCAATGTCACCTGGGATCTATCAATGAGATTTTCGCCAATTATCAAGTGGTTGGTCATCTAGCGAAACACAGCCAACTTTTCGTCCCGATAAAGCAGTTTCACTATCCTAGCCGTATTTGCATTCTTGGTGCCAATTTCTGATAACATACTTTTATTGTCATAGCCGAATTTCAACACAACACAGATGTCTTGTAAAAACGACAAAGACTTAACCCAGGGTTGGGCTTTGTGTGCGGTTAACAGATGACCTATTAAATCCTTTCCCGATAATATTGTTTGCCACCATGACACAGTTAATTTTTTATCTATTTAAAACTCTGTAATCACCTGGTGTTCGTCAATTAGCTTTATGACAATGGCCATAAGAATTTTCACCATTCTTCATTTATCAAAATAACATCGCCAAATGTCCCTGTCGTGGGTGGCTTTCCTTTATCATCTAAGTTTAAGTCTCGCCTCTCTTTTCCTTTCTTTTTCCTCGCAGGGAATTTTCACCATTTTCTGATAATATTGTTTGCCACCATGACACAGTTAATTTTTAACTATTTAAAAAAAAACTGTGTATCAACCTGGACTTTGTCAGCTATCCCTACGACAATGGCCGTCAGAATTTTCACCATTTTTTTCATTATCAAAATAACATCGCCAAATGTCCCTTCTCGTGGGTGGCTTTCCTTTATCATCTAAGTTTAACACTCGTCTCTCTTTTTCTTTCTTTTCTTTCTCTTTTTCCTTTCTTTTTTTCTTTTTGCGCCCCTAAGTTGTGTCACAATCCCTTTGTATTAAACCAATCGCTCTAGCCGTTACCATAGAAATTTTGATTTCAATAATGAATCTGCTATTAAAACACGTAAATTTCAGAAATAAGTTATTCCCCAAGAAATTTCGCTTGAAGATGGAACAGAGCTTACTTTATTTCAGTTTAATTCAAATAATTATATTGAAGTTTTCGGCTCTTGTTTTGAAACATGAGAACTCTTATGTAGCGTGTTGGAAACATATTTTTAAATAAATAAATAATTATATATATATATATATATATATATATATATATATATATATATATATATACACACAAACAGAGAGAGAGAGAGACAGAAACAGAGAGAGAGAGAGAGAGATTGAGAGATATTGAATATCAGTTTCAGATGTCATGTGCATCACACCATATGACACTATCCCTTTGTAATGCACAGGGTCCACTAGGCTATTATTGGTAGCAATGGATAGAAGGAAATTCACCTCTCCTTACCAATTGCTAATACTTTTGTCTCGTTTATATTTACGATTTTTGTTTGTCAATTTCTCATTTAGCGAATCTAATTTAGTATTTTAAACTTATTATTTAACCCTTTCATATATTTCAATTCACATTTGCATACTTCCTTTGCTTCTCCAGATAGGCTTCTGAGGTTAAGCCCATTAGATGGAGTGAGAAAATAGAGAGAATGTTCTATATAGAGATAGGAGGGAGAAAAGACTGAGTAAAGATAAGAGAAAATTCTATGTAGAGATTAAAAGAGAAATTTCTATGTAGAGATAAGAGAGAGAATATTCTATGTAGAGATAGGAGGGACAAAAGACTGAGTAAAGATAAAAGAGAGAAAATTCTATGTAGAGATTAAAAGAGAAATTTCTATGTAGAGATAAGAGAGAGAATATTCTATGTAGAGATAGGAGGGACAAAAGACTGAGTAAAGATAAAAGAGAGAAAATTCTATGTAGAGATTAAAAGAGAAATTTCTATGTAGAGATAAGAGAGAGAATATTCTATGTAGAGATAGGAGGGACAAAAGACTGAGTAAAGATAAAAGAGAGAAAATTCTATGTAGAGATTAAAAGAGAAATTTCTATGTAGAGATAAGAGAGAGAATATTCTATGTAGAGATAGGAGGGACAAAAGACTGAGTAAAGATAAAAGAGAGAAAATTCTATGTAGAGATTAAAAGAGAAATTTCTATGTAGAGATAAGAGAGAGAATATTCTATGTAGAGATAGGAGGGAGAAAATTCGACGTAAACATAAAAGAGAGAAAAATCTATGTAGAGATGAAAAGGGAGACAATTCTATATAAAGATAAAATAGTGTAAATTATATGTAGAGATAAAAAGAGAGACGATTCTATGTAGAGATTAAAAGAAAAAATTCTATATATAGAGAGGAGAGAGAATATTCTATGTAGAGATGAACGAGAGAAAAGTCTATGTCGAGTTAAAAAGGGAGATAATTCTATATAAAGAGAAAAGAGGGTAAATTATATGTAAAGTTAATAGAGAAATAATTCTATGTAGAGATTAAAAGTGAAATTTCTATGTAGATATGAGAGAGAGGCAATATTCTATGTAGACAGGAGGGAGAAAAGCCTGTGTAGAAATAAAAGAGAGAGAACATTATCGAGAGAAAATAGAGAAAATAATGAGAAAAGCGGTTGAATTATATATAGAATTAAAAGTATTAATAAAAAAAGAAAAGTATTTCAAATCCGTTAATAGCCAGTCTGAGATAGAAAAAAAGTCTAGCGGAATATGGTAAAATTGTTTATAAAAAAAAAAAAAAAAAGACCAACTAGAGAGGGAAAGAGATAGTGTGCCTGTGTGAGAGAGAGAAAGTGAGACAGAAAGAGAGAGAGATGTAGTGAATTTTACCAGGGATAGCAAGAGTGAAACCAATTTTGGTTATGTAGTACGCGATGAAAGTTGGCAAATGATGAAGAGAGATCAGGGGTCTGAAAAATAAATAGGGAGATCAATTCGCAGGGAGTGGTGGAGGTGAAATGAAGGGGAAACATTGGATATGATCAACGTGAGAGAAAGAAAAAAATGAAAAGAAAGGCCCGTGTGGCAATGAAAATAAAAAAAAGAAAGAAACGTAGTAAAGATTAATAAAAAGAGATAAAGTGATGCATCCTGAAAATAAGAGACTGATAGGGAAAGAAATGGTGTTTAGACGAGGATAAGACAAAGAGAAACTAAGAGAAAAGAAAGAAAGACAGACACAAAGAAAGAAAGAAAGAAAGAAAGAATACGCAGATAACAGAAAGAAAGACCCAGAAATAGAAAGTAAGATAAAATTCGCAGGTAAAAGAAAGAAAGAAAGAAAGAAAGAAAGAAAGAAAAAAGAGAGATAAATGAATCAAAAAGGATAGTAGACATCTACGAAAGAAAATGAGTGAGTGAGTGAGTGAGAGAGGGAGAGAGTGAGAGCGAGAGAGAGATGGAGAAAGTAACTGGCGTCCAAAAGAGTTGGAGAGCATGAATGACAGAAAGCATATAGGACCCTAAGAAGATTTTAGAAACAGAGTGAGGGATATACATTTTAAAAGAGAATATGCGACTATGTGTCAAAGAAAGAAAGAAAGAAAGAAAGAAAGAAAGAAACAAACAAACAAACAAACAAACAAACAAATGAATAGACGATAGAGACGGTTCGAATAGAAAGAAAGAAAGAAAGAAAGAAAGAAAGAAAGAAAGAAAGAAAGAAAGAAAGAAAGAAAAAAGAAAGAAAAATAACTTATGGATAGACTATAAAGCATATTTATGAAGAAAGAAAGAAAGAAAGAAAGAAAAAATACTGGACGAAATAAATAAGAAAAGGAACGAAAGAAAGAAAGAAAGAAAGAAAGAAAGAAAGAAAGAAAGAAAGAAAGAAAGAAAGACAGAATACTGGACTAAATAAATAAGAAAAAGAAAGAAAGAAAGAATACTGGACTAAATAAATAAGAAAAAGAAAGAAAGAAAGAGAAAGAAAGAATATTGGACTAAATAAATAAAAGAAAGAAAGAAAGAAAGAAAGAAAGAATACTGGACTAAATAAATAAGAAAAAGAAAGAAAGAAAGAAAGAAAGAATATTGGACTAAATAAAGAAGAAAAAGAAAGAAAGAAAGAAAGAAAGAAATATGACTTATGGATAGACTATAAAGTTTATTTATGAAGAAAGAAAGAAAGAAAGAAAGAAAGAAAGAAAAGGAAAGAAAAAAGAAAAATAAGTCATGGAGAGACTATAAAGTTTATTTATGAAGAAAGAAAGAAAGAAAGAAAGAAAGAATATTGGACTAAATGAATAAGAAAAAGAAAGAAAGAAAGAAGTTGAGGGCAAACAGAGAGAAAGAGTGACGGCATTGGAGAGACGTGATCTTCCAGCGGCAGTATATCAACGGACGAGCTAGATATCAATCTGTTTCTTAGTGGCAAAGGATATCGGCCAATTCCAGTACGGAAATTACTGGGCGCTGGTACCAAGCAACATGGCTGCAACGGGGGAAAGTATTCCAGATCCGTCAGGGTAGAGAAGTGTGCGGGCAAACGAGGGGTGTTGGGCTGGAAGTGTTGGCTGGTTCGGAAATGCGACGAATTTATTGGACTACTCCGAAGAGCCGACGTCAGATATCTGGGTTGGGGTGACGTCAGTTCCGTCGCAATCACTGGACTTCATCTGAACTTCATCTCGTCACGTGGTCTGTTGGAAACTTTACGATAACTAAATGGCATTACAATCTATCTATCTATCTATCTATCTATCTATCTATCTATCTATCTATCTATCTATCTCTTTCAAACTGTTCATACCTGTCTTGGCAGTACTTAGATGAGTGACCGTTCGTGAATAACAGGTGGTGTAATCTTAGAGGTGCGATTGGCGTAATGAATAACGCTTCTGAAAGACAAATCGGAGAGTCGAATTAAGAATCTACCATTTCTCCCCCAACCTGGAGGTTAAATAGTAAGATTTGAATCAGACCATTCTGACAATACATATGTTTCGGGTTTTGAATAAACTTTTTAAAAAAGTTGATAACGATTCGTTCAATCAATCAATATATATATATATATATATATATATATATATATATATATATATATATATATATATATATACATTGAGATCATCAGATAGCACTTCCAAAAATGAAATGAAACGAAAAAGGAAATTAAAATTGATGGGTAGTGTAAGTTATTGTAATTTAACAGAGAGTGTAAAAGGGGTAGTTAAAGAGACATGGTAGGGTATAGGGAGGGAATTAATTTCATATCTCTCTCAAGTATACTATAGGTCAAGGTCTGGTCACTCCTCCTCCCCCAATATAAAGTATACTTGAGAGAGATATGAAATTAATCCCTCCCTAAAATCTACCATGTCTCTTTAACTACCCCTTTTACACTCTTTGTTAAATTACAAAAACTTACACTACCCATCAATTTTAAATTCATTTTTCGTTTCATTTCATTTTTGGAAGTGCTATCTGATGATCCGGCGTCCTTTAAATCGGCTCTGCTGAAATAAATTATTATAATGGTACCTTAATGTGGTCTGTTTTTCTTTTATATATATATATATATATATATATATATATATTATTCGGACTATTGTCTTCATTTTTGTCGCCATGTTTATTACAACGTTTCGGCTGTTGTACACTCCGCCCTTCTTCAGGTGAATGGAATGTCGAACTGAACCCTTTATTTCGCTTGCCGGGGTAGACTGTTCTAGTTACAAGTGCCATGTCTAATGGATATCATTTATCAGTTATCTCTTGTTAATTCCCCACCTGCAAGTTCACTAATGCCTGAACTGGGTATTGAACTCACGCTGTCATTGGATCTAAACAACGCCTTTATCCACTGTTACGAGGTAGTAACTACTGTAGTTTCACGAGTTTAAGAATTAAATAAATAACTCATTTCAAGTTCAATTTAAATATCGACCAGAGTGAAAGTTTTAAAAAAAAACAATTCTTTATTAAAGGTTTAACTTTAATTACGCTTTTCATCGCAATTTCAATTGATATTGTCTCATTAAACCGTAATTAAATACTTAAGCCAAGCTCGGTACGTTGCTCATATATATTTTTTTTCTTTTTCTAGCACCCGCACTATAACGTATTCGAAATATTACACAGTTCATTACACCCTAATGTCTTTTAAAAGTGTCTTTATGTGAAGGGATCATAAAGAATGTGGCTTTTGAAATAAGATAAAAATTGCCCGCAAAATAAATGTGAACAAACTACGGAAATCGGCAGCGTATACGAAGAAAGATTATGCCGAATTACGTACATAGGACGTTGAAGGTAAAACGCCGAAGGCCTAAACTCCCTCCACAGGAGCTAGTAGAATGTCCGCCGGAAGTGCGGCTTCTAGTCTAGTAAAATAATAAAATAGTGACATAAATTCTGTATTCTAATAAATTATTCATTTAGAGTTAAATATAAACATCGAACAGAGTGAAAGGTTTAAAAACCAATTCTGTATTAAAGGTTTCGCTTTTCATCGCAATTTCAATTGATATTGTCTAATTAAACCGTAATTAAATACTTAAGCCAAGCTCGGTACGTTGCTCATATATTTTTTTTTTCTTTTTCTAACCCGAAAACTGCCCAATGATCCTTTTCTAGAACATCACTGACGACGCCCTCTAGCGCTAAAAGAGCGTATATTCAAAGCAGTTCTTTTTCTAGCACGCGCACTATGACGTATTCGAAATATTACACAGTTCGGGTTCCGTAATGTCTTTTAAAAGTGACTTCATGTGAAGGTATCATAAAGAGTGCTGAGTTTTCAAGAAAATAAAAATTGCGCGCAAAATAAATGCAAACTATGAAGATTTGTTGCGTATACGAAGAAAGATTATGACGAATTAAGGTGTCAAATAATAATAAAATCATTTTATTATTTCTAAATTCTTATAATTTTTAGTACATAGGACGCTTAAGCTAAAAGACTGAAGGCGCAAGAGCTCTTTGAAGGATCTAACCTAAAGAGCAGCTTCCAGACTAGTAATAAACGAAATAGTGTCTTCTAGCAGAGTTCATATATGCAACTCTCCATTATATGTGTAATTGAAGTTTGTTAGGCTGTGAACGAGTGGTCTAAAACACTCTGTGTAGAAGTTAGCTTCCCCTACAAATATGGATACAGGTTCGAACCTGACTAGAGTGCATATCTCCCTTTATTAAATCTCTTGAATGCAAAAGCCGATTGACGTAATTCTCACACTGAAACGTTTGTATTCAATATCTAGCACTAAATACCAGCTTAAGATCAGGTAACAAGCCTACGATTGAAATTTTTAGTATGCACACACACACACACACACACACACACACATATATATATATATATATATATATATATATATATATATATATATATATATATATATATATATATATAGAGAGAGAGAGAGAGAGAGAGAGAGATAGATAGATGTTCCATCGGGGAGTCAGGGTGCCTTTAAAGACGATTGGGCCTCAAACTCACACATAAGCTCAAGTGGAAATCGTACATATTAATAATTAATACATATTAATTATGGCTAAAGATGCAGCTAAAATATTCGTCTCCCTCGCCGCTCTAGCAAGCAGCTGTCTCCACATGCTATCCTATAACTTTTCCAAGAGCCAGATCAGGCCTAAAATGGAGTACTGCTGACATATTTTGGAGGGAGCTGCTCAAAACACACTCTCCGGCCTTGGTAGAGTTCAAAAGCCTCTCCCAGACCTTTTGAGTAACGAATTATTCTCCACCCTCTAACTTTTCACTTAGAGGCGGGATATGGCAAGCTTCAGGCTGTTCTTTCCCTACGTACACGGTAAGTTCTCGGACGAACTACAACTACTTGGTTCCGCCAGTTCAGTCATTATTGGCAAGGACTCGTCATACTACTTACATTGTAGCAAACCAGCCACAGTTCCTGCGTATTCCATAGCTGAGAAGTAAGTTCCACTCGGACTGATTAATACCGTCAACCACTTCTCTGTGGAACCGATCACAACAATCTTAACATTTTCAAGTCTAGGGTTAACGGTTATCTTTCCCTTCAGTCCTCGCAAAGTGCCTCTTAATGTAACCTTCTATCTCGAGTGGCGCCCGGGCCTTGAATAGAGTTAACGTGATATTAAAAAAAAAATATCGAGCCGTTCGTATTCAAGTCGAGTTGCTTACAATCACTTCCGTGTTAATACCTTTTGGAAAGTTATGAATCCATCTTCACCGCACAGCTATTGGTAAAATAGCAGGACAGATTGGATCCTATAGCTTTTGGTGGCAACCAGTTCAGCAGAAGGAAATCTGACTTCAAACTAGATCACGTTCTCTTAAAAGTGTGTATACATGTAGCTGGAGACGGCTGATATATCCAAATTCCTACTGAAACTGCTAATAAAAGGTGTTTCATTAAGACGGATTACATATAAGGGTGTTTCATTAAGACGGATCGAAGTAAGCATTAAATAAATCAGTGTTATTGGAAAAATTATTTATTTCTCTATTGGATTATGTTATTTAAGTCATGCCAATTCTGTGTGAAAACTAATATCGCCCAAATGTCTGCCAAGGCTTCAGCCGCACACCTCCAATCGATAGTCAAAATTTTTGATGACGTCTCTGCATAGTTGCTCCTCGATCTCACCAATATGTCTTATTATCTTATCGTTCAGCTGTTGATTTTTTTTTGGTTTGTTGACATAGACCTTACTTTTGAAATGGTCGAAGGAAGAAATCTAAAGGCGTCAAAGGCGACCTGGGAACATCTCATTCAATAAAACCATTGTTGCATTGGGGGTGTGACGTGTGACATCCATAGCATTCAAACTGACGAAGACTTGAGTTGTTAAATCTGAAAGAAAAAAAAATCATTATACGCCTAAAATTAATTCAGATTTAAAATTGGTCCAAGTGTTCCAATAAATTAGACTGATTTTAAATGTGAATTAAGTCCAAGAGTATAATGATATTTTTCTTCTTCTTTCAGATTTAAAAACTTAAGTCTTTGGTAATTTCAACCATGGAAAGATTAACAATCAGACAACGTGTTAAAGTTTCAAGAGTGAAATTGGAATATAGTTCGTAAATTCAAAGAAACTGGGTCGGTGGCAGACGTCAAAACACAAGTGCGTGCTCATTTACGCCTTTCAGCTGAAAAACATTGCTGCAGTGCACGAAATGTGGCCGAAAACCCAGACAACTCTATTCATCATCGCGCGGTTGAATTGAACCTCTCCAAAACAAAGTTACATTGTTTCCAATTGCAATCTCGGTTAGCCGATTATGTTGACCAAATGCATTTCTGTTTGAAGGTCCATTTTCGTGATAACTGTAAGGGATACGAAACCTTGTTTTTTAATTAATGTTTAATATTGTCTTATGCCATAGTCAACTGTAATCGGCAGAAATGTCCAATGAAAAGAATTGACAAAGTTTCTAATAGGCAATAACAAAAGAAATAAAAAGAACACGGCAAAAATAATACTAAGGAAACAATATAATTATTTGCACGTCCTAATGAAGACGACCTCTGCAAACACTTGGTCAGTTTTCGGTCGGATGCGACATAAAAACCAGTCCAATGTTCCATGTTAGTAGAACTAACTAACTAATTAACTGACACATAAATTAATCCCAAATTTAAATGATTTAAATACTAATTTTGCACAAAAATGTATAAATCTGTATAGACTCACTTTGTTATTAGACATTGCATTGTATCACCTTGTGTCCTCCATACTTTGCCTGGCGTCTGAGCTAACCTGACAAACATTTATGAGAGTTCCTAAGTTCAAAGATTTTGTAAAACTAATAACAGTTTTGCTCTTGTATATAAATAAACGGGTCGGCTAAGATAAGTTTTCCTTTCGTCTTTATTCATATATATATATATATATATATATATATATATATATATATATATATATATATATATAGTAAAAGATGGCAACTGCAAAAAAATCAGTTTTCTGTGATGCATTTCGTCTTTCGACTTTTCAAGGTAAAAATAAAATCGAAATGATTTTTTGTTATAGTTCCATTACAAAACTAAAAATCTAAAATTCTAAAAACGTGACGCTTCTGCGTAAGTCTCTTTCTGGTTAATGTAAATTTCCTTTACACTAAGAGTTTTTTTTTTCCATGTCGATAATATATCATAGTTAAATTCCCACATCAATTTTGTGGACAAGGCAACTTGTTATGGGATGAGAACTTGAAAAAAAATCTTAGTTTATTTGCCGACGCGTTCCGATTTACGACATTTTCAAGGCAAAAATGAAATAGAATTTTTGTTGTTGTTATGGTTACATTACAAAATACAAATTTCAAAAGAAATGTAATGTAACGATAACAACAAAAAAAAATTCGATTTAATTTTTGCCTTGAAAATGTCGTAAGTCGAAACGAGTCAGCAAAAAAATAAGATTTTTTCCAGTTGTCATCTTGTACCATATATATATATATATATATATATACACATACACACAGACACACATACACACACACACACACACACACATATATATATATATATATATATATTTCTGAGATGAGGTATTATGTACACTATTTACATTACTCATACGATTGTCCTCATCTTTGTTGCCAAGTCAGCAAAAAAATAAGATTTTTTCCAGTTGTCATCTTGTAGCATATATATATATATATATATATATATATATATATATATATATATATATATATACACATACACACAGACACACATACACACACACACACACACATATATATATATATATATATATATATATATATATATATATATTTCTGAGATGAGGTATTATGTACACTATTTACATTACTCATACGATTTTCCTCATCTTTGTTGCCATATTTATTACAACCTTTCGGCCGTTGTACGCTCCGGGTTTCTTCATGTGGTTGGAATGTTGAACTGAACCCTTTATTTTGCTCACTCGGGTAGATCGTCCTAGTTTCACGTGGCATGTTTAATGGATGTCAGCTGTCAGTTATCTCCTGTTAGGGCCGAATGAGTGTGAGTTCAATACCCAGTTAAGGCAGTCGAGAACTTGGAGGGGGAAATTAACACGAGATAACTAACAGCAGACATCCATTAAACATGGCACCTGGAACTAGAACAGTCTACCCTAGTGAGCGAAATAAAAGTGTGCAGTTCGACATTACAAACATCTAACGATGGCTGTAGCGTACAACGGCCGAAACGTTGTAATAAATATGGCGACGAAGATGAGCACAATAGCCGAATAATGTAAATATTATATATATATATATATATATATATATATATATATATATATATATATATATATATATATATAATCATTTATTCGAAAATTATAACATAAAAATATTATAAAATCACTAAAAAAAAAAGCCATTTTGTTTTCAACACCTCTGGTGTCTTATCAAGTGATAGTGTCGAATAAAGAGTTTTAAAAGTTTCAAATCGATCAAACGTCCCTCACTAGGGAAGCGCTTATATATCTCGTATACGAGAATTCATAAAACTTTGGTTATAATAATTATTTAAACTTTAATGTTAGGTCTAGACTAAAATGGAATTCATTCTCACTAATAAATATTAAATTATGCAATAAATTTCAAAATTAGACATTACCAATTTTAAATTATAAATTTAGTTTAAATTAAGGTGAAAATTATAAAATTATTTGAAGAAGAAACTGAGGAAAAAAATACATATGTTTTTAATTTATTTTGTTGAAATTAAGTTGGAATAAACGCTAAGATCTAATGCTGTTCTGAACTCCGTTACAACTTAGATACATCTGAATGGACGATATCGGTTGGGGACGGGGAAATGTTGCAAATGACGATCTGATTATAATACACAATCACGCAGACATATTTCGATATATAAACACGCCAAAAAGGCGACGAGACAGGATATATATATATATATATATATATATATATATATATATATATATATATATATATATCAATTATAGGTGCAATTATAATTTATAATTAATTAAACAGGGATCATATCATTCATATACAGGTTCGGGGTTAGTGTATCTTATTGAGATTGTTTGCGAAGATGTATTCTCGCCATTTAAATCATTAACCTCTATATTTGTTTTTTTTTTGTATGAATGATTCATGTAATTATATATATATATATATAAATATATATATAAATATATATATATATATATATATATACACAAAGTGAGATAAATGGTTGTGGCCGAAAATCCAGACATCTATCTCAGTCTGTTTCTATGTATCTCATTTTGTTAATATTAGATTAAGTGGATAAGCTGCTGACATAAGCTGCTGACATAATAGTTGTGAGTTTAATCGCAGGTTTGGGCAGAGTGTACTTGGACTCAGTGGTAACAGGAGAACAATGACAGATCAATATATATATATATATATATATATATATATATATATATATATATATATATACAGTGTAACCCGGATATAAGAGATTTGTCGGGATCGGATAAGTCTCTTTTATCCGGGTTTGGTCTATTCTGTTTAGGTAAGTATGGTTCTAATTTCGGACCAGAGAAAATGTCTCTTATACCCGGGTTTCTCTTATATCCGGGTCTCTTATATCAGGTTTACACTGTATATATATATATATATATATATAAACTAGACGAGATATTCCTAGAAATTTGCATTGGAACGTGAACATTATACTTCCGTAGATTAAATACAATCTTTAGTTCAGAATTCTTTGTAGCTTACCCTTATCGACATAGACCTGAGGGGACAACGACCGAAGCATTGTAATGTCAACAACAGCGATGATGTAAATAGTGCAAATAAGGATAACTCCTTACCTCAGAAATTCAGGAAGAAATAATGTTATTAATAAATTATATCTATCCACAAACTGTACATGGCATGCCACATGTTCCTTTTCCTTATAGCACAAAAGATTGAATATTTACCATAATTCATTATCTTCGCTTTGTTATCCAATCATACAAACTCATGATTCGTTCCGTTTTCGTCTGCTCTCAATACCTCCTATGAGTGTCAAACTCCGTTTCCTCTTCAGTTTTTTTAAAAAAAAAGTGGTCACCCTGTAGTAACGTCACTAAGACTCAAGGCGTTACTGAGTTTGAAAGAGTAAGACAAAAGAGCAACATTCTAAAAGAGCTGACTGATACTGCATTTATAATTTTCACATTACATTTAAATTTTAACATTACATTAAAATTTTTGGCGATCAAACTTGACTGGAAAGCGTGTAGCCGGTAATAGAGTTCCACAAGCGATAAGTGCGTGAGAAGAAACAGCGTAGAACTTGCAGTTACATCTATCGATGAATTGATGAGATAAAATTTAGGTGTCCTAGCGAAAAGCTGATCCGGACATTTTCTATGGAAGTATTTATAGAAAATGCACGAGGAGGCTACATTATGGTGGTGAAAACGAGACTGAATTCGAAATGCCAGATCAGGACCAATAATATTGCTGATTCTTCTTTTGATTTTATCAAGAATCTCTAAATATACAGCAGAAGCACAGGGACATGTGACAGCAATATTCAAATTATAAACGAATGGTAAACTTATAAATATGTCAGATAGATTATGGAGCAATAGATTCATTATAATCTTTCCACTTCATGTCAGCCGAGTATGTTAACATGAGAAAGCGCTACCCGACTCTCACCTGGGTAGCCATACTGATGGGAGGTAGGAAGAGCCTTTCAGTTAATTAAGATAGGTTTTCTTTAAAGCTCCGTGTATGGAATTATATAGTCTTTTAACGACAAACGCTTGTCTTTTCTTCCTTTCCTCTGTTTTCTATTCTTTGAAGTTGTTCTGAGATTCTTAGATTAACCGTTATCAGTTTTCGCCTTTCATCACAACGTTTTATGTGTGGGAATTGTTATGTGATATAGCATGACCAAAGTGCGTTATGGACAGCGTGATCAAAGCAGTGATTATATCATCTGATTAAAGTAAGCAAAACACGTCGCATGAACATATGACCTAGGTCACAGCGCGAGTTGCTGATATTGATTTCACCAGGGGACTTATATAAAAACGACCTGCAAAGATTCTTTTTAATCGATTTCACACCGAGCAAGGCAATAAAGCCACAAAGACACAGGAACGTATTGCGCGTGGAAGAATTAAAATACAGAAACATTACTAAAGAGCGAGAACTGTTGCAATTTTTTGTGTATATATATACTAGTGAGGTTTTCTTTAAAGCTCCGTGTATGGAATTATATAGTCTTTTAACGACAAACGCTTTCACAAGCAACAATAAAATTGGACGCACAGATAGAGAATGAGTTTGCCTATATTGCATAAGAATGAGCCCTTCATTCCGATTGGCTTGGTTTGGTTTATGTTGTTTTACGTCATATCAACCACAATGAGTTATTTAATGCCGACAATATTTTTTATTGCTGAAAATAGTTTGTTTTGTCAAAAATCTGTTTCTGGTAATATTTTCCTTTCAAAATTGTATTGCTAGTAATATTTTTTTTTCAAAAAAGCCTTGCTGGTAATAGTTAAGTATTTGCCCATAACTGGGACCCTAACTAGTGCTACCACCCTGGGTCAGGGTGGACCTGGAAACACCAGCAATTAAGAGGTGGTTCCACGCTCCTCAAAACCTCCTGATCAGAAGCCTTGCTGCTGGACGTAGTTTATCGTCTTACCCAGGACGACTGTTTATTCTGACTAAGCAAAAAAAAAAAAAAAAAAAAAAAAAGACGTCATTCAATTTTTACTCCCTCATTCTCATCCCAACACATCAAAAGGAAATATTCCCTTCGGGCGGGGTGGTTCGTTGTGGGCAGATGATTTGCCTTCTTTGATTTGAATGAAGAACATTTTTCCCCATTAGTCAATCTCAAATTCTCTTTCCAACCAATATTCCGGAGAAATCAAACCCCCGTAATCAGAAATCCGTATTATATAGTTCTTCCACGATTCAACGATCACTGGCTTACGAAAATGAAGTACATTACTTTGGTTCTGTGAATACGACAATAGTTTTCTTAAGTTTCATTGTGATTTTTTTTATACGGAATATTTCTCTAAGACATTATATATTATTATTGATTTATCTCTTCACCATGCTTCCCTCGCATCGTTTGAAACCTGTCTTTTCTTCGTTTCCTCTGTTTTCTATTCTTTGAAGTTGTTCTGAGATTCTTAGATTAACCGTTATCAGTTTTCGCCTTTCATCACAACGTTTTATGTGTGGGAATTGTTATGTGATATAGCATGACCAAAGTGCGTTATGGACAGCGTGATCAAAGCAGTGATTATATCATCTGATTAAAGTAAGCAAAACACGTCGCATGAACATATGACCTAGGTCACAGCGCGAGTTGCTGATATTGATTTCACCAGGGGACTTATATAAAAACGACCTGCAAAGATTCTTTTTAATCGATTTCACACCGAGCAAGGCAATAAAGCCACAAAGACACAGGAACGTATTGCGCGTGGAAGAATTAAAAAACAGAAACATTACTAAAGAGCGAGAACTGTTGCAATTTTTTGTGTATATATATACTAGTGAGTTAGCTCAAATGACTTGACTCACTTTATAGTCCACCAATAGAAGGTTAACCCATTAGAAGACGTAGAACATTCAATCCGTCGTGTATAAAGGCGGCCATTTTGTCTACTCTACCCGAATGTCCAGTTCCAGCTTGTCAGGTGAAGAGAAACAGAAGGACGAACTATGCTCTGCCACTTTTACGAAAATATCCACTGCTAACCTGAACAACGCTTTTCTACTGTCTTCGAAATATTCACTGCTAACCTCTGGATCCTATACTCGAAGAGTAGTCGGAGGACGGTAGATAACGATTGACATTACATTTAAATTTTAAAAGATTAAAGTTTACTGGAAAACATGGAGTTATAAGAGATTTTATTTTTATTTGATGGAGTTCACCCCATCAGGGGCCCATTTGCCATCGAATAAGATGACACTCTGACCAGTCTGACACTTGTAGTGTAACCTTTATTGGCACAGAAATAGAATTAGAAATGAATATAGAGCGACAGTGGATTGTTTTGATGGCTGGGCTAGAGGTGGGATTCTTCAGAGAAATAGTGAATCAATAATTGGTTGATATATTTAAATACTTTACTGCACAATATATACATCAAAATACAGTCCATTATATTAGGAGCAATCGTTTGTGTTCACTAGATGATTGTTAGAATTTGCCAATAATTGCTTCTGCATCCAATTCATCAAACAATTACATATCAATGGATAGCAACATGTATAATTACAAATTTTCCTCAGACAGCGAAATTCTTAAGCTTGACGTTATGATCTTTAAATTGAAATGTCTTCTTGGACTTGAGTAACTGGTGGTGTGCAGATGACTTTATACAGTTCTTATTCGTTTTTATTGCTAAAAGAGGTGTCTGTCTTTGTTTAATCGATTATTTTTAATCGATTTCATCCGAAGCAAAGCAATAACGCCACTGAAACACTAAGGGTTACTGAGCGTTGAAGAATTAAAAAGCAAAAACATTACTATGGAGCGAGAACAATAGAAGAGTAATCAGGAGGAGAGTAGATAGCGACTGACATTGCATTTAAATTTTTGAAAATTAAAATAAACTAAAAAGTATGCATCCGAAAATGTGTTCCGCAAGCGAGAAGTACGAAAAAAGAAACTGTCAGCATAGAACTTACGGTTACATCTAGCCAATCCAACTGAAAAATGATGAGACATCATCGCCAGTCAAGCACTGCACTTACATTCCTAATAATATTGCTGATACTTCTTTGGATTTAATAAAGGATTTCTCCGTCGTGGTTAAGATGATGAACTACATCCCTATCCTGGGTAAGAAGATAAACTACGCCCAACGGCAAGGATCCTGATCAGGAGGTTTTGAGGAGCGTTGAACCACCTCCTGGCGTTCCCAGGTCCACCTTGACCCGGGTTAACAGCATCTGTTAGGGTCCCAACAATGGGCAAGTAATTAACTCCCAACTGGGACCAAAACCCTATAAAAATGTTAAAATACCAGAAAAACTTTGTAAAAAAATATCATCAGCAATAGATTTTTGAAGAAAGTTATTACCAGCAATACATTTTTGAAGGAAAAAAATATTAATTCTCGGCATTAAATAACCCATTGAGATGTTGATATGCCGTAAAACGAAACAAACCAAACCACTAAATGATCGAATCAATTTATTGATGAAAAGATGAACACCCTTAAGAAAGGCGCTGTGCTTGATTTAAAACCAAAAATATTATGTTAAATTATAAAAATATTACCAACAATAAAAATCTTGTCGGCATTAAATAACCCATTGAGATGTTGATTTGCCGTAAAACAAACCAAACCAAACAACTAAAGGATCGAATCAGTTTCTTGATGTAAAGATGAACATCCCTAAGAAAGGAGCGGTACTTGACTTAAAACCAAAAATATGTTAAATTATAAAAAATATTATCACCAATAAAAATCTTGTCAGAATTAAATAACCCATTGAGGTGTTGATATGTCATTAAAAAAACAAACAACTAAAGAATGAAATAAGTTACTCGATGTAAAGATGAACATCCTTAAGAAAGGCGCCGTACTTGACTTAAAACCAAAAATATGTTAAATTATAAACAATATTTCCAGCAATAAAAATCTTGTCGCCATTAAATAACCCATTGAGGTGTTGATATGCGGTAAACCAAACCAAACCAAACTTAAGGAATATCTAAATATATAGCAGGAGAACCAGACCATATGCAGCAGCAATATTCAAAGCAAAGACGAATGGTAGGCTTATAAATATGTAAGATATATTCTGGAGAGAAAAATGTCTAGCATGATACAGTGAACTAACTTTCTTAGCAACTGAACTAGCTATGGATTTAATATAGTCTTTTCACTTCATGTTAGCTGAAAAGGCGCAGTGAATCGCCATCCAGGAGGTTAGAATCAGCCATGCTCATAGAAGGCAGAAAAAGGTCTCTCGGATGATTAATAGCCCATAGTTTTGTTTTCGAAGTGTTAAAATTAACAAGCAATTAATTTGCCCCATTTAACAACAGACTGAAGATGGTTTATGACATCATCTGCTACTTTGACCATTTCGAACTGATCAGAGTTTCTACCAACACAGGGGTTAATAGTAATGTCATCAGCTTAGATGCGAAGTTGTGAGCTGACGCTATCGGGAAGGTCGTTAAGGAAAATTAAAAACAAAGTAAGGACGAAGATAGGGCCATGAGAAACACCTGAGTTAGTACAAAAGGATCTAGAATAGTGACGGTTTAGGATAACTCCCAGATTAACGGTTTGAAAGAACGGATAATTTATTGTTAATCTTTAATTTACCTGAGTGTCGACTTTCATTATATCGTTTTACAGGTGGAAATTGTATTGTGACCTGGCCTGACAAAATTGGGTTACCGATAGCGTGAAATGAGCACCTGGCCTTCATATTCGGTAACATTACATAATTAAGAACAGGGCATCTGACACAGGATCATGGGACGAAGGACACTTCGCTAGCTGCTGTTGAAGATATCCCTAAGGAAAATATTTAATATTGATTCTTGAACAGTTCAATTCTTTCTGATTGTGACTTTTCACTTCAGCTTATTTTTTTCTGTGTGAAGTATTATGTATTAAGGTGAGGCTAAATTAAGATCAAGACACGCGAATCACATATTTGATAATATGATTTTATTGAAGAAAGAGACTTCGCGTCGCAGGAACATATACGAAAGGGCACACCGCCAGGTGCTGACGGGGATATCGCCAAGACACACATATAAATTAGATCATTGAAGATGTCCTCAGATCCTCAGATGAAATATTGTATCTTATACGATATGGGAAGCTTTCTTCTTGTCGTGTTTTATCACATGTTTTATCTCTGGCATTTGTAATGTGATCTACCGTGACTAAAGTCGGTTATGGATAGCGTGATCAAAGCACACGTCTCTCATATTAGTTATTAGGAACTGATTAAAGTACACACGCGATGTCGGAGTAAAAAAAATGGCTCATACGTAAAACAATACAAGATTAACCAAGGTCTTTTTTTTTTCAGATGATCACCATAATACAGAATATTGAAAGAGTGGTGAACAGACAATTTAAAATAAAATTTAAAAATTCGAATGTTTGCCATTTTATCCAAAAAAAACAAAAAACGTCGGTGTATGAATAAGTTATAAGACATTTAATATAGGATATACGAAAATTGAACATAGAATAGGCTGCGCTAGAGATAGTTTCGCTCAACACCACAAGTTGATACAAAGCCAAAATATTAATCCAAGAATTTGAGTTATGCTCTCAAACCGTCAAATTGGATCTAGGGAAGTCATTCATGCAGCCCAGCGAGTTCAAAAGTGTCTACACCGTCAACCGTAAACAACTCGGTATCAGATCAATCAATAGAAATAGCTTCGAGCTATTGAATCCTATAAGTCTTTGAGAAGATCACGTTTCTTCTTGAAACTCTTGGAGTGAAGGAGCATAATAACAAAGAACTGAACTAAATAACAGAAACCACATCACATGAGGACTTCCAATAGCCGTAACAACTTAAGTGGATAGTATATGTAACTCGAAGAATGAATAATGATATAGTCCAGACGTTGATATTCCTCACAACTTCACACAAAAAGTGATATAATGGAATATTCATACACCTGAGTTCCCCCTCACTGGAATATGGTTGGTGTCCGTCATAAATACAGACGGACGTGTAGGTACGACAGAGTTTAAGTCTATGACAACGTCCATTGGACTACGCCATTGGCTATCCTATTTGTCTACACCTATTACCTGTGACTACGACGATTGCCAGTCGATTACTGCTACCGTGTACTACTTGGTTGCAGTAGCCAAAACCACTTAGCTACTTCGATCAAATATATCCCTTTCCGGGACATATCAAAAGATTAGGAAGGAAACCCCCATCAATACTGGAAACAGCGATAACATTTAAGTGAGCTTATGACACCTATTTTCCTGAAAAGTTATTTTGATTGAAAGACTTTATAAATCTCAAACGATAGCATCATGAGCTGCTTGGTCAATGAAGGACAAATATTTCTTTTTAAGGAAACGGCTGATATTACTATTACTGTTATCTACCATAGAATAAGTAGTTGCGTTACATATTTTTTTTTATATGACTTGGACGGAAAATCGGAAATGTAATCGATAAAAAGCCTGGGGGTAGTTGAGATTCGCTTCACACTATGGCACTTGGGATCGGCAAGAACAGACTTCTTCCTTCTAGCTATGTATAGATTGTAAAACACCTAGGAACTTTTCATTGGGTTTTTAAGTTCATCAAATGGAATAAGTGACATCTATCCATGTTAGAAAATTACTGCTAAAATATTTATTATGAATATATGGCATCAATGAAAGTCGAGTTTTGTTTTTTAATCGTTTAGCCTGAAGCAAGGCTATAAAGCCATAATGACGCCACGGGTTACTGAGTGCGAAAGAATATGAGAAAAATAACATTATTAAGGAGAGAAAACTATAAAAGAACAGGTATCAAGATGACAGATGACGATTGACGTAGCATTTAATTTTTTTTTTTTTTTTTGAAGATGCAGGGGGTTACTGAGTTTGATAGAATATCATGGCAGCGTGTTTATTTATTGCTGAAATATTTTGTATGTGCAGGCTATTGGACACTCTTTTTTGGTTTTACCACTTCCTCGGCGTAGACGTATATATACGTTTTCCCCCGAAAGACTCTTTTTTCAAACACGGACAAATAAACACGCCCAAGAGAAAACGTTCAAAAACCAGCTATCGATGTGTTTATACGTCGATCTTGACTCTTTTTATGACTTTCTGAGCTTGAAACGAATCCAGTTGTCAATTCTTACGTCTGGTAGAGGTGTTAGCCACCACTCGGGTACTTCAAGGTGCCTTATTTTCTTAGTTACTATATTAAAAACAAATTTAAAAAAACTGAAAACGAAACGTTTTTCCCAAAATTGGCAGGGAAATGGTTAAGAGCAACTTACTTTTTTTCAGTGAAAATAAATGTACTAATTAGTACTATTAAGAGCAGAATTCACTCAGTGCAAGCCTCCAGAATCATTTAAAGTAGAGCATTACTGTTAAAATGTTTACGAGGACTGAGGTGTGTAAAAGGAATAAGAATGAATCTGATAGGAAGTAAAGATTATGAGGATAAGGAGGATAAATAGGATATATAACCGTAAGTTCTATTCTAATAGTTTCCTTTCTCGCACAATCTCACCCGTGGAACTTTCCTGTCAACCACGATATTTAAAAATGTAAATGCTACGTCAACCATTATATTCTGTCTTCTCTTCACTAACGGTTTCTGAGTTTCCAATGACCATCTGCGTTTTAGTGGTCTAATTGGCTTGGTTGACCCTTACGATGATTTTCGCCTTAGTAAATTGCTTTCGTTACGATTGTAGCATCCGGGAAATCATCCCCTCGCGAGCCTGTTCCATAAGGCGATAGTCTGGGGAATAAACTAAGTGGAAATTCTTCCTTACTTTAGCAATACGATTTCCTAAACATCCTTAGGAGATAAATAGATTCCTTTTCCTTTTAAGTCAATTTAATGATCAGGATTTTCAGGAATTCTGTTTCCAGCCCGCCTTTGAATTGGCACACATAAAATTTTGTTAGTGATTTTAGATAATCATAAAAGCAGAGTTCTTTGAAAAGCGACCAACCAAAAGCTGAATATGGTGTCTTCTTTTCTGGAATTGAACACAAGTGGACAAATAGGGGTGGTGGAACCCCAGCATATCATGATGCGGTTAGTAAGGAAGGGACAAACAGTGAGTGAGCCTGCAGCCGCCTAGACAGTTGGGCAGTGTATGTTCGTAGTTAGAAGTTAGCAACATAGCAGTTCACCTTCCTAAAGACGAAGGAAGGTATTCACGATTAAGTGAGAAATCGTATGGTTTGCTATTTCCGAAATCAATGTCTTGAAAAGTATTTATCGTTATTCTTTGTTGAATTCGATCACAGCCATTGAGACAAACCTGTAAACATAGCGAGCAGAGTGTATTTCTTGGATCCCATCACAGTTTGTGCAGTGAC
This sequence comes from Acanthosepion lycidas, assembly GCA_963932145.1. Lineage (NCBI taxonomy): Eukaryota > Metazoa > Mollusca > Cephalopoda > Sepiida > Sepiidae > Acanthosepion > Acanthosepion lycidas. Next base: position 28,783,452 of record OZ010599.1, read on the forward strand.
ATACGAAAGGCATCGTCACATTGCCAAAAGCAGACGAAGGGAATAAATATGCTTTGACGCCTTGTGAGGAGAGCTAAGAAATACAACTCGTTTGAACAGCTGTTATAGTAATTCAAGTTCAATACCTGGTTAAGGCAGTGGAGAACTTGGAGAGGGGAATTAACAGGAGATAACTGATAGCGGACATCCATTAGACATCGTACTTGGAACTAGAACTGTCTATGCCAGCGAGCGAAAGAAATGGTTCATTTCGACATTCCAACCACCTGGAGAAGGTCGGAGCATACAACGGCCGAAACGTTGTAATAAATATGGCAACAAAGATGAGGACAATAGTCCGAATAATGTAAATAGCATGCATAATACCTTATCTCAGAGATATAGACAGATACTCAGCAATCTATCTATCTATCACTTTCTCTCTCTCTCTCTCTCTATATATATATATATATATATATATATATATATATATATATATATATATATATATATTCGAACCTGTATCCTATACAGAACCGTCATTTAGCCTGAGGTACCTTAACTGATTTGGCTACAGAGGAGCGTTCTGTCAGCAAGGTCGAATATACTGTATTTCGGAGGACGAATATTTTCTGTGAAAATTTCTTGGACATGGAGGCCGGTAAATATTGTTTAATACCGTTTATGATAAACAGAGAATTTACTTAAATATTTGTATCTATAAAAAGAATGTATAAACATAAAAATGTCTTAACATATATATATATATATATATATATATATATATATATATATATATATATATATATTCTGTTTCTGATATTGTTCTTGTTGTCACGACGAAAAATGAGCCCACCACAGACAAACAATTATTTTCATTTTATAGCAAGAAAGTCGCAGACTTGCTAGATTATTCAGTCCTGAACAATTACTATGGGTCCGTTGCATTCCCTTAGCGACGCCTTCTCTTTGCGACTGCAAAGATTTACAACCAAACAATAAACCATCTTGGCCAGCCCGTACCCCAACACTTAATTCAAGCTCACAATACTATACAGTAATATACCTCAGCCATATCTGTCCAGTCGGTGAATTCGGCCGGTTGAGCTCCTATTGACGATCGACGATTTCCTGTGGATGTATCGGAGTTCATAACATCTTCATTAATCATTAAATATCCGTGTAATGAGTGTGTCGTGTACTTCAATAGTAAAGACCAAACTTGGATAGACAGGAAGAAAGAAATAGAGGAAAATGAGAGACAACGTGTGAAATCTCGATACGCATAAAAGTATAGGAAGAAAAGAGAGACTGACCGCTTAACCACGATACCTGACGGAGAAACAGTCAAAGGGATAGATGTAAAGGAAGAGAGTTTGTCTGCTTTAAAAACTAGAATCGAGAGGAAGTGTTGAAAACATTTGCACGCTTCTACTTGACAGACAGACAGACAGACAGAGAGAAAGAGGCGGGAGATTTTATTCTGAATGATTTTACATGTCAATACTTGTGTTAATTGATGTCGTAGATGTGTCATGGCAGAACCAAGAAATCATCGAACGCAATGCGGGTACTGAGGCCAACACCGAATGACGAAAATAGGCCTCATGCTTAAACAAAATTTTCAAGCCACGAAGGTGCCAGAAGACTGTGTTCAAAGGATGAAACAGGCTGTCGCCACACGCTGTTGAAATGAATGTCCACGTTTATATTTGTGCAAGATCTATCACTGATGTTGGTTGGGGCACCTTCAGCTGGTGTAATGGTTAGCAAGCTTGTCTCGCTAGAACAATTACGACTGATCGTGATTTTGATCCTCACTGAGAGCTTCCTATATTCGGCCTTGTGCCACATCTAAGCAACGCTTAGAATATTACTATTAGGCAGCTCGAGGTGGTGTAATGGTTAGCAAGCTTGTCTCGCTAGAAAAATTACGACTGAGTAGTGAGTTCGAACCTCACTGAGTGCTCCCTACATTCGGCCTTGTGCCACATCTAAGCAACGTTTAGAATATTACTATTGGACAACTCGAGGTGGTGTAATGGTTAGCAAGCTTGTCTCGCTAGAACAATTACGACTGAGTCGTGATTATGATCCTCACTGAGTGCTCCCTATATTCGGCCTTGTGCCACATCTACTCAACGCTTAGAATATTACTATTAGGCAGCTCGAGGTGGTGTAATGGTTGGCAAGCTTGTCTCGCTAGAAAAATTACGACTGAGTAGTGAGTTCGAACCTCACTGAGTGCTCCCTACATTCGGCCTTGTGCTACATCTAAGCAACGCTTAGAATATTACTATTGGGCAGCTCGACGTGGTGTAATTGTTAGCAAGCTTGTCTCGCTAGAACAATTACGACTGAGTTGTGATTTTGATCCTCACTGAGTGCTCCCTATATTCGGCCTTGTGCCACATCTAAGCAACGCTTAGAATATTACTATTAGGCAGCTCAATGTGGTGTAATGGTTAGCAAGCTTGTCTCGCTAGAAAAATTACGACTGAGTAGTGAGTTCGATTCTCATTGAGTGCTCCCTACATTCGGCCTTGTGCTACATCTAAGCAACGCTTAGAATATTACTATTGGGCAGCTCGACGTGGTGTAATTGTTAGCAAGCTTGTCTCGCTAGAACAATTACGACTGAGTTGTGATTTTGATCCTCACTGAGTGCTCCCTATATTCGGCCTTGTGCCACATCTAAGCAACGGTTAAAATATGACTATTGGACAGCTCGTGGTGATGTTAATAGTCTCGCTAGATCAATTACGAGTAGTGAGTTCAATCCTCACTGGGTGCTCCTTACCTTCGGCCTTGTGCCACATCCAGGCTACGCTTGGAAAATCACTGTTACTGATGTTTGTCAAATTTCCTCAGAACTATAGCATACCTGTAAAATTACACCTTGTGAAAATTAATTGAAACAAAACGAATAATTTCATTATATTGTTTTTTGTTTTGTTTTTTGTTTTGTATTTTTCCAATGAAACATGACACAGTACACATGTTAGTACTTCGTATGTCCATTCCTTTTCGATAGATTTTAATTCTTATGATTTGAACACTTTAGATGGCTTCAGACTTCGAAGACCAATGTAATGTATTCCTTATTTTTAATTAATAATCATTCAATCTTTCGATAGAATTTAATTCTTATCAAGATTTAAAAACTTACGATGTTTTGTGCTTCGAATTCAAATTTTATGCATTTCTTATTTTTACTTAATAATTCTTCAAACTTGCGATAAACGTCAATCCTTATCAATATTTAAACTACGATGATGACTTTTAATTTGAATTCTGAATGTCATCTATTCCTTATTTCTCATTTAATATTCTCTCTGATTATTCATATATATATATATATATATATATATATATATATAACCAAAAGCTTTTATACACTGGGCCATGTGTCCTTCTGGACATCAGATTTCGGAATTTTGGGACTTATAAACTTAATGTCATATATAATTTTTTTACCAGAGCTCATATTGCAATCTTTGTTGTTATTATTATTCCTTTGCTTGTTATTATGACTTCCTATATTGTATTCGTTTCTATGCTTAGCTGGCTTAGGAAATTTTTGTCGCCTAGCAGATATGATGATTCCTCAATTTTTTGTATTTTCCAATGATGTTTTGTGCCTAATATTTTTACCTCATCCCACAGGATGGAGGGTGATTTCACTTTTAACTCCATATAAGGTCAGTTACGCCTGGGTTTTATTTCTGTTTCTTTCGTATTACGAATTTGCGATGTTTCCTTTTATACCTTAAATGGGCGGCATGTTTTTCTTTTATATTTCTTACCAAAGGTTCACGGGATTTAATCTTTATCCAGAATTTAACTCTTATGATGGCTTCGTACTTCGAAGACCAATGTAATATGTTCCTTATTTTAAATTATAATCCTTCAATCTTTCGATAGACTTTAATACTTATCAAGATTTAAAAACTTACGATGTTTTCTGCTTCGAATTCGAAAGTTCGTAGTATTATTGGATAAAAATAAGGAATAATATACATATATTCATAACTAGATAGAAGGATGGTTGGAACTTTATTTATGGCAATTATTCAAAACGTATTTCTAAATTAGTCCAGAAGTACTTTCAGTTTAATAATATAAACGTCACAAACGTCTATGAATGTCAAGTTTTGTCCCGGCATGTAGATATTTACGGACTCCCCCACGAAGTCATATTGTGACACAATATCGGTTTAATGTGAGGAGCCCGAGCGCGTGCACCCGGGCAAGGAACAATAATTCCGTGAGGCCACGCAACCGTCGTCCCTCCCTCTGGTGCAATGGGAGGGCACCTCTCAGTATAATTTTCCTCAGTTGCAACTCTGTCCTTTGACGGAGTCGCCCTTGAGTGCACTCTGTCCAAAGACAGAGACGCAATTGAGAGATAAGTAGATGTGTACCTAAAGAGTAATTTGCACACTTTGTCCCGGCATATATCTTGTTTATAATGTATGGCATGACCTGAAGACAATTTGTAAAGGCAAAACAACTACGGGTAATCTGCAACAACGAGAACATTACCGTATTTTTTTAATTATAAGACGTATTTTTTTAATTATGAGACGTATTTTTTTAATTATAAGACGTATTTTTTTTAATTATAAGACGTATTTTTTTAATTATAAGACGTATTTTTTAATTATAAGACGTATTTTTTTTAATTATAAGACGTATTTTTTTTTAATTATAAGACGTATTTTTTTAATTATAAGACATATTTTTTAATTATAAGACGTATTTTTTATTATAAGACGTATTTTTTAAAATTATAGGACGTATTTTTTTAATTATAAGACGTATTTTTTTAATTATAAGACGTATTTTTTAATTATAAGACGTATTTTTTTAATTATAAGACGTATTTTTTTAATTATAAGACGTATTTTTTTTTAATTATAAGACGTATTTTTTAATTATAAGACGTATTTTTTTAATTATAAGACGTATTTTTTTAATTATAAGACATATTTTTTAATTATAAGACGTATTTTTTAATTATAAGACGTATTTTTTAAAATTATAGGACGTATTTTTTTAATTATAAGACGTATTTTTTTAATTATAAGACGTATTTTTTAATTATAAGACGTATTTTTTTAATTATAAGACATATTTTTTTAATTATAAGACGTATTTTTTTAGTTATAAGACATATTTTTTTTAATTATAAGACGTATTTTTTAAAATTATAGGACGTATTTTTTTAATTATAAGACGTATTTTTTTTAATTATAAGACATATTTTTTAATTATAAGACATATTTTTTTAATTATAAGACGTATTTTTTTTTTAATTATAAGACGTATTTTTTCTATAAAATATCTAAAAAAACAAAAACAGAAAAACTAGCGTCGTATAAATCGAAATGACAGGTGTTATAAGTTTGGGCTATGGGGTGAGCCTCTACTCCCCAGTTACATCTGATTCTAAGCTCAGTTTTCATCTTGATTACCCACTAAATCACGTTGTGCAACAAGCTCGGTTTTTAACGTGTTGACTCGAGTGTCTCCACTCGGGCCGCTGGTCGAAGATGATCTCAGCTGGTCATAGCTTGTCTAAGCTAGTCATAGCCGTTCAAACCCCTGCTACGGAACAGCTATTACGGAACAAGTCCGAGGATTCTGTCCACGCAAAGTTGGTGGGGGAGAGCGTGAGAGAAGAGAGAAATTATCCAGCACAGAACAGATACTCTGACTGGGAAAAATGTTAAAAAATGTTAGAAAATGTCTTGAGATCTGTGAGGTAAAGTGGGTGTCGTAAATCAATTAAATTATCCTAGCTTATCACCTCCTGACTTGAAACTTGAAGATACTCTGTAGTTGTATTTTTGTTGTTTTATTTTTTTTTTTAATTTGGTATTGTATTTTTTTAATTCAAGGACATTTTGTATCCATATATACGCCTACACACATATACATACATACACATACCCACAGATACACACATACACACACACACACACACATATATATATATATATATATATATATATATATATATATATATATATATATATCCGCTACAACTTCCTCCATCACTTCCGCTACAACAACCCCCATTACTTCCGGTGCCGACTGAGTGTATTAGGTTGGTGCAAAAATAATGACGTAATAATGTCAAAAAATGACATTCAAACGTCATTATTTTTGCACCAACCTAATATTTAAGTTGTTGAGCTGCATACGATTGATTCGCTGAAGAAAACACCTGACGAGACCTCGGCGACCGAACACCGCCCCCGCCCCCCCAAAAAATTCTCCTCTTCTGCCCCTTCCGGAAGAAGGGCCCCAATCCGATTCTGTGCCCTTAAATGTAAAACAAGTCCAGTCAGTCAGTTATCTGCCATGCGTGATACTCTCGGGACCTCTGGTCGAAGCTGATCTTAGCTGGTCATAGCTTGTCTAAGCTAGTCAGAGCTGTTCAAACCACCGCTGAGGAAGTTATTACGGAATAAACCCTCGGATTCTGTTCACGCAACAGCGGTTGGGGAGAATGCAAGAAACGAGAAAAGGTTTCCCACACGGAACAGATACCTTAATCGCATCATCTACTTCGACGGCGAAAAAAGAAAAAACTTCTGCTCCTCTGCCCCTTCCGAAAGAAGACTCCAATCCGATTCTGAGCCCTTATATGTAAAACATGTCCAGTCAGTCATGCGTGATACACGCATAGGTGATCATATATATTTTCGATACATGACTGACGAGGCAGATTTTTCCAGCACTAGGTTACCATTTCTTTCTGCGGTAGACCAGTTGTCATTCAAGGCTATAGAACCCCGTCTGTCCTGCTATCTACCCGTAACTTGGGAGAGAAGAAGAAGATACATATCTTTTCCATCGGTATAGCACATAGGTGAATGTAATGGATTCGAGTGGAATTCGAACTCGGCTCTCTGATTCCTCAATCCACCGTAGCGTTCCGAAATTAAATTAACGATGTTTTAAGAAAAGCTATTTATACGGTTGGGATAAACATGTCATGATTAGTGCTAATGAGAATTTTGGAGAGGAAGGGAGAGTTTTAAAAATAACCCAAAGTCTGGATATCCTGCATCTGCCACTACGAAGGAAAGGATTGATGGATGACAGGCGATTGAATATAAAACAAATAGCCAATGCTATTAGCATATGCAGTGAGAGAGTTGAGAATATTTGGCACAATGAACATGACATGACAAAGATCAGTGTTCGGTGGGTGTTGCATCTAATTTTCCCTGGTCAAACATGCACCAGGCTGAACGCATGTTTTAAGCTACACATAAATCAAACTTAACCTTGTTTCTGTAGCCAAATTTACAGGATTACATCCTAGTTTCTGATGAATCCGAGGCAATTACTGAGGATTTCAGACTGAAATTTGATTAGGCTTCAGTGGTTTTATGCTATGTAAATTCTTTTCTATTATTTCTTAAAACTGTAAGCATCTAGGGTCATGTGTTGCCGCAGTAGTATTTGATAATTCTTATGGGATCTTAACAATAATAATAATAATAATAATAATAATAATAATGGACTATTCCATAGTTAATAAATACTGCACCTCAGGAGTAGGCAAGAAGTCAGTCGCTCAACTCTTGAGCAATATTTCGGGTCAACTCTCTGCTTTCGGGCGGGAGAAAACCGAAGGAGGCTACGCCGAAGGGCGGAGTCTCCTTCGGGGAGGAAGACAGGCCCTGAACCAGTTTATACGGGTTCAATGGGCATATTTTTAGCCGAGCCCACGGGCTCGGAAAGCCCACGTTAAAAAGGCCTTGTGCCACATGACACCCTCGTGGGTGGGGTGACTGAATATCGTCAGTCGTTCAATTCCTGACCGTCTGTTGGGTTGAACTCTCTGCCTTCGGGCGGAGAGGAACCCGAAGGAGGCTACGCCGAAGGCGGATTCTCTTTCGGGGAGGTAAACCCACCCTAAAACAATTTATACTGGTTAAATGGGCATATTTTTGGCCGAGCCCACGGCCTCGGTGATCCCACGGGCTCGGAGATCCCACGGGCTCGGAGATCCCACGTTAAACCGGCCTTGTGCCACATGATGCCCACGTGGGTGGTGACTAAATATAGTCAGTCGTTCAAGTCCTGACCGGCTGTTCGGTTGAACTCTCTGCCTTCGGGCGGGGAGGAACCCGAAGGAATCTACGCCGAAGGGCGGATTATATTTCGGGGAAGTAAAACGACCCTGAACCCGTTTATACGGGTTCAATGGGCATAATTTTGGCCGAGCCCACGGGCTTGCAGACCCCACCTTAAACCGGCCTTGTGCCAAATGATGCCCACGTGGGGGCTGACTGAATATAGTCAGTAGCTCAAGTCGAGTCAGTAGTTCAAGTCGAGTCAAGAGTCGAGTCAGAGGCAGTCCGAAACAGAGTCGCGTTCAGACAATTACTGCAAGACATTGGAATAGTGATACTGGTCGAGACTACATTGTTCTCTCTACTAAATCTGATTTTTCATACTAACACTTTCTATTTCTTTGTATATACTCCTGTTTGAAATATATCTGTGTCATTCCATACCTGTGTTCGAGTTCTTCTTTATTGCTTCTACCTTAGACTATCACCGGCGTACAAGGAACCGGACCATAACAATAATGAAGCCCAGTTTTTCTTGATCCAGAGGAGTGGAGAAGACGTAGATTCCAGCCATTCATAGGTGTATTAGCACATAACTGAATGTAACGAACTCAATTGGAATTCGAATTAGATATAAAACTGTCTGTTAGTTTCCCGATTGTTCAATCCGAGCCGATATCCATTACTACATCGTGATTCTTCTAATAGTTACATGCTAAATAATTAGGATAAATTTGGTACTTCTCGGTCTGTGATGAGCCTGGCGATTAATCAGGGTTTCATGCTGAGATATGTTAATCAAGTGGTAAAATATGGGATTTGGGGTGAGCTATGATGCACAAAAAAAAAAACCTTTTACCGATTTCTTACTTTAAATCATTTTTTTTTAAATTAATGTTTCATGAGATTAATTTTGGAATAGAATTATTTCTTTATTTACAATCATTCAAAATTAATGTTTCATGCCATTATGTTAGGAATATAATTTTTTCTTTATTCACGCTCTTTTAAAATTAATGTTACATGCCATTAATATTTGAATATAATTCTTTCTTTATTTACAATCTTTCATAATTAATGTTTCATGCCATTACTTTTGGAAGATAATCAATTCTTTATTGACGATCTTTTAAAATTAATGGTCCATGCCATTAGTATTGGAATATAATTATTTCTTCATTCACGATCATTAAAATTAATGTTTAATGCCATTAATATTGGAATATAATTCTTCCTGTATTTACGATCTATTAAAATTAATGTTTCATGCCCTTACATTTGGAATATAATTATTTCTTTATTTACAATCTTTCAAATAAATGTTTCATGCCATTACTTTTGGAATAAAACTTTTTCTTTATTTCCGATCTTTTAAAATTAATGTCTCATGCCATTAATATTGGAATATATTCTTTCTTTATTTCCGATCTTTTAAAATTAATGGTTCATCCCATTAATATCGGAATGTAATTCTTTCTTTATTTACAATCTTTCAAATTTAATGTTTCATGCCATTAATTTTGGAATATAATTATTTTTTTTATTTACATAAACATTTACATTTTCATAATTAATGTTTCATGCCATTACTTTGTGAATATAATTCTTTCATTTTTTACGATCTTTTAAAGTTAATGTTTCATGCCATTAGTCTTGGAATATAAATATTCTTTATTTACGATCTTTTAAAATTAATGTTTCATGCCATTAATTTTCGAATAGATTTATTACTTTATGTACAATCTTTCAAAATTAATGTTTCATGCCATTACTTTTTTAATATAATCATTTCTTTATCAACGATATTTTAAAATTAATGTTTCATGCCATTAATTTTGGGGTAGAATTATTTCCTTATTTACACTTATTCAAAATTTAATGTTTCATGCCATTACTTTTGGAATATAATTATTTCTTTATTCACGATCTTTTAAAATAAATATTTCATCCCATTACTTTAGGAATAGAATTTTTTTCTTTATTTACAATTGTTCAAATTTAATATTTCATGCCATTAATTTTGGAATACAATTATTTCTTTTTATAAAATCATTCAAAATTAATGTTTCACGCCATTACTTTTCAAATATATATATATATTTCTATTATCACTATCTTTTAAAATTAATGTTTCATGCCATTAATATTGGAATATAATTCTTTCTTTATTTACGATCTTTTAAAACTAATGATTCATGCCATTAAATTTGGAATAGAACTATTTCTTTATTTACAATCCTTCAAAATTATTGATCTTTAAAAATTAATGTTTCTTGCTCTTAATATTGGAATATAATTCTTTTCTTTTAAAATTAATGTTTCATGACATTAATTTTGGAATATAATTCTTTCTTTTTTTGCGATCTTTTAAAATAAATATTTAAAAGTTTTGTTTACATATTTCCATAGTGATAACTATAACTGTCTCTGTTATTTGAAGAAAATCAATTACTTCTACACACACACACACACACACATATATATATATATATATATATATATATATATATATATCTGTGTGTGTCTTGATGTAATAAGAAAGAACATTACGATTAATAATAGAAAGTTCGTTAGTATTAATGTTTATATTTTTGAAATGTAGCGCTTGATAGATAAGTACATATTCTAATTATTAAAATTTTAATTTTTTTTCTCAATATATTTAAACAAAATTATAAATATCTATCTATCTATCTATCTATCTATCTATATATATATATATATATATGTGTGTGTTTGTTTGTGTGTGTGTGTATGTAAATGTGTGTATTTATGCATGTATTGTGTAAATTGTAAATTGTAGTTCGTACATGCATTTTTGAATCTGAGTGGGAAAAATGGTTACTTCAGACGCGTTTTATCCTTCCAGGACTTCATCATACTGGTTTTTTGACTTTATGACTACACCTGCGCATGGTAGCTTAAATGATTTTTTAGAAATAATACATATATATATATATATATATATATATATATATATATATACGTGTGTGTGTGTATGTGTGCGGTGATATTCTAATTAAAAGAGGAAGTAATTCGCTAAGAGGTAAATGTCAAGAAAGTGTTTTAATTTCTAGTTCAGCCATAGTAAATTTTTGGTCCATTTTCTTGTACTGTATCATTATTCTTAGCATGTTTTCTAATCATCACAAATTGGCATATATAAAAGCAATGATGGAAAAGAAAAAGAAAAAAAGAATATTGATGAATATGTAAGATTGCAAAAAAAAAAAAAGAAATTCTTTAGAAAAACTCTGTCAAAAACTTTGAAACTACCAGCATCTCTCGTTCATGCGTATGTGTAGACCGAACAAGTTCAACAAACTCCAGTCCGAAGAAATCCTACAGGATGAAACTCGTCACACGTAAACTTTTTCTGATTTTTTTTACAGTTTCCTCAATACTGTTCTTGATATATAAAAACTTGATATAGTTATCCCATATTTCTTTTTTACAGTGAGAGGAGCACTCGTGGTAGAGGGTTACGTTAGGAAGCCATTTGTGTATATAGCCGCAGGAGATAACGATTAACCTTAGCCTTAAGATTGTTAAGATTGTAGTAATCGGGGAAACATCCTGTTGGAAGTTGATTCCACAGGATAGTGGTTGGCGGGAAGAATCTTCTCGATTGGTGCTTAATTCTCACCGATGGAATACGAATGGAATGCGGGGTGTTCTTGCTGTGAAGGGTTGCATCGGCGGGACGAGGGAATGTAGATCCCCCGATCACTTTCCGTGTAGGCAGCGATAGATTAGCGAGAAGCTTGTCACATCCCGACTGTTGGAGAGTGGCTGAAGTGTGGAGAATAATTTGTCAGCCAGAAGGGCTCGGAGAGGCTTTTGAATTCAAATGAGGGTGAAAAGGTCCTGACTGCTGCCGCCCAGATACGACAACAGTACTCCATTTTGAGCTGCTCTGGGTCTTGTAAAGATAGAGGATAGCAAGGGGAGTCAGATACTTACTAGCGTGGTAAAAAAAAAACAAGTATCATAACACTAATCGAGTGATTAGTGGGTTAATGCATCTTTTAAATTTTGTTAGCAAAGCGATTTCGTCATTTCATATCAATAACTTTAATAATTTACTTTTTGTATGAATGTTTCATTGTAATATATATATATATATATATATATATATACATATATATATATATATATATATATATATTATTAAATGGATAAAGTCCGACAGTTATTTAAAAGAATTTGTCAAAATGGTTGTCGGATTTGTCCATTTCATAATGTGTGACGTCATTTGTTTACATTTGATACACCATGAGCAGTTATCAATGTACGTGAGAGATTCGTGGAAAGTTGAAGTTTATAAGCAGTAAATTCGACCTTGCCTACCGAACGATCCTTTGTGGCCGAGCAGTAAGGCACGTTAAGCTATATGACGGTTCCGTATAGGATACAGGTTCTAATCCTGTCGAAGGACGAACATTTTCTATGAAAATTTCTCGGACATTCAGGCCGATAAATGTTATTTAATACTGTTTATTATAAACAGAGCATTTACTTAAATACTTGTATCTATAAAAGAACGTTAAACATAAAAAATGTCTTTAATAAATAAATTGTCGGACTTTGTCCATTTCTTAATGTATGACGTCATTTGTTTACATTTGATACGCCATGAGCAGTTATGAATGTACGAGATTCATGGAAGATTGAAGTTTATAAGCAGTAAATTCCACCTTCCCAACAGAACGATCCTTTGTGGGCGAGCAGTAAGGTACGTCAAGCGATATGACGGTTCCGTATAGGATACAGGTTCTAATCCTGTCGAAGGACGAACATTTTCTATGAAAATGTCTCTGACATTCAGGCCGGTAAATGTTATTTAATACAGTTTATTATAAACACAGCATGTATTTAAGTAAATACTTGTATCTATGAAAAGAATGTTAAACATAAAATTGTCTTTATATAGATTTAAGGTGTGCTATATTTATGGGATAATATTAGAGAACAGGCGGCCCGGCGACTGCGTCCAGCATGAACAGCCTGTCACCTCTGAATGTTAACTTCAATGTTCACTTATATATATATATATATATATATATATATATATATATATATTATTGTTTCTAACAAGACAGAAATTGTGTGTGCGTTTGATTCCTTTTTTATTAAAGAGCGCACATTCCTGGTGAAGCGGAAGTTATCTCCGAGTTTGCGATAAATTGCTAAGAAGAGTCACATGGTGTGTAGTTTTGAAAATGAAAAAAATATAGATACCGGTCAGTATCGGCTGGGTCAGCGTGGAGAGGACCTATGATGTTGAAAAACCCGAAACCCCTAATGAACCTCGGCTAGAAATATCACAGATGATGTGTACCAATGCATTCAATAGATGTATTTCACCAATATATATATATATATATATATATATATATATATATATATATATATATATATATATATATATGTATAGGTAACTACACTCGTCTCGGAAAACCTTCGGTTTCTTGATTTGCTAATGGTCAAACCAAGCTCGAAGGAAAAAATGGTTTTAAAATCAAAGAGCTAAGAACATGGACGTCTGTTGAAAATAATCGTACAGCATACAGGTCCAAAGAAAAAAAAACCGATACGAGTAATCAACTAACTTAAAAGTGGTCAATATAAAAGTAGAGCAGACCTAGTCAAACCTAGAGAGCCAGACAAGACTACCTGACGATTCGCTTAGGTGAAACCTTGGTAGGTTTGTCTGGCTCCCGAGGTTTGCATATATATATATATATATATATATATATATATATATATATATATATATTGCATATATATATATATATATTGCATATATATATATTTTGCATATATATATATATATATATATATATATATATATATATATATATATATATATATATATATATATATATATATATATATTGATTTTCTAAGAGTAGTTTAGATGTGTCAGGAGGCAAAAAAATGTGAGGCATCCAGTGAAGATCGAACTCACTATTCAGTTGTAACTATTTTAGCGAGACAAGCTTGCCAAACATTACACCACTCCGAGGTGCCCTAAATTATTTACTAAGAGTAATTTAGATGTGGCACACGGCCGAAAGTCTGGAGCACCCAGTCGGGATCGAAGTCACTATTTAGTCGTAATAGATCTAGCGAAGAAACCTTGCTAACTATTACACCAAATAAATATATATAGTTTAAGAAATATATATTATTATATATATAATATATAAGAAATATATATCATTCTGCACCTAAAGGTGTAGGATAATATGAATATGTACATTTATTAATACATATACTATATTTAAACATGAAAACAATGACTAATATTCTTGAAGTTATATACATAAAATAGTTGAAACCTAACCTAAACAAAATAAACCATGAATCTCCACAAATATTCTTAAAAGCTTATAATTTATAACAGAAGCCATTGGCTTATACCAATGGATTCCCATACTTGATTTCACTCTCGCGTGGTCATGTGTGACGTCATGAGTGTTGCAGTTTTTTTGTGTATATATGTGTATATATATATATATATATATATATATATATATATATATATATATACATATATTTTGTATATATATATATATACATATATTTTTGTATATATATATATATATATATATATATATATATATATATATACCTAGGATATTTATTTTGAAAAGTTACAAAATTGTGGCACATGGCCGAAGAAGGGGAGGGGTAGATGCTGGTCCAAACTAACTATCCTATACTTAGCTAATACTTAGCTAACCGTTCGTCAAACTTATTTTTTTCTACAAGCTAGTCCAAAAACAACAAACCTCCAAAAAGGTGGGGTATATATATATATATAACTAGAATATTTATTGTAAATATGTTACAATTGTGGCACATGGCCAAATAAGGGGAGGGGTAGAGGCTGGTCCAAACTAACTATCCTATACCTAGCTTATCAGATTCACGACCCATTCATACATTACAATTTACCCATTCACCAAAAGAACTCGTCCATCACCAATCAATCCTTCGTGCTCCATAATACCACATTCTCACAAGAGGAAACTACAAAAACGCGCCCCAATCCATAAAAATTTGATGATAATACATAAAAAACATAAAATTATAATAATAATTGAAATGATGGGGGAGGGAGATGAAACCAATAATCAACTAAAAATGTAACATAATTCAAACTAAATATAACATGTGTTAGTATGGCCCGTCCAACCCTCAAAATAGAGAGGCCGCTGTATTCTGCCCAGGCGACAGAATCAAGAGGCAACTCTCGCTAAGGGAGTGTGAAAAGGATAAAATATTATGCGGGAATGGGAAAATATAAAGCTGACCCAGTTGAGATAAAAGGAGGCCAAACAAACTGGGGAGATTGGGAATCTCGACTTGGATCATAACCAAAGAGCGGCCGGGATACAGGCCAGGAACAACACTTACTCACATTAACTAGGTACACTGAAGCTTGTCTAACCTAACCAAGGGGAGGGTTCCACAGGAAGCCACCCCGATGTGCAATAGGTTGACCTAGAAGAGAAAATCAAGTCTAGCCCCGGTCACACGAACCAAGCTCGCCTCTTTTACCCACCTTTCGCCATAGACTGTCGAATGCAATCGATTTCTAATAGATCTAATATTCATCTTGAGCTGATGCTCAAAGAATTGGATTAGATGCTGCTGAGAAAGACGGTTGCCTCGCAAGACTTCCTCCTTTCGTGTCGCCCAAATCACCATTCGAGCCGTGGCCAGCAGCGTCAGAAAGACCATCCGTTTCACCCCGGAATACGGGGGCGACACATTGTCACACGCGTATGCGCGATCCATGGACACAAGCTGTTCGGGAGCGAGACGAGCCGTCAGCTCGCCGACATGGTCCCATAAGGGGCGGACCCGGGGGCAATTGTAGAAGCCGTTTCTTCTAAGCAAAGACCACACCGTTCACAGTCTGGTAAATCCGCCAAACCCCATATGAAAGCCTTGTCATTGACAGGGAGCCGATTCCGAGCCAATCGCCAGGTAAGCGAAAATTCAGGGTTACTTAGTAGGAGCGATACTTCTCCGACAAATTGAGCGTATCTCGTATGGAATCCTTCGCGGGCCCCTCCACTAATCAACGATAGAAGACCTTCCTAGGCCGTGAAAAGTCATTGCACCGGGGAATGGTTTTCAAGGCCAACCGACACTCGCGAAGGAAACCGATTGATCCCGGGGTTTACGACGGCGCTCAACCCTCGAGATGTGGGGACTGATGGTAAGGCCAGGGAACGCGTCTCTAACAATCCTCTCCAGAATCGGATCTCCTCCAGTCAATGCGCGGCATTCCCAGCCACCCATGACACGGACGTTTAGTGCAGACTCGTCTGTCGACCCTGTTCACGCGTCCCCTCCATAAAATGGAGGATAGCGATCGCTCGAGCGCCTTCCTGTGGTCCTTACAGAGAGGAAGTACGGGCAATCGATCAAGAATCAGGGGGAAAATGTATGTAGCACACACCTCCACCGTGCCCTTTACTCGTACTTCAGACCAATTCTTCTCCAGCTGGAGGTCGGGCCCAAACCACACTCAAAGAAGGCGGCCCGGAAGAGCGACCCCCTTCCAGGCACCTAACCGAAAGCCGGACGACTTGTCGCGGTTTATCTTGGCCCCTGTCACCTTCTCGTACCGATCAAGCGCCTTCTGTACTGCCTCAATGTCGCTGTGGGACGACACGAAAGCAGATACGTCATCGGCGTACGCGGAAACCATGGCTCGAGACCCTCCAGGAACGGCGATTCCACGTAGGGCCGGACTGCCGGTCTCGTCTTTCAGCCGGCGAAGGAGAGGCACCAAACGCCAAAGCATAAAGGAGAGGCGACAGCGGACAACCCTGACGAACCGACCTAGACAGCACGAACGCGTCCGACAACCTTCCGTTCACCTGTACCACAGCACTGGGGGAGCGATACAGAAGGCTAATCCAGCGGCAGAAGTTGGGTGCAAATCCAGCGGCCTGCAGGACAGAAGCAAGGTAGCGATGGTCGACCCTATCAAATGCCTTGGACTGATCCAATTGGAACAGCGCGGCTTCCTCGTCGTCTTTTACTCCCTCTATGATCGTGTGGATCAGAAGGAGGTTGCTCTGAATTGTTCGACCCCTCACAGAACAAATCTGCTCAGGTCCCAACAGAGACTCGGCAACTGACTGCAAACGCTCCTGCAGGATCTTGGCCATAATCTTTAACTCTGCGTTTTGCAGAGTTATGGACCTGTAATCATCTAGCTTCCCCCCACCACCTTTGCCCTTTTTCAACAGAGTGATCACGCCCCTGGTGATCCGGTTAGGAATGGACCCCGACCGAAACCAGTTGTTGAACATTGCAGTCAAAATCGGACAGCCTCGAGTACAATTCATAGGGCAAACCATCCAGACCGGGCGACTTGCCTCTGCCGACCTTCTTCAATACCGCGTAGACTTCGCCCTCCGTGATCTCTCCCTCGCAGCTAGCCGCTTCATTCAGCGAAAGCCGAGGAAATTCAGCCAAATAGCTACGAAACTCTTCCTTACGGAGACCATGCTCCTTGGCAAACCGGCTCTCGAAATGGCGCCGAAACGCCTCGCAAATCTCGTCAGTTGCCCTAAGAGTACGCCCCTCCGGGGATATGACTTCACGAATGTAACGATCGCTACCTCGACGGACCTCTTCCGTGCGCAGATCTGCGCCCAAGTTCACAGCTTCAGAAAGCATCTTGCTTAACTTATGTCTAATTACTTGGCCCATGTAACGCTCACTATTCGAACGATCCAGAGCCTCCCTAGCTAAGGCTATCTCTAGGGGATCCCTGCAGCCACCGCCTGCTAGAGCGAGCCGTTTGCTGAAATCAGTGGTGAAAGACCTTATCCTACACTTAAGTCGCTCCCACCACTTATTCCCGATAACCGCCCCCACTAGCTCCCGCTGCACTAGTCTAATTAGCTGCTTTTAGAAGTCCCGCCTGTCCAGTAAAGACAGATTGAACTTCCAGTACCCAACCATTCTAGGCCTATTGTCTAACGCCACCCTGGCACAAACGAGTTTGTGGTCCGAATGGCCTACCCAGTGGAACGTAGGGCAATCTAGTAGATCTATGTCGACTCTTCTAACATTCTTTCAAGGTAGCTAACTACCTTGTCAAAAGGCCAATTAAGAGCCCACGTCCACATTTTTCCCCCGGGATGATCGACCCGGTATGTATCGACGAGACCATAATCGTCGATCAGATCAACCAGGCTACGATCGCCCCTTCTCCCGCTAGCTCCCCGCCCTCTGTCTAACTTGGGGCCCAGGATGGTATTCCAGTCCCCCATTAAAACTAGGCGCATTGAATCCACTAGGAACGGCCCCAACCGCCGAAAAAACGAGACCCGCTCCTCCCGGTCGTTGGGCGCATAAACCGCAACAACTCGGAACGAACCACTTTTCACGGCAATATCGGCCACGATTAACCGGCCCTCGACATCGGTATGCACAAGGTCCACCTTCGTATCAAGAGTACGACTGACAAGCAAAGAAACTCCTCTGGCAGAACGGTCCCCATATGCTGAATAGACGACAAATTCATCCTCCAGCACACACGCATCGGAACTGCAAACAAAGTGGGTCTCCTCGATCGCGGCAACATCCACATCAAGGGACAGAAAGTCCCGGAGCAGGCGGGCCGCCTTACCCCGATCCCTTAAGCCCCTCACATTCAACGTAGCTATCTTTATTTCCATCTTCTAGGCCTGCAAAGAGAAAAAGAGTAAGAGCAAAAACCTACTCACATACGGGGCGGAAATCTGCGGGTGACGGATTGTCCCAGGCTTCCCGTGCCCAACTCTGTCGTCATACGACCATCTGGGACAATTCAACCGACGTCCATAGGGAACGGTAATTTGGCTGCCCTATATACAGAGGGATGGAGTAATACAGGGACCCTCCCTGCACAGAAATGTGAAAGTTTTTTAAGGTCTTGTGAGCCAGTTTCAAAGATCCTAATCTCCGGGAATATCTCCGGGAAAGGCCAAATTTTTAAATGCCCCCCCCCCAGTTTCCCTAATAAAGGTAACAATACCAGGGGCTTTAGGGAAATTCCTGGGGTCTTCTACAGACTTGCTATCGACGGCAGTTTAAACAGTGGACCTAGCCGGGCCTTCTTATGCGCCGACAAGTCCTTCTCCAGCTCTCTCCTGTCCACCTTGCAGATAGAGTCGGGGCCAGGAAAATATTTTTTCTTTTTCTTTCTTTTTCTTTCTTTCTCTGCGGAGGGCGGGGTAGATGTGTGTGGTAGAGAAAAAGAGGGAGGTGGGGTGTAAAGAGAAGCAAATGCGGAGATGGGCGGAGCGGGGATTGAAGCACGGGAAGGGGAGGAAGGAAGACTGTTTGTTATCAGTACTGCTGGTTTCGGGGACCCAGGGACGGATCGTCGCCTGAATCTATCCAAGTCCACATCCCTTCTACTTATGTGCTGTTGTCTTGGTTCAGTGTCTTCTTCCTCCTCCCTATTCCTCTTTAATGAAGAGACTCGAGGGGGAGGCATTTGCTCCACCTGCATTTCATTGTCGGCTTCTGGCTTGCTCTTCTCTTGTCCCTTTTGTTCTTGCTGCTGTTGCTGCCGCTGTTGCTGCTGCTGCTGCTGCTACTGCTTAGGGGCTTGTTTTTTCTTTTGCGGCCCCTTCTGCTTTTGTGGCAGTTTCCCAGGACTTTTTCTGTACCTGCCCCTCCTTGGGCTGCTCCTGGGGTTGCGGTTGCTTTTTGGGGGACGACACAACTTGTTTTGACGGCGAGGATGCACTTTCCTTCCTACGCCCTTTCACGGTCTTCCACTCGTTATCGTAAGCCTTCTCCTTCGCCACTTCCGGAACTGCTGTTTTGGCTGCTGGAGTTGTTGCTGTTGCCGCAGGGGGCGCTGGAGGCTGGGGGTTCTTGGCAGGACACACCTTTGCCATGTGTCCCAAAGTTCCGCATGACCAACAGTATGGTCTGCGTCCCTCTACTACCACCAACATGCGTCTATTTCTACATGTCAGTGCATTTGGTACGTCACTGAATGACTCTCTATTCATTGTTACTTGTAGAACTATATCCCCAGTTGCAATGCCTGCCTTACTTTTAATTGTATCCACCTCCTCCATTAATCCATATTTGGAGAAGAAGGCTCCCAACCTATCTTCGCCGATATCCACGGGCACTCCGTGGACGGTTATCTTCGTTCGCCTAGTGCCCATGTATTCGGTTTGGAGCCTCAACGTTGAAGTAGTTAGAGTGCTGCCTGCAAGTCATTTTGCTTCCTCCTCGCTTCCAAGAAGCATCTCCCACATTGCATGGGATTTCCGGGCCAACATTTTCGGAGTAATTTTTAACTTCCTCAAGGCGTCCTCAATTGTCTCCCTACTGACCCCAACCAGCTTGCGACTCTTTATGTCAAAGGTCATTAGGGAGATTACTTTAAATTCAATTGCCTCCAGGGCCTCCGGAATTGTCAGAAATTCATTTCCCTCTATAAACTTATCTAACTTCGGCCTCAGCTCTTCATAATAGGCTGCATCTTTTTTTGGTCCGGTTTCCCGTCCAGGCCGTTTTTCCGTTAGGTGAATTCTCTGGTGTTGACACCGTCGATTCATTGCCGTTTAAATTGTCCGCCATGATGGAATTTTCTTCCACCATGGCTTAAAATTGTAACTGCGCCTTAAATGGTTTGTTTTTGCCACGAGAAACAAAGAAAAATAACAAAAAGGTGGGGGGGACAAAGAAACAAAATACAAAATATGTCAACTAAAAGTCAATAAAATTAAATAAAACTGAAACAAAAAAAAGCACAACAAAGGATTAAAAAGGAAACCAAATCAAAAACAAATGTAAAATGCAATGAAAAACTTAAACAAAATTGAAACTTTCAACAAAATGACGAAAATAACTTATCGAATACTTGAAAGTCTTTGGCGAAGGTGATGTAGCACAATACAATAGTATACAATAGAATACTCCACACTACGAGAGAGGGGGTATATGTATGTAACTAGTGGGGGGTATATATAACTAGATGATTTATTCGTAAAATTTACAAATTTTGGCACGTGTCCGATGAAGGGGAGGGGTAGAGGCTGGTCCAAACTAACTATCCTATACCTAGCTAATCAGATTCACGACCCATTCATACCTTACAATTTACCCATTCACCACAAGAACTCATCCATCACCAAACAAACCTCCAACCACCATAATACCACATCCTCTCAAGGGGAACCTACAAAAACGCGCCCCACACCATAAAAATTTGATGATGATATAAATGCTATACATTAAAATTCTAACAATGATAGAATGAGAGGGGAAGGGAGATGAACCCAATAATCAAATAAATATAAACACAAAATACAAACTAAACATAACAGATGTTAGTAGGGAACCGTCCAACCCTCAAAATAGAGAGGCCGCTGTATTCTGCACAGGGGACAGAATCAAGAAGCTCTCTCAGGGGGGGGGTATATATAACTAGTGAGCCAGACAAAATGCCTGGACTCCCTTTATAGTCCACCAATAGAAGGTTAGCCAATCAGAAGACGTAGAACATTCAATCCGTCGTGTATAAAGGCGGCCATTTTTGTTCACTCTACCCGAATATCCAGTCCAGTTTTATTCGGCGAGTGTCTGATTTTATTCTGACTGGAGGCGGCGCGAGTTTTTAATTCTATTCTTCATATTGCAGATTGACGATCTTGTTCTTCGGCTCACGAGGATTTTCCTTAATATTTTGACGAACTGTTTATTGCTTAATTGACGAACTTTCTTCGACCGACCAAGTTTTTTCTGTTTAAGTTAAGTTATTGCTTAAGTTTTCCTTTTTTCTTTCTTTCATTTCTTTTGTTTGATTTTTTTTTTTTTTTTCTGGGCTTCGGCCCACATTTTAATTTTTTTAGTCCTGTTTGACAAAGTCTGACCGGACGACTGCTTTTTTATTTCTGTTTATTTCTTTTCAGTTTTTCGTTTTAAAACAATAAGTACCGTTTAGGAAAAAAGAAAAAGAAAGCTTTGGTTTTATTTCCTTTTTTAGTTTATACCCTCCCTCATTTTTATTTATTTAGCGACTTCAGTTGCAATCTTTTTTTGTTTGACTAGTTTTTTTTTTTTTTTTTGGCATTTAATTTATTTCTTTAGCGGCTTCGGCCGCAAACCTTTATTTTTAATTTGGTTTGACTAGTGTCAAACCAGATTTTTTTCTTTTCTTTTCTTTTTCTTTCTGTATATTATATTTGAATTTATTTGACCAAAAAAGAGAGGAGTTACTTTTATTGTTTTTCTTTTATTTTCGGCAGCCTTTAGGCGCCATTTTGATTTTTTTTCTTACCTGACTATTTATTCTATATTCTTTCTTTTCAGTTTTTAGTTTGTCTTTTATTTTTATTTATTGGGTTAACTTTTAGCTTTCCCAGTTTATTCATTTAATAGCCTTTGTTTTTAAGTTTTATTGGTTTTGTTTTTGTAATTCTTTTTAATTTCCTGGTATATCCAGGTTTTCCTTTATTTATTGAATTTCTAATTGTTTTGCCCTTCTCCCAAACTCCTTTCCCCATTGTTTGACAAAAAATATATATAAATAGACCCGCAGGTGGAAGTCTCCACGAACTTTCAAAATGGTCGACGAAGAAAGTCTGTCATGTGTTAAAAAAGACCTCTTTTGGGCGGTTGCTAAGGCCGACCCACCGGATAAATCGAAATCCAAGAAACAGGCAAAGGCCGCCCCTAATATTGAATTCCAAGCTAGTGTGAAGAAGGCTAGTAGCACTAACAAAGGAGAGACCAGGCAGGTCTCAAGCCAAGTTTCGAATGATCGGGTGCCAAACGAGGCGAAAACTAAGAAGACAGCCGAAGAATTGCCCTCTTGCTGGAAGTCCCCTCCAAGTTGCATTGTGAACATGGCGGATTTCTTGGAAAAGGCGAAGGGATATGCTCATCTTGTAAATAAAGATGGGCTCCTTGAAGACGTCCAAGAGCTCAATGTGTTCTCAAAGAGAATGGTGTCGGTTTTCCTGGTGGACAAGCGAACTCGCAAAATTTGTCGCTCCACGAAAGTCATATTGATTAAATCACTTCTGTCCCTGGGGATAAAACCCCAAAGAATCATTAAAGGTGCTGGGTTCTTCATGTGGGACATTCTGCTGCCCCAGCCAGAAGATTGCCTAACAATGGCGAAAAAAGAGTTGATTACAAAGGACCTGATTCTAAGAACGGAATATGAGGGTCGGCGAAGGAGCAGGGTGGCCTTTTTTGAGGTCCCTCCTCAAATTTCGGGAGAGCACCTGGCGGCATTTTTTATGCAGTTCGGCCAGATTTTAGGGGCTCTCTCCGACAATTTGATCGGGGTATGGACTTTCGATATTATGTTAGACCAGACGGCCTTTAAGTCCATCCCCAACTGTTTGGATTTAGGCGACCGGAAAATGCCGGTCATTGTGACCAGTAGGAAACCTACTTGCTGGAGATGTGGAGGGTCTGGTCACCTTTCCTCCTCCTGCCCAGGGAAGAAGGCCCCTGGAGTTCCGGTCGCAGGCGACCAAAACCCCCCTTTGGCTGAGACTGTCAAATCCGCGGCGCCTGTAGTGGGCCTAACTGCGAGGCAAACCGGTGAGGAAAATCCCTCGGTTGGGTCCTTACCCACATTACCCCCAATACCGAAGCCTACCGCAAGTGTGGATAAGGAAAATGAAGAGGGGGAATGGCGCCTCGTAGATAGAGGCAAAGGTAAGATGCAAGCAGCAGGGCCTCTGTCCCATCATGACCCATGGATATTAACACCTTTAGCCCCATTCCCTCTACCAGCTCTGAGGGTGACGCTCCGGCGTCTTATGAAAAAAACGCTACAGAAACACAAAAATTAAACGAACCAAGCTGGCAAAAAATCTTAGACTTAAAGAAACTGAAAGAGAAACTGGAGACCAAGCGGGCTAAAAATCAAAACTCGCTGGGGGTACCGGGCCCCCTATCCTCTGCCCCGTCTTCCCCTTTATCTCTAAAAGGTCTTTCACAAAACCACCTCCGCCAAAAACATTGACAAACTCTCAGGCTAAAGCTTATCATTCATCAAAACCTTCCCCTGTTAAAACTCCTTCCGGCATGACACCATCTACCACTCCTAGAGATACTCCTATTCAAACACCGATTCAATCTCCTCAGAAGAAAAGAAATAGAAGCCCCGATACAAAACCAGCTACTGACAAGAAAAAAAAGAAAAATAAGCCACCTTATCTCCCAGGGGAAGACGTCTGCTGCGTATCCCGGGAACAGGCAGAAAGGGTCTTCGGGCAAACAAAAAAACCCGAAGCCCTTAAAAATTTTATGGAATTTCCGGCACATCAATGGTGTTGATGTGGAGGTACCGGAAAATTTTAAGAAGGCCCGAATATATCTGACAGTCGTAAGAACTGGCCCGGGTACGCAGGAGATTTGGGGCATGATAGAGGAGGCAAAGGCGTCCTTGAAAGTGGTGCCCCCAGCAGCCGTACTATTGGAAGAACATTTATACAAATCTAAACAATGTAAAGGGAAGGTCCCTCTTTTTGTTCACCCATCCCTTTATAGGGCGCTTATGCTAACATATCCTGCGGAAATCGACGGCTTGTCTCAGGATGATACCCTCGATACTGAGATCTATGGGACAAGCTGTTGGTGTTCTCACCCCAGCCATGTTCTATCCTAAAGGACAACCCTAATCGATTTGACAATGGCGCTATGGTTAGCTAGTTTGAATGTCCGGGGCCTGAGGTCCGAGTCTCGCAGGGCGAGGCTCTCTCGTGACCTTCAGCGCCTCGGGGTGAATGTATGTTGTTTGCAAGTGACCCGGTTTTTCTTCTCATGATCGTGATGACATACTGTCTAAAGGGTTCGCTCTTTATTCAGCATGTTTTGATGGTCTTTCGAGGGGTGTCTCTTGGCTAGTGAGCAGGTCTTTGAAGGCTGCATGTAACCTTGTCTTCGCGGATCCGGCGGGTAGACTTTGCGTGCTGGATGTTACCATAAAGGATAAGATTCTACGTCTCATTGGGGTTTATGCGCCCAATATCCATGCCGAGCGGTCTGCTTTGTTTCGGCAGATCGTCTCGTCGGGAATTTTTAGCGGGGGATTGGAATGCCGTCCTTGACCCCGATATAGATCGTAAAGGACAAAAACAAGATACTAACAACCCGGACGTGAAACAATTTCGGGACTTTATCGATGAGTTTGATCTTGTCGATAAGTACCAGAATGAACACCCTCGGGAGGTAGCATGGACTTGGTCAACTAGTGGCAACTCGGCTCCTGGGACGCTTGCGAGCTACCTCGACCGAGTCTTAATTAGGAGTATCGATGTAGGGCTCTTACGGTGTCCAAGCTTCCATTACATAGTTTATACGGATCATAGGCTTGTCCGGGTCCGTGTAAACTTAGATAAGTCTAAGGTTAGATTGGCTGGCTACTGGAAATTTAACTGTTCATTATTTAGTGAGCAGGGTTTCTTACTAATCATACAAAGGGAATTAACGGGGGCGGTTGTGGGAAACGCCTGGTGGGACAACTTAAAATGCAAAATTAGAACGTTTGCTGCCGATTTTAGTCGTCGACTCAATCTAGATAGATTAGCGGCGCAAAAGGCGTTAGAAAATAAAGTTGATCGAGCTGGGAAATCCTGTGTTAGTGGGGATATAGCTTTAGCTAAGGCAGAGTTGTCCTCCTTGCTTATCAAGAAGGATCAAGCTCTGGTAGTTAGGGCTAGGTTAAAAAGAATATCTTCTGAGGCGACGAATATGGCTGCTGAACTGCGTGCAGAGGAAAATCGGAACGCGCCTAGGCGACATATAGCGTGCATCACATTGCCGGATAAGCGGACCGTGACAACAAACGCGGGCATATGTGAGGTCTTTCGGGATTACTTTCAGGATCTTTTTACCAGGGAGCCCAGTTTGAGCTCTGCTCAGTTCGACGCCTATTTAGCTGACTTTCTTTGCCTCAAGGCAGCTGACGCGGCTAGGAGCGAGGGTCCCATTACAGAGTCGGAAATCTGGGAAGCGCTGAAGCAGGTTGGCCTGGATAAGTCTCCGGGATTAGATGGTCTTCCCTACGAAGTGTACTTGAGTTTGTCGCACGTTTTGTTCCTTTGTTGGAACTGATTTTCAACTACTGGATGAAGCAGCGGTCTATACCTCAACGCTTCACCAGGAGTGTGATCAAGTTGCTGCGTAAGGACAAGAACGGTGTGGATGGGTTAGGGAACTTTCGCCCTTTAACCATGTTAAACACTGAGTTAAAGATTTTGGCGAAGATCTTAGCCAACCGTTTGCAGCTTGTGCTGTCTAGTCTGATTGACCCTGAACAGACTTGTGCTGTGAAGGGCAGGACTATTCGGGATAACCTTCATATGGTACGCTTGATCTTAGAACAAGTCGACAGTAAAGCCGCGCTGATTAATTTAGATCAGTCCAAGGCCTTCGATAGGGTTGACCATCACTTTCTGGAGGCTGTCCTTCCGGCGGCCGGTTTCAGAGCCGACTTTCGCTCCTGGATCCGACTTTTGTATGCGACCCCCGGTGCACTGGTGGAAGTGAATGGGGTAAGATTGAAGCCTTTCGTATTTTCTCGCTCCATTCGTTAATGTTGTCTGCTCTCGCCTTTGCTTTACGTTCTTGCGTTGTAACCATTCCTTCGCAAGTTAAAGGCGAATCCGGTCCTGCGCGGAATTTCCCTGCTTGGGCTTCCACCTAAGCCAGGTATTCTGCCTATGCTGACGACGTTTCGGTTCTTGTGTCGATCAGAGCCGAGATTGACGAAGTCAGCAAAGAGATCAGTAGGTATGAGATGGTGACAGGGGCCAAGATCAACCGCGATAAATCTGTGGGCTTGCGGTTGGGTGCGTGGAAGGGAGTTTCTCTTCCCGGACCTTTCCTCTGGACGGATGGGCCGATCAAGATACTCGGCGTCTGGTTCGGTCCTGATCTCCAGTTGGAAATGAACTGGTCGGAGATACAAGGGAAGGCCGAGATCGCGGTTAATCTGTGGTCTCGAAGGAGACTTTCCCTGAAGGGAAGGGCGGAAGTATGTGTTTCATATATCTATCCGACTCTCTGTACTTCCACTCCCGTATGCCAGACTAATTTTATTAGTACGGACCTTGTTCTCTTTCTTGTGGAGAGACAAAGCCCCTATGGTATCTCGCGAAATCTGTTGCCTTCATCCCTCTGAGGGCGGTCTGGGTATGCCTAACATTGAGATTCGTCAACATGTGCTTCGCATTACCTTTCTAGACCGAATGTTCCGCGGTTCGGATGAGGTGGGCACCTTTTGGAAAGAAGACGTCCGAAAACATTTCCCATCCCTGAGAAGTGTGCACTCGTGCGAGGAGGAGGCTGGCCGCACACCCCGAGCCCAGTGCTCCTTCAACCGCGAATGTCGTCGTGCTCTGAAACTCCTCTTACGGACGTCGGATGGCTTCTCCGACGCTCAGGCGTTGTCTCGTAAGGCATTGTATCGTCTGTTAGTTAGTGGGGCCGTTCAAGATGATCTGATTGACGAGCTCGGTCTTACGAAGCAGGAGGCTCGCTCGATATGGCCTTGGGTGCCTGGGTTGAAATAATGATGAGGCATCACTCACCTGGTTGATGATTCGTGGGGCCCTCTAGGTCGGCAAGAGACTTTGTTCAGCAGGCTTGGAGAAATATCCAAACTGTCGTCGCTGTACTGGGGCAGTCGTGCCCATTGGTCACGCTTTTTTTCAGTGCAAGACGGTAATGCCGTTGTGCGGGGTTGTTGAAGGCCTCATGGTTCGCATGCTGCGGGGAAACTTTTTTGTCCTTGAAGCTAGTTCTGTTTGTAGCAATGTGGTGCCGCAATTGACGAAGGCTGAACACTATGTGTTCTGTTTCTTACTAGGGGTTATGAGAGTCGCGATTTCGACGACGCGTCAGAAGGAATTCTATGATGGCGAGTGGTTCACCTCTTCCCAACTGATCTTAAGCATCAGCTTAAAGTCAAGATTAGACGGAAAGGCGGTGGCTCCCTTCATCAGAATTTGGCAAAAGGTGAGTAAATCTTGCGCGAATGTGTAGAGTGAAAGGGGCTGACTTAGAGTGGCATTTGGATATCGGTTAGTCTCAGGATTTTGTCCTATCAGGGTTGAACAGAGGCAACCCATCCCGATATTAGGTTAGTTTAGGTTTTTTATTTTGAATCTTTAGCTACCCGTTTTCTGGTTAACTTAGCTAGGGTATGCATGCTCATTGGCTCCCTTTTATTTCTGTCCCTATTTTTTCTTTTGTTTAATTCCCCATCTCCTCTCTCGTTAGGTGGTCAGTGATGTCAGTTCTCTGGTGGATGCGGGGCGCCTTTCTTTTCGCGTGTGTGATTTTTCGTATTTGTTGTTGTGTATGAATGTGTGTGTGCCTGTGTGAATGCCTTGGAGGAATGAATGTTTTCCTTATTTTTCATAGTCCCGCATTGATTTCGTCCAGTGAACTTATGTTTCTGCCACATTTAGGGATTTTGTGGGGGTTTTTTTTATTACTAACCCTATTTTGTTTTGTTTTATGTAAATAAGTTTAAATCATATTGTAAATAAACATTGGGGTTTTTTAAATTGTTATTTGCCCCCCCCCCACACACACAGACTTTGAAATGTACATATGGGGACTAGTTAGGATTTCATTGAGAATTTGAGGTATTATGGTGGATGCAGTAAGAAAGGTAGGAGTGAATGTGTTGTTTTGGTCATAGAAATATTGTTGGTATATTTGGGTCCGTGTCTGTGTCTAGCTAAGTTTAGAATTAAGACACAAGAAGACCGTCCTTCCCCAACCCCTTTTTAGGCCTCGTGCCACATTTTGTACATTTGGGCAAATAAATATTGAATGTCCAGTCCAGCTTGTCAGGCGAAGAGAACCAGAAGGACGAACTCTGCTCTGCTACTTTTATCGAAATATCCACTGCTTTCCTACTGTCTTCGAAATATTCACTCCTAACCTCTGGATTCTATACTCGAAGACGACCGTCATGATGAACAACATTGGTTATGAGCGCAGATCACGACTATATTTTGACGGGAATGAATCGGGATATGAATTATGGGAGACGAAGTTTTTAGGCTACCTCAGAATACAAAAACTCCATGACATCATCCTTTGCGAAGACGACCGGAGTGGGGTGATGATTTTATGGAAAGAAATGCGACCGTGTTCGCTGAATTAATACAATTCCTGGATGACCGGAGTTTGTCTTTAATAATGAGAGAGGCCAAGGACAATGGACGGCGAGCCCTACAAATTTTGCGTGAACACTACCTGTCAAAATTATTGCTTTATATACTAAACTAACTGCATTAAAGAGAGGAGAAAATGAATTTATAACTGATTATATCATACGAGCTGAGAATGTCACAAATGCTTTAAAAATTGCAGGTGAGACAATCTCGTATGGGCTGCTAATAGCCATGGTCTTGAAGGGTCTGCCACCGTCATTCAAACCATTCAAGACAGTTATAACTCAAAAAGATAAGCAATTAACTTTTACTGAGTTTAAAATGGCGTTACGTAGCTATGAAGAAACTGAAAAAATGTGTACCCTCCCAAAAATCAAGGCAATAACGTAATGCAACTGAAAACATCATTTAAAAAAATTTGAAAACCAGTCCCTCAAACCGATCAGACTAGGAATTATGATATTAAAAACAAGGGACTTAAAAACAATCATTACAAGAACTGTAACAAAAATAACTACATCAAGAGAAATATCGTTTGTTTTCGTTGTGGTAATGTCGGCCATGTCCGTTCAAAATGTCAATTTTATACACGGAATGATTTCTGTAAAAATGTGAAAACTTCTTCGAATGGGCGAACGTATGCCTTTTCGTTTGGATTGGTTACTGTGGCCAGTAGTTATAATTCTTACCTGGTCAATACAGGTGCGACAAATCATGTAATTACAGATGAAAAAATATTATTAATTTTGAGCCCGAGTCGCATTTTATCGAGTTAGCTGACGGGACCAGAGCTAATAATTTAGTTTCAAAAAGAGGTGATGCCTGTATTTATCTACAAAATACTAAAGGAAATATTTGTAAATGTTTATTAAAAAAGGGTTTATATATTCCTAAATTTAAACAAAATATTTTTTTCTGTTCAATCTGTAGTGAAAACTGGCGTTAAAGTCAATTTTCACCGAGACAATTTAAAGTTAATATATCCAGACGGAACTGAATTTAATATACAGCAAAATGAACGTTTGTATTATTTGAAAAGTATTATGTCTGCGAAGACAGCCACGCACCACTTAAGTATCTTGCATAAAATATTAGGCCACTGTAAGAATTCTGATGTTAAAAGATTACAAGAACACGCCACTGGAATGAAAATTACACTTCTAAAGGGCTTACAATATTGTGACACCTGTATTAAAGGGAAAATTACGAAATATAGAAATCGGGGTCGGATCCCAAAATCAACAGATATCTTGTTCAGAGTTTATTGCGACTTAGCGGGTCGAATTTCACCAATGGGTATCGACACCTATTCATATGTGTTAAACTTTGTTGACGAATATTCAGGACTTATGATATATTTTCTGAAAAATAAAACTGATACCCTGCAAGCTTCAAATATCTATTTATCTGATATCTCCCCGTATGGAAAAGTAAAAATAATTCGGACAGATAATGGTGGAGAATTTACTTCTCATGCTTACAAAAACCTCCTAATAAATGAAGGCATAAAACATGAGAAAACTTGTTCTTATTCTCCACACCAAAACGGAGTTGCTGAACGCAGTTCGAGGACAATTTCTGAAATGGCTAGATGTTTGCTAATAGAATCTAAGTTACCCAAAAATCTGTGGGTTTATGCATTAAATACAGCGGTATATATAAGAAACCGTTGCTATAATAGTAACATTAAAAAAACTCCTTACGAAGGTTATACGAACTTCAAAACCAATGTGAGTGATATGCATATTTTTGGTACAATTTGCTATACATATGTCGACCACAGGGCAAAACTAGATCCAAAAAGGGAAAGGGGCATATTTATTGGGTATGACAAGACAAGTCCAGCCTATATGATTTATTTTCCACAAACTAAAATGATAAGGAAGATCAGATGCGTCAGATTTACAGATTCCTTTGAGCCAGGGAAGGAACCCGAAGAAAAGAATATTAACTGCGAGGAACTAGTCCAACCCGAACTAGTATGGCCTAATTATGGGCCTATAAGTAGAAAAAGGTATTATACCAGATGATGTAGACGAGGAAAAATCGGACGCACAACTTGAGTTAAAAGAAAATACAACTGATGAGGGGGGAAAATTCCGCGTTATCCGACAAGAAACAGAAGAAAGCCAGATTATTTTGGAATGGATCAATGTAATACCTGCGACATTGACTGTTGCTATTCGGTACAATGTATCCCAAAGAACTATCAAGAAGCCATACATACTGTCAATTCCAGACGGTGGATAGCTGCCATGCAAAAAGAAATTAAATCTTTAGTATCAAACGACACGTTTGAATTAAAAAAGGCCCCGGATGATAAAAATATTATCGGCAGCCGTTGGGTTTATACTGTAAAGCGAACTGAGGATGGATCGCCAGTGTATAAGGCTCGTTTTGTAGCTAAAGGATTTTCGCAGATATTCGGGGAAGATTATGTAGAAACATTCAGTCCAAACATGACAACAATTAGAATTTTGATGCAAATGGCCGCACATTATGCTATGGATATACACCATATGGATGTTAAAGCAGCTTATTTGAACGCTGCCATCGACTATGAAATATACATAGAATCGCCGGAAGGTTTTGAAGAGGGTGATAATTATGTATGGAGACTTAAAAAGTCACTATATAGACTCAAACAGAGCGGAATAAATTAATCCACTCTTATTTAATTGAACAGCAATTTCAATCCTGCCAAGTTGACCCATGTCTATACACGAGAACATTTAATAATGAAATATTAGTAATTCTGGTTATTGGGGTCGACGATATGTTAATTGCATCAAAGTGTGAGGTCGCTCTATTAAAAATCAAAAATTCCCTAGAAATAAGTTTTAAAATGACCGATTTGGGCCGACTATCATCGTTTCTAGGTATACAGTTCGAATTTAAAGGCATCACTATTACAATCAATCAATCTAGATACATCGAAAGACTCTTATCTAAATTCAGCATGCAAAATTGTAATTATGAATAAGGAAGATGGTATAGCGGCGTGTGAGAAAGAATACAGAACATTGGTCGGAAGTCTTATTTACGTAATGACATCAACCAGGCCAGATATCTGCTATACGGTTACTAAGTTGTCCCAAAACTGTGCATTTAACAAGAGCTAAGCAAGTATTACGTTATCTGAAGGGGACTAAGAGTCGTTGCCTAGTATTTCGACAAGCAGATAAACTATTAAAATTGGAAGGATTTTGTGATGCTGATTGGGCCAACTCACCAGATCGTAAGAGTATAACAGGCTATTGCTTTAAGCTAGCAGACGGTAACCCAATAATCAGCTGGAAATCGAAGAAACAGGGAATGATTTCACTTTTTACTTGTGAAGCTGAATATATTGCATTGTCAAAAGCAACACAAGAGGCTATTTTTTCTTAAATTAATAATAAAAACAATTACAACACTGGTAATAAGTGAGCCAATACTTATTTACTACGACAATCAGGCCAGTATTGCTTTGGCCAGAATTCCAATAATACATTAAAGATCAAAGCATATCGATATCAAATATCAGTTTGTACCAAGTACAAAAGAAAACAGTACAAATTGAATAAGTTCAATCTGGAAATAATGTGGCGGATTTATTTACAAAACCAATTACGAAATTGAAACTACGGGCTTTCACTTCTGCCATATTTGGTACTGACTTGTAAGGTCCTTATTAGTCCTGGGTAGCACGTAAAACTGCATCCATTAGTTATTGTCTTAAGAAACGTCAGTTCAGTTTTTGGTAAGAATGTGACTCCTTAATTTCGGGGTATAAATGTAATTAGTCCTACTTTTAGCCCAATCCTCTTCTAATGACCCTCAGGATCACTCTGATTCGAAGTGATAGTAACTGTTTGAATTGGTCCCAGCTATGGGTAAAATAACAATTTTTCACTTTTAATAACTCTCAGGATCACTCTGACCCGGAGTGATAGTAACTGTTTTAATGGGTCCCAGCTATGGGTAAAGTAACTTCTTTCCACTTTTTTTTGTTGTGATCACAACCCAAACTTATAATATTGTTGTTCTTGTTTTTATTAACCCGGAAGTACTTAACTGTGGACAAAGTGATATGACTAATTTTGTGGATCTTAATTTTCTTTTAATAAATAAAAAAAAAAAATATTTACACTATTTTTTACATATTAATATTGACTTTACTAATATTTTAAAGAAAGATTCCATAATATATACCCAAAATAAGGGAGGTTTGCAGTTTTTTTGTGTATATATATATATATATATATATATATATATATATATATATATATATAACTAGTGAGTCAGTCAAAATGACTTGACTCACTTTATAGTCCACCAATAGAAGGTTAACCAATCAGAAGAAGTAGAACATTCAATCCGTCGTGTATAAAAGCGGCCATTTTTGTTTACCCAACCAGAATGTCCAGTCTCGCTTGTCAGGCGAAGAGAACCAGAAGGACGAACTATGCCCTGCTACTTTTATCGCAATATCCACTGCTAACCTGAACAACGCTTTCCTACTGTCTTCGAAATATTCACTGCTAACCTCTGGATTCTATACTCGAAGACGACCGTCATGATGAATAACAATGAGCAGCTGTGCGATTATCGCTTCGAGCGTCTTGTATATCTTCCATATAAACAAAAACACCTATCATTATTGTTTTGTCTGTGTACTGGTAACTATATTGTAATTTGTCACCTTTGATAATGGCTTATGTAAGCCGAAAGCTTAGATAGGTTTAAAAATATGTATCAATATTGTGATTTTCTTTCTTCTTTTAATGATAATGGTATTAAGCTTATGAGACAATACAAAAAGAATTTACATAAAATAAATAGACAAAACTTGGGTATATTATTTAATGAAACACGCATCAATATATATATATATATATATATATATATATATATATATATATATATGCATGTTTGTATATATATATATGCATGTTTGTATATATATATATTAGGTTGGTGCAAAAATAATTTCGCTTTCTAACATATGTTACTATGTGAGAAAACGAAATTATTTTTGCACCAACCTAATATATATATATATATATATATATATATATATATATATATATATGCATATGTGTGTAGGTATATATATATGGATACAAAATGTCTTTGAATTAAAGTCGTACAATAACAAATTGAAAAACAACTAGTGGCAGACAAGAGTGTCTTCAAGGTTCAAGTTAGGAGGGGATAAGGTAGGATAATTAAGTTGATTTACGATAACCACTTTAAGTCACAGATGCCAAGACATTTTCATACTTACAGTTTGGTCTTTCTTTTCGTCAAACTGACGATGCCAAAGAGAGCACATGATTTCTCCGGCAAAACGCGTCTTTGATTAAGAAATCATCATTTTCATTTTTGTTTCAGAAACTGTGGGTGTGGGTGTGGGTGTACCCCTCCACATACACTCACACACACAAACCCTCGCGCGCGCGCACACACACACACACACACACACATATATATATATATATATATATATATATATTATGTGCAATTTAATTTAATTAAAACTGTCTAGTTTTTTTAAATCTTTCTGTGCATCGATACTTATATATACTCTATCTTATGTTTCCTGGATCGAAAATCATTTGATGAATTAAATTGGATTAATTAGACGTCAGCCTGTTTGTTGTAAGCATTATAATAATTCTAATTCAATATATTTAATTATATTTTCACGATATATAACAGCTTCATTAATTTTGCCTACTCATATCTGTCCTTCTATCTGTGTCTAAACTTCTATCTATCTATCTATCTATCTATCTATCTATCTATCTATCTATCTCAGTCTGTTCATATCTATCTATCTCAGTCTGTTCATATCTATCTATCTATCTATCTATCTATCTATCTCAGTCTGTTCATATCTATCTATCTATCTATCTATCTATCTATCTATCTCAGTCTGTTTATATCTATCTATCTATCTATCTATCTATCTATCTATCTCAGTCTGTTCATATCTATCTATCTATCTATCTATCTCAGTCTGTTCATATCTATCTATCTATCTATCTATCTATCTCAGTCTGTTTATATCTATCTATCTATCTATCTTATTCATAACTAGCTATTTAGTTTATGTTCAAGACTATCTACCGCTACATATATATATATATATATATATTTTCAAATCTATGAATCCATTTTAATATATCTATCAAACTATCTATCAATCTATCATAGTCTATCATATCTATGTAGCTCATAGTTATATATATATATATATATATATATATATATATATATATATATATATATATATTGTTGAAATCTACGAATCTATTCCTATCTATCTATCTATCTTCTATTTAATTGAGGAGATCCAATCTTCTCGATCAAATCTATTTCCATAAGTTAATTAGCCTTTATTAAGTCACATTGTTTTTGCAATCGTCGTATTACAGTCGGAATCATATCATTGTAAATGCACTCCCGCCAGTAGATATTGCCATCTGCCATCTTGCGCATGTCGACCTTTTGGAATCAATATCTTCAGAACAGAAACATGCCAGTCGTGTCAGCTCTGCCAATATCAGATGAAACAGTACTTTTTTTTTATCTTTCAAACGTAGGATTTGCTGTAAAACTCACCGTCAATATTCAGCCATTTCATCACTCCCAATATTGGGATGTTTTTGTCTTCGCTTCATTTTCAGTATTACCAGCCATACATACACAAAATAATAATAAAAAAAATATTTCGAAGAATCTGTCTGCCTCTTAAGATGCCGCCGCGAACACCTGACATCATGGGCAGTTCAGAAGATGGTAGCATTGCGTAGAACAGGCCATGTGCTTGGGCAAGTGTTGCGTTTTTGAAATGCATTGTCGTGAACCAAAGAGTTGGGTTTTCACTACCTGCCTACAGTAGTGTTAGGTAAAAACTAGGAGAGTTGAGTTACTAAAGGGAGATAACTGTTACTGATGTTACTAAATATAAATATTTAATAATAATAATAATCTATACGAATAAAAGAAGAGCTGATACTCTGTCATGCTTATGACTTTCTATATATAGAGGGGGGAAATAAATATTCGTACACTTAAAAAATTGTATTTTTATAAATGTAATGCTATGTTTAACTGTTTTTTTAATGAGCTTGTGCCCTTTAATCCTATGGGGTCCAATCTACCCTATTGTGTCACATATTCAATGGCTCTACCAGAAGATTTGCTGACATGCAGCATCATATTGGTGATTATGATTACAGCGTTTCGAACATTGTACGTTCTGTCCTTCATCAGATGTCTACCCAAAGTATAGTTCAATCTGCGAGTGTAGACTGACTGGATTCCGTTGTCCATGCTTACGGATACCCTGTATCATTTCATTTTGCCTATTCATTGCGGTAAAGAGCCAGTGACGTTGGGGCATAAAATGAGGACAAAAAATTGTCACGATGTCGGAGTTCATGCCTTTCGCTAATGTTAAAAATTGTGTCCTGCATTAGCTCACGAACTGGCTCACTGTAATGGTAATTGTAATAATAGTCGTATTATAATTTAATAACATTCACTTTTCATTATGCTGGGTTGGAGGGAATTGGTAAATATTTATTAGGTTGGTGCAAAAATAATGTTGGTTTTTGACGTTAAAAAATACGTAAAAAAACCGACATTATTTTTGCACCAACCTAATATTTATTCAAGGAAGGCGCCATAGTCTTTTTTTTCTTACTCAAGTGCTTTCGATCTTCTCCGAGTAAATTACAAAAAGAGACTTATTTTAACTGTGAACGCTGTGATGTTAATTTTTAAAGCACGCTTGAAAACGATCTGTTACAGTAATTTCAAAATTTCAAAATTTAAATTAAAATTCTCCTTTGTCACTCCAGAATCGTTTTTAAAACTCACATCGCAATGTAAGGGAGATTACCATATACATGGTACGTATATGTATGCCAAGATCTTGATAATAACGGCGAAGTTCGAGCTGTGGCTATTGATATATCGAAGGCTTTTGATGGAGTTTGGTCTGCCAGCCTACGAAAGCTTCAGGGATTACAAGATAAGTATTTGATGTAATCCAATCATTCCTGTCAAACCGTGGAATGAAGGTCGTCCTGAACTGATTCTCCTGCAGTTCCTTTCATACGAACACTGATGTTCCCCAAAGCGCTGTTTCTGGTCGTTCGCTTATTTCTGACCTTCAACACGATCTTCCTGATGTCATCAGTTGTCAAGTAGGCATCCTTACAGACGAAACTACCATTTTCTTCGGTCTCGATAGTAAATCTAACATTGCAATTAACCTGGCCGTTGGTCTCAAAAACGACCTTCAATCCGGTGTTGACTGGGACAAGAAATGGCTTGTAAATTTTAATGCCTCCTAAACGAAACTGCTCTCATTTACCCACCATAGAGAAAGTTCCCTGCCTCCTCAGCATAGTTGATACTCAACTTACGACAGCGTCTCATTGCGCCTTCTTGGTCTCACGTTTTCCATTGACCAGAAGTGGAACAGCTACATCGAAGCAATAGCTGCATCTACTGCAAGGAAAGTTAGTTTTCTGTGTCGCGCCAGAAGGTTTTTCTCGTCTGAGTTCATCCTCCACATCTACAAATCTACCATTCGTCCTTGCATGGAATACTGTTGCCATATATGGTCTGGTGCTCTCGCTGTTCATCTCGAGTTTCTCTACAAAATCCAAATCCAATGCAATGTAATCGGTCCTGACTTGGGGGTCTCTACGCCAGTCATTGTCCCCACAGATGTGATGTGGCTTCCCTCGGACTGTTCTACGAATATTTTCATGGCAACTGCTCAGACGAGGCTGTTTCATGCTGGACAAAATCGTCAGGCTACGAGTGTTGTTTTTTTTCTCGGCTATTTATATATATACGGGTCAGTGTTGCATTGTGGGTAGTCTATTTTGGCGGTTATTTTGCCGGAAGTCAAATACTTCTCTTTCACTGGTTACCAAACTTCAGGAATTTAAGCGTGCTACTAGGCTGGCCTCTCAGTCCTTTTTAATGTCGAAACGGTTACATGTAACCGCCACTTCTACCCCAGCAGCTTTTTCTCTCGCACTTGCCGACAATGGAATTCTCTTCCTCTTACTTGCTTCCCTGATAATTATAATCTTCATAAAATTTAAATGTAATGTCAATAGATATCTTCTGATGCCTTTATCCTCGCTAATCTTTTTATTTCTTTTCTCAATCCCCACTATACTCAATCGTTTCTCTTATTTCCCCCTGTGTAAGCCGTTACGTCATAGTGCCCCACTCGCCTTGCTTACGGAGAAATGTTTATATATATATATATATATATATATATATATATATATATATATATGATAAAATTGGTAGAAATACAAATGGCATTAAATGCAATAAAAAACTAATAAATGTTCAGTTTTGATTGTCGCCTTTTGATATAAAGTATCTCGAGAATATGTTTTTATTTTCGTGGTGTAGAATACTGCTATTGTCAACAATTATTTTTCTTTACTGTGAAGATGGACTGAGATGTCCTTTTAAATGTTGTACAATAGAACTTGAATGTGATATGTGTAGTGTAAGCCTTCTTGATAATGTTGTCGTCGTGGAATCACCATGTAAATTAATGTTTTTTTGTCAGAGATACAATCTCCCAAAGGACATTTAATCTGGTATATAATGTTAGACTTTTACAAAACACTACCTGACGGAGAAGAGTTATCGCTAATGATTAATTTGGTTGTGTTAAATTTAGTATAATATATAATTAGTATACTATATGTTATGGGATCTTATCCATAATAATAATGGACTATTCCATACTTAATAAATACTGCGCCTCAGGAGTAGGCATAGAGTCAGTAGTTCAAGTCGAGTCAAGAGTCGAGTCAGAGGCAGTCCGAAACAGTCACGTTCAGACAATTACTGCAAGACATTGGAATAGTGATACTGGTCGAGTTACATTGTTCTCTCTACTAAACCTTATTGTTCATACTAACAACTCTACTTCTCTGTATATATTTCTGTTTGTAATATATCTGTGTTATTCCATACCTGTGTTCGAGTTCTTCTTTATTGGTTCTACCTTTGACTATCCCCGTGGTACAAGGAATCGGACCATAACAATATATAATTAGTGTTATTTTTTTTACTTGGATAAATGGAGAACATACTTTTTACGATTTTTTCATTTTGTTTATACTTAGAATATATTTGCTTACGTCTTAATCTGTCTTAATGAAACGCTCTTATATATAATCCGTCTTAATGAAACACCCTTTATTACGTATAGCAGGCTTATTTGTGGAGTTTTCTGTTCTTTTTTATTTATGTTAATATTTCTAAAGTCTCTAATTTGTTAATCAACGATTTAATTAGGAAAGTCATTAATGAAGATTTTTTTTTAAATTCAGTGTAGAAAGTTTTTTTTCCGTGGAAGAGCTAACTTTTGCACAATTTATTATATTTTGCATAATAACTCTTTTGTAATAGACAAGGAATTCACACTTATAGTTCACAGTACACGTATTTATATTAGTTTATATATAT
The DNA here is from genome assembly GCA_963932145.1 of Acanthosepion lycidas. Lineage (NCBI taxonomy): Eukaryota > Metazoa > Mollusca > Cephalopoda > Sepiida > Sepiidae > Acanthosepion > Acanthosepion lycidas. Next base: position 28,823,239 of record OZ010599.1, read on the forward strand.
ATATATATATATATATATATATATATATATATATATAGGGAGCTATATACTAGCAAAATTAATGCTAAATTAAAAAATGTGAGGCGCACTTTACCGTTTAGCAATTCCTCTTATGTTTTTGTTGTTGTAATTACATATGCGTATGAAGGAGAGGAGCAATATAAAAGCGAAAATGTTATTTATAGTCATGCATACATAGGAAACGATGAAAATACTGGAATGTTGAATTTTAAAACATTTAAATTAATTCTTGTTTTAAATGTCTATGACTGTATAGTTATCTAATTTAGTTTTTTTGTTGTTTATTTATGTTTTTGTCATATTTGTCATTAAGATAGCCACACTGTATTAATAGAAGATTTGCCAACTGTTACGGGACCTTACCCATAATAACATAATGGATTATTCCATACGTAATAAATACTGCGCCTCAAGAGAAAGCAGAGAGTTCAGTCGGAAGTCGGACGACCGGCTGACCGGATGATCCGTTGAACTCTCTGTCTTCGGGCGGGGAGGAACCCGAACGAGGCTACGCCGAAGGGTGGAGTCTCTTTCGGGGAGGTAAAGCGACCCAGAACCCGTTTATACGGGTTCAATGGGCATATTTTTGGCCGAGCCCATGGGCTCGGAGATCCCACGTTAAACCGGCCTTGTGCAACATGACGCCCTGGTGGTGATGGTGGGCGGTGGCTAAATACTGTTCAGTCTGAAATCTGGAGTGAAGTCCGTCAGAGATCTGTCAGTCAGTTAGAGCGAGCGAGTCAGTCAGTCAGTCGAGTCAGAGACAGTCCGAAACAGAGTAGCGTTCAGACAATTACTACTAAACCTGATTGTTCGTACTAACACTTTTCTACCTCTCTCGATATATCCCTGTTTGTAATATATCTGTGTTATTCCATATCCGTGTTCGAGTTCTTCTTTATTGGTTCTACTTTGGACTATTACCGTGGTACAAAGAATCAGACCATAACACCAATATAGGTGACATGCAAAAAAAAGGACATCGAAATTTTCTGTGGCTGTTCTAGCAATTGAAGCACTTTCTAAAAGTTTCGTTTTAGTAGTGTCGCAGATATATATTAACAGTAAGAGCAGTACCCGATAAGTGGGTGTGTGTCGGTTGACCAACATTCAATATATATGACTGTTATATTTACCAGCCTCCCCAAGAGTTTGGATGTGGAACAAGGCTTAGTTTAATGTGAGTCATCTGAGTCCGTAGGCTAGGCCAAAAATTCCCCACAGACCTCGCATAAAATGAGGTCGGTTAGCTGTTTCCCGAGACGATACTCAGTCCTTCGTCTGGGGATCCTCTCTGCCCAGAGCCAGAGAGTTAAACCATCACAGCTGGAACAGCTCTATTCGACTGTTATATTTAAAAGCCTCCACCCCGATCGATTTATGTGGCACAAGGCCGAGTTTACTGTGGGTTCTCCGAGCCCGTAGGCTCGGCCAAAAATATTCCATTTGAACCCGTCTAAACGGGTTCAGGGACTCTCTACCTCCAGGGACGAAAATTTGCCCTGTGGCAAAGCCTCGTCCAGGTTCCTCTCTACTCAAGGCAGAAGGTTCGACAGATGAACAATCTATGAGACTGTTCCCCCAAGGCCTTCTCTCCTACTAATCTTATATATGTAAACATTTATATAATGTGTGTGTGTGTGTGTGTGTGTGTGTGTGTGTGTGTGTGTGTGTGTGTGTGTGTGAAGAATATATAGAAAATAGGAAAGAACTCGTTAGGTAAATAATCCAAAGTTCTTTAGTATTTTTGTTATTATTTTTAAAATACAGTGGTCGATACAAAAGTAGAACCTAAATATAAAATGAATTATGACAGTATTTTTTATATGCACAAAACCCTTTCAGAAAAAAATAAAAAATAAAAAAAATAATTCTCCATAGACACTTAACCAGACTAGACGATGTCATCGTCCGCTTTAAAATTAGACACACCAACTTTACCCTGACTTGACCTCTTTGAATGTAACTGATATTGATACAAATTATTAACCCTTAGGCCCCCCATTTTTTCTTTTAAATAATTGCTCTAGCCGTTATCATAGTAATTTTAATTTAAATAATGAATATGCTTATAAAACGGGTAAATTTCAGGAATTAGTTATTCCCCAAAAATTTCGCTTGAAGATAGACCAGAGCTTGGTACTTTAATGCAATTTAATACAAATTATTATATTGGAGTTTTCGGCTCTTGATTTGAAACATGAGAACTCTTATGTAGCGATGGAATCATATTTTTAAATAAATAATTATATATATATATATATATATATATATATATATATATATATATATATATGAAGAAATATACTCTTAATGCGTGCTATATATATTGTATAAAGTGCTCAATATCAGAGATAGAGCGTGTGTAAATATAAAAGTCGACATTGAAGTCAACACTTAGAGGCGACAGCCTGTTTCATGCTAGACGCAATCGTCAGGCCACAAGTGTTGTTTTTTTTTCTCTCGGATATATATATATATATATATACGGGTCAATGTTGCATTGTGGGTAGTCTATTTTGGTGTTTATTTTGCCGGAAGTCAAATATTTCTCTCCTACTAATCTTATAGTAGGCGGGAGATTCCAACATGGACTCTTTAGAGGGTGGAAACCACATCAGTATAGTTTAATGGATATTGGCATAAAATATCGGAGAGCGGAGTTTCAATTCCAGTCGAATTCGTTACATTAACTGTTAGGGCGTTCTACCTTTACAAGAGCCAGTTTAGTCCAAAAATGGAGTAATGCTTTTTAAATTTGGGAGGGAGCTAACCAGTACTTGGTTCAAAATGCGTCTCCACGTACTTGTCTGTGATTTTCCATCCCGCAACCTCTCTTACAGATGAGAGATGATACAAGTCTCTCACAGTTCTATTGCTACTTTCATGTAAAGTGCTCAGGCAAACTATAATTCTTAAACCATCCAATTCTAAACTTCACGGCTAGGAACGACCATACTACCCACGTTGTAACGAACCACCCATAGACCCTCTGTATTCCTTCGGTGAGAAGTAAGTTCCACTCGAGCAGCTTCATCCCGTGGAACACTGCTCTGTGAAACCAAGAAAGATGTTTTTTTTTTTTCTTCTGATCACTACAATTCTAATCTTTTAAAATTCTAGTTAAACCTTATATTCCCCACATATCAGCAAAAATTTTTGCATCTTTCACTGTAACCTATAACTGGAGTGGCTCTCGACCATTTACAGGGTGAACCAGATTGTCCAAAAAATTAAAACAAACAACGTAAAGACAATGAAATATTTCCGGGTTAAAAAATAAGGCTCAAGAACATGTCAGCCGAAAAAGAAAAAATAAATAAAGTTAAAGAGAGGACTGAATATGTTTTTGAATAAGGTACAGTGTAACCCGGATATAAGAGACCCGGATATAAGAGTAACACGGATATAAGAGAGATATTCTCTGGTCCCAAATTAGAGCCTGTGTTAATGTAAACAAAATGGACCAAACCCGGATATAAGAGAAACCCGGATATAAGAGACTTCTTCTGCGGTCCCGACAACTCACTTATATCCGGGTTACACTGTATAAGAAATATCTGAAAACATTTTATTTCCTTCTTCTAAAACTCTACAGCCCCAAATGAAATTTAAAAAAAAAAAAATGAAAAAACTTTGCTGACCCCATTTTGCCTACGGCCTGCCCCATCTGCAAGAATCTAATTATTTTACAGAATTGGATGCGAAAGCAAATTTCGGAGAGAAACAAATTCTAACAATGAAATTAATTACGAGTTTATGTTTTACATACAGGCGAGGACGCGCACATGTAGACATTTGTACGGAGAGAGGACATTACTAATTGGATTCTGTCAATAGATTTTCTACAGCGGTTATTTCAAATCAATTAATTGGACGTAAATATGGATTTAAATAATGTATTGATGAAGCAGACGAGCGTGTTTATTTGGCGAACGCCTTTAATTTTAATTAATAGTTTATTCGTTACTAGAATTAGTTTTTTATTTTTTAATTATTTTATTTTTGGTTACAAATTGCCCTGGTGCTTGCAAAAGCAATTTATATCAATTCACAATACTTAGGAAGTAGCTCTCTTTTCTCTACACTCACTCACTCTACCTCTCTCACTATCTATCTATCTATCTATCTATGTTTGTTCATATCTCTCATACTTGTTTAAATCTCACTCACCCCAACTCTTTCTCTCTCTCTCTCTCTCTCACTCTATCTCTCTATCTGACTAGCAAGCCATGTATTTCAGTCTGTACATATCTATCTATCTATCTATCTATCTATCTATCTATCTATGTTCATATCTCTCTTATTGGTTTAAATCTAATTCTCCACCACTTTTTCTCTCTCTCAATCTATCTATCTTTCTATCTATCTATCTATCTATCTATCTATCTATCTATCTATCTGTCTGTCCTGATCTAGCTTTCAGATTTTCTTCTGTCTTCCTTATCTGACAGACTCGAAATATGCAACATTAGAATTTAACTATCTAGCTAATGTGTGTCTTCATATGTCTATCTCGGGTGCCTTCACGTATGTCTATTGATAATTTCTCACCCACAAGGATGCAGAGAGGCTTTTGAAAACTGGATAGTGAAAACTGGGCAGCTCCTGCCGCTTTATGGCAAAGGTACTCTGTTTTAGACATTATACGGTTCTGGTAAAGGTAGGGTTAAACTGATCACTTAGAGTTAATTCAGAGGAGTTTTGAAACTTTCCCGCCAGTAAAAAAAATACTACTCAGGTTGTGCTCAGTGAGAACGGGGGAAGACGGGAAGAGGATAGCCTATGTCATCTAACGTTGAGTTAGAGACAAAGAGCTTATTTGATGAGAAAGAGACAGCCTCGGCGCCATTTATGAAAGTGGGCACAGGCACTTGGCTTCCAGTACTCTCCGGATCAATTTGGTTTTTCAAACTTAGCCTGAACCTCTTTGGCTTTTTTAGAACTGTCTTAGAGCGATTGCTGGTGGTTCTGAAGGGAGGACGTATCCAATTGCACAGTTGAAAAATGAAAAATGAAAAGAATTCTATTTTGATCTAAAATTTATATGTACGCTTGATAAAAATTTCATTCAAAATACTCAAATTTAGGAATACGTTTTCACAGCGCCGCCCACGTGACGACAACGTGACCATGTTTAAAACGGAACGCTGATCATATAAAACTTTCAGTTATCTGTTTGGATAAGTCTTGTTCTTATGTCCATCGTCTTTGTCATGTTCAATTGATAATGTTAATTATATTTTATGAATATCTCCTGAAGATGGTTTATTAGACCGAAACGTCCAACGTTGACATTATATTAACATTAAAACAGCATAATTGCATATAACGATTTTTGTTTGTTTTTTCCGTATATTTTTCTTCAGACAATTGTGTATATGGGGATTAGTTAGGACTTCATAGTGTTTCTGAGGCATTATGGTAAATGAGGTAAGAAAGGTAAGTAAGAATACGTTGTTCTGGTGAAAGGAATATTGTTTGTATGCTTGGGTTAGAAGAAGAGTGCTCAATACAAAGTAGAGCAGATATAATTATTTATTTAAACAATAAACATGTTATAAAATCACTACAAAAATAGCCATTTTGTTTCAACACTCCCGGTGTCTTATCAAGTGATGATGTTGAATCATTGATGTTTAAATCATTGATGTTGAATTATTGTTGACGTTCAACATCATCACTTGATAAGACACCGGGAGTGTTGAAACAAAATGGCTATCTGAGTAGTTATTTTATAACATGTTTATGTTATAAATTTTCTAAATAAATAATGATATATATATATATATATATATATATATATATATATATATATATATATATATATATACGATAAACAGACTGTCGCTCCGGTATGTTGACTTCAATGTTCACTTTTCTAGGGCTATACTAATAACAAAAAAGCAAAATTCAAGAAAATTATTGCATAAAAATCCATCAAACTAAGAAAGAAAAACTTAAAGACAAACACCTTTTTAAGAAAGAAAAATTTTCAGCTGACTTCTCTGCCAATGGATGCTTAATATTTCTATATAATTAAATAATATTGTAAGAATATTAGAATAATAATTTTATTGATATTATAATAAGATGATATTGCCCTAATAATTAGAGATTTTAAGAGAAGGTACTACACTTTGATGGCCAGTGAGTAAAGAAAAACTTAACTCTTGAAGCACTGGCTACTCAGTCAAAGAATACCGGATATTTCTTCAATATCTGTCCGTATCTCTGAGATGAGGTATTTTTATTATTGTATTATTTACATTATTCAGACTGTTATCCTCATATTCATTGGCATATTCACAACACTTCCGTTGTTGTATGACTTACCCTTCTTCAAGTAATTGTAATTAAGGACGCGTTGTCCAGTGTATAAAGACGTTGGTTAGATCCAGTGAGTAGACCCAAATTGTTGTGATTTCACTACTAGGCCATAGTAGTGATGACCCAAAAAACTTGGAGAATTTAAAGGGAAATAACTGAGACACCCGGAAGAGGCATGGCACGTGGAACTAGAACTACCTACCCCGGTGGACGAAATAAAGGGTACGATTCGAAATTCCAGTCACCTGAAGAAGATTGGATCGAACAACGACCGAAACGTTGTGAATATGGCAATGAAGATAAGGATAACAGTCATTATGATGTAAATAATACAAGTAACGAATATTTCTTTATAGGGAAACAGCTAATATTAGAATACAGTTTCTCGTTATCATCACCTAAGGAGTGGCTCTTTGATTTTTTTTTTCCTTCCTTTTTCGGCTCCGTTGCGAATTGCTATTAAAATGCAAGTTCGTACATTCATGAAAAATTGTTGCTTCATCACCTTCGAAAATTTGTCGATGACTTGACAAAATTGTTGTCTGCTGCTGATATTGTACAAAATGTTCTTGCATCTTATTCTTCAATAAAAAAGAAAATACTTGTCTTGTAACAACTAACGTAGGGAGACTGTAAACCCAGAAAACCCCAACAAAAGATACTAAGTAGCGCGTTTATCTGTACGCCCACCCCGTGAAGAATATGATGCAAGATCAAGTTTACAGCCAACGAACATAAATTGCGCGAATCTTACTTGCCTTTACCGATTAGGAGACGCCTTGGGTGCTAGATAAATACCCGGGCTCTAGCTCACTCCCCAGGAAAAAATATTGCCTTGGGGGATAGGAAGACACTTGGGGCTCGAGCTATTATCTAAATTTTATATCCCGTTTACCGCTTTCTTTTATCACGTTTATTTACGTTTGTTTGTTTTTGTTTGTTTTTTTTTTGTTTTTTTAATAATCTCCATTTTTTTTTAATCTTTCTGTTTATGTTCGAAAAATTATATATTCAGCAATCAAACTTAACTCTAGTATGCACGTCTTCTTTGCTTGTCTCTAGATAACATTAACCATACTCAGAAAAGTCTTTTCACTCCTCTCTATTTTCGTAGGTGTCATAGAAACAGACATTTATTAAAAGATTTTCTAATTTTACACTTGTTTATTGAGCTTAACATTGAAGAAATAAGAAAGTAGGCAACAGTTTAAACATATCCTTTGGATAACTGTATCAAGGTAAAATGTTAGTTAATCTGTCAGCTAGTTTATTGCTGATATAATAGGTCACTTCCGGATGTTCTATTTATGTAGTATATCACTTCCGGATGGTCAGTTTATGTATTATGTATCCAGATGAATTTTTACTATAAATTATAACCTTTTTCTTTTTTATTTTCTTCTCTTCAATTATCTTATGTCAAGCAATTATACCCTTTTTTAGGTCCGTACGTTGGAGTAATGGATAGCAGCTCGGATTAAGTTAATTGGAGAGCCGAGTTAGGATTTCAGTCGAATCCATTACATTCACTTACGTGTTAATACCCTTGGGAAAAGTATGAATCCTTTTCTTCTCCTCCGACTATGGGTAAATAGCAGGACGGACCGGGTTCTATAGCCTTGGATGCCAACTGGTCTACATTAGAAAGAAATGGAAACCTAATGCGGGAGAAAATCTGCCTCGTCAGTCAGGTATTGAATAAGTTGTATAACGCATGGCACATAAATGACTGATAGTATAATGCAAAAAATGCAGTCAATCTACGTTTATTTTAAATATAATGCAAGAACTTTAATCTTTTTATTTTTAAATAGAAAACATAAATCTCATTTTTTTTTCATTTAAAATAGATTTCTAAAATTAAATAATATTTCTTTATATTTTAGGTCCATTTATTTTATAAAATTCAAAAAGCAGTAATTGCCCTTTATGTTTTATATATATAAATATATATATATATATATATATATATATATATATATATATATATATATATAGAGAGAGAGAGAGAGAGAGAGATAGATACATAAATAGATAGATAGATTGATTGATAGATATATAGATAAATAGATAGGTATAGAGATAGATAGATATGGACATATAAAGGTAGAGAGAGAGAGAGGGAGAGAGAGAGAGTATTGGTAGAGTATATAGATATAGATATCAACCGTGTGAAAATAGGAATCAACATTGCTTTGAATGATTGCCAGGTCTTCAATTGTGCCATTGTCAGGCAGCATGCAGAGTTGATTCAAATGTCCACAATGTCTATATTTACAATAGTCTATCTCCAATACTGAGTCTTCCCTCAAAAATTTAGTTTATTTTAATATATATATATATATATATATATATTAAGAAATGGACAAAGTCCGACAATTTATTTATTAAACACATTTTTTATGTTTAACGTTCTTTTTATAGATACAAGTATTTAAGTAAATGCTCTGTTTATAATAAACAGTATTAAATAACATTTACCGCCCTGAATGTCCGAGAAATTATCATAGAAAATATTCGTTCTTTGACAGGATTCGAAATATATATATTTATTAAAGACATTTTTTTTATGTTTAACGTTCTTTTTATAGATACAAGTATTTAAGTAAATGCTCTCTCTCTCTATATATATATTGACTTTAATTATTTACAAGTGAAGGGATTATCGGAAAAATACAAAAGATCTGTGGTTCCTATAACATCAGGACAATCTTCAAAAAATGGTTCAACACTTCGCAGACACCTCTTCTAAGTAAGACATCACCCCGTATAGGAGAACATAACTAAGATCTGTATGTATGCCGTCCCGTGCTGCTGTTTTAAGAAATATTAGGTTGGTGCAAAAATAATGACGTAATAATGTCGTTTTTTGACGTTCAAAAATACGTCAAAAAACGACATTATTACGTTATTATTCAGGATCATCAGGTAAAACTTCCAACAACGAATTGAGCTGTTGGAAGATTTACCTGATGATCCTGAATCCTTAAAAAAGGATTTAGGTGAAATAAATTATCGTAATGGTACCTTAAAGTGGTTTGTTTTTCATTACATATTTATATATATATATATATATATATATATATATATATATATATATATATGTATATATATATAAATTTTTCGTGATACAGGATTTAATAATAGATAGGAAATTTTTTAAACGCAAAAGCTAAAATAAAAACAACCGGTTTCGTGCCAGGACTTATCAAGTTTATTTATTCTTGGAATTGAAAAAACCGTATAAATTAATTTTAAATTAATGAATGTAATGGAATGAGGAAATAAAATTATGAATTTCAAGAAACTAGAGTCCAATAATATTCAGACCCAGCAAGCATTCCCTCTGTTTACAAAAGGGAAGGCTCACGGGATCTAATATACAAGGACACGAGAACCTTGAGGTGAAATGTGGAGTGGGACCTAGATAAAATTATAAATCGCTCACCACTAAAATTAACCACACATTTCCTTCTATTTATCAAATGTTCAGCAATAGCACAACCAGAATTGATGGTCAGTTGTCTATTCCTGGAGGACGGATCCAAAATCCTGGTGGGTAAATGCTGTTTTATTCTCGAATCCAAACGCTGGGACGTCCTCCCTATGTAGTCGTGTCCACAACTACACTTGTATTGGTAAATCACTGAATTAACATGATGGGGAGGGAGGAGGTCCTTACGAATGGAAGAGAAAGCAGGCTGGTGACAAATATTATATTGAGGACACGACTACATAGAAAATACCTTATAAATATTGTCTTTTCCTATCTAATATATATATATATATATATATATATATATATATATATATATATATATATATATATATATATTGTCTTGTTTAATTATATATATAATAATTTATTTATATTAAAATATTTAAAGAACGAATATATTTAAAAATCTAAATCTAGGGCGTAAATTAACATTTTGGCGTGAATCGATAGTCGCACTCTCAAGAACCTTACACAAACACACACATTGTCAGGTCATCCCATAAGTTCTGTCCGAATTTTACCATTTTTTAAAATGAACGAAATTTAAAGAGTATTTTATAATGTCTAATGGAGCTGAACATTATTTTTATGTTTAGATGCATTTAAACTGATCAAATCTTATTTCAGAGAACAATAAAATTAAATTTTGTTTGATTAAAACCCTGCTAACATGAAAGTACCCAAGAATCATTTGAAGCACATAATGCTTTATGAGTTCAAGAAAGGAAACTCAGCAGCCGAAGCGGCTAGAAGCATTCACTCAGTTTATAAAGAGGAATGTGTGAATGAAAGAACTTTCAGAAGATGGTTTGCAAAATTCAGAGGTGGAGGTTTCACCCTTGAAGATGAAGATCGAACCGGACGTCCAGTTGAGTTTGATGAAAAGCTTCTTGAAGCAGCCCTTGAAGAAAATCCTGCTTTATCAGTTGAGGAATTGGCAGTGGTTCTCAGTTCAAACCATACAACTGTTCATCGTCATATTTAGCAACTTGGAAAAGTTCCTAAACTTGGAAAAAGGGTGCCTCATGAATTGTCTGAAAACAACCTCAAATCTCGAGTTGACATCTGCTTTTCTCTCCATTCAACGTGTTTCACCTTTTTTGGATATACGTGTGACTGGCGACGAAAAATGGATCTTTTATCGAAATGTTAAGCGTCGTAGATAGTGGCTTGGTAAAGGGGAAGGACCCCAGCCACAACCGAAATGGGAACTTCATGGGCAAAAGGTTCTTCTTTCAATCTGGTGGGATCGCCAAGGAATAATTCACTTTTAATTCTTACCACCTAATGCAACAATTAATGCTCAAATATACTGTCAGCAATTAGAGCATTTGAACCAAGCTTTGAGGAAAAAAGACCTGCTCTAGTGAATCGAAAAGGGGTGATGTTTCATCATGGCAATGCGCGACCCCACACAACAAGAATCACGTAACAAAAGATCGAAGAACTTGGTTGGAGAAAATTCTTCATCCACCTTATTCTCCCGATCTTGCTCCTTCAGACTACCATTTGTTTCGTAGCTTACAGAATCATTTGCAAAAAACAGCTTTTGTAACACAGGAAGAGGTTAAAACTGACATTTGTGACTTTTTC
>OZ010599.1:28842181-28844681 GCA_963932145.1 Acanthosepion lycidas
TATCTTCCTTTCTTTCTTTCTTTCTTTCTTTCTTTCTTTCTTTCTTTCTATTCTTTCTTTCTTTCTTTCTTTCACATACCTTTCTTTCTTTTATTCTTATTTCCTCTGCCATTTTCTTTTTTATTAATTCATTCTTGAATTCTTTCATAATCTTCATTAATAATTTCATCTCCAGCCTCGCTTCACCATATCTTCCTTTCTTTCTTTCTTTCTTTCTTTCTTTCTTTCTTTTATTCTTTCTTTCTTTCTTTCTTATTCCAGTTTCGATACCTTTTCCTTATATATTAACTCAGTTGTCTATTCTTTCTTTCTTTCTATTCTTTCTTTCTTTCTTTCTATTCTTTCTTTCTTTCTTTCTTTCTTTCTTTCTTTCTTTCTTTCTTACCTTCCTTTAATATTTTTCTTTTTTCTTCATTCATTCTTTCATATTCTTCCTTTCTAATTTTATCTCTTGCCTCTTGTCCCTTTCTTTCTTTCTTTCTTTCTTTCTTTCTTTCTTTCTTTCTTTCTTTCTTTCTTTCTTTCTTTCTTTCTTTCTTTCCTTTAATATTTTTCTTTTTTCTTCATTCATTCTTTCATATTCTTCCTTTCTAATTTTATCTCTTGCCTCTTGTCCCCATTTCTTTCATTCTTTCTTTCTTTCTTTTATTCTTTCTTTCTTCCTTTCTTTCTTTCTTTCTTATTCCAGTTTCGATACTTTTTCCTTATATATTTACTCAGTTGTCTATTCTTTCTTTCTTTCTTTCTTTCTTTCTTTCTTTCTTTCTTTCTTTCTTTCACATACCTTTCTTTCTTTTATTCTTATTTCCTCTATCATTTTCCTTTTTTATTAATTCATTCTTGAATTCTTTCATAATCTTCATTAATAATTTCATCTCCAGCCTCGATTCACCATATCTTTCTTTCTTTCTTTCTTTCTTTCTTTCTTTCTTTCTTTCTTTAACATTCATTTCTTTCTTTTATGCCTCTTTTCTCTATTATTTAACTGTTATTCATTCATTCTTGAATCCGTTCATATTCTTCCTCATTTCTTTTTTTTTTTCTGTACTCTTTCTTTCTTTCTTTATTTTCTTCTCTTTCTTTCTTTCTTTTTTTTCTACCCCTGTTTTCTCTAACATTTTGTTCCAATTTTATAGATTCATTCGTGTATTCTTTCATATTCGCCACTCCTAATTTTGTCTCCAGCCTCTCTTAACCATCATTCTTTCTTTCTTTCTTTCTTTCTTTCTTTCTTTCTTTCTTTCTTTTTTTTTTTCTGTCTTTCTTCTATTGAATCCCTCGGAACAGCTTGTTATTTAGTATCATTTTACCTCCATTGTTGACACTTTCAAGTCATTCAATTCAACTGGATGTTAAAAGACATAACCCCACGTGTTATTGATGCCAGACTCGCGTGAGTGATTTTCGTACGAGAATTAAAACCAAAAAACTTTCCTTTCGTGAGACGAGATTTCGAAATCTCTGCGTAGAAAATCGCATATTTACAGGGAAGAAAGTGAATTTATATATATATATATATATATATATATATATATATATATATATATATATATATATATATATACCAATAAGTTACTGTCATTTTCCAATGATCGATTTAAATGCCTGAGATTGCAACATAATCCCCAATTTACAGACGACATTGATTTGATTGACACCGATGAAATTTATAACCATGCTTTTCTATGTTCAGACAAGCTTCCTAAATTGTGTTTCTGTTAAGGCCCTTTTTACAATTCGCTTAAACATTCTTATAATCTGAACCGTTCGGTCGTCCGAAAAGCCGACATAATTGAAACGTTGTTTCCATAAACGCGCATATTGAATATATATATATATATATATATATACATATATATATATATATATATATATATATATATATATATATAAACAAATGCTTAGAGATACAAAATTTATATACAGTTTTAAAAACTAGGAATTTATTAATTTTAATTTTATTAGTCTCTAAGGCCCTTTCAACTAAAATCTCATCAAGAGACAATCGTTGGATAATTAATTAACGAAAAGAATAGTAACACTATATATATATATATATATATATATATATATATATATATATAGTCATTCACAAACAGACAGTTTCGCTGTTTCACAACTCATCAATGTGGGTAGACATTCGATTGACTCAAGCCGGGATCTAAACCCGACTGATTTGGTATCCCTAAATTTAGAATTATTTATTTTTTAGACAATTCCGCCAGTGACCGGAGAACTCGATTCGCCTTAACGAAGCGTCTTGCATCAGCAGCTGTAAAGTCACCGTTTACAAATTCCCTTTTCTCTCCGAAGAGCTCAAACGAAATATTTTTTTCAGGAGCATATATATATCTATATATATATATATATATATATATATATATATATATATATATATATATATATATATATATATATATGAACAGATAGAGAGATAGAAAAAAATAGATTCTGACAGGTAGATATGAAAAGACTGAGATAGATAGATAGATAGATAGAT
>OZ010599.1:28847181-28849681 GCA_963932145.1 Acanthosepion lycidas
TATGATCAGGTACACAGTTCCTTAAGGGGCATTTGAACACATAGATAATGTTCGTTTTTGGAAATTTTTGACTTTTCTGGTTTGTTGTTATTTTTGAGGATAAGGTTAGCTGTCTTAATATTTTTTATAATAGATAATTGATTTGATTTTTTATTCGGGTCAATTGGGGTAGTGTATTTCTTTATAATATATCTTAGTGAAGATTCGTCTTGTTTGTAAATAATGTGCATTTGGTTTTTGTAACGATTGTGTTGTAATTTTTGACTGTGTGTTCACTATCGTTATTTCTTGCTTTGGGGAGAAATAGTCTAATTTGGTGGTCTATAGACCACCAAATTAGACTAGGTGGTTAGGGAAGCCGTTATTGATTAGTGTTTGTTTAACATTATTAAGTTCTTTGAGGAAGAGTAGTCGAGAGGATCAATTCTGGTGTACGCTTTTTAGAAAGTTTTTTTTTTATTACTGCTATTTTGTACCTAAATGGACATTCGCTTTTGAAGTTAAGGTGGCACGATTTTTTGCTGGTGGTTTTTTTAAATAATGATGTAATTAAAGTCTTATTGCTGTATTCTACAGGATCATCTAAGAATGGAAGTTTGTTTTTTTGGCTAAGTTCATAGGTAAAATTAAGGACGAAGTTTTTCTCAAATGTGGTCTTAAGCGTATCCCCTCTCTTTAACGTTATTTGCTACAATAAAAATACCATCTAAGTAGCAAACATATATTTTCTGTTTACGGACCTGTGCAAATATCTTATTTTCTACATGGGACATATAATAGTTGGAAAAGCATGGGCCGAGTGGATTTCCCATACTAACACCATTAGTTTGGGTGTAAATGTTGCCATTATGGTCATAGAATGGGGCTTTAGCTGTTCATGAGTGTACTAATTATTTTAGTACGGGTGGTTTGATTCCATGTTACAGCAATAACTGTTATTGAGGAATGTGAACCGGACAATATGCGAACCTATCTACCATCATTAGTGAAGGCGAGAAAAACAAATGTTTCAATAATATAATTAATAAGGTTAGGCGTACAAAATCGAAGCCTACTTTAGAAGGAACCTGAAACCCAGTCATAGGCAAGAAACAAGAGATAAACCTATACTTCCTTTCTAAAGATCGGCGAGGTGTGTGAACCAAATGATAGGAGAATTCCTGTTATTGAGAATAATTTGCTTATCTGTTCGAGCGAAGAAAATCATGTTAACCACAATGAAAACATCGAGTTCTTGATAATTACTGAATTGATCAAACGTACATTCAGATACCTATAAAACAAGGAAGATATCTTGAGAATTCAGGGGTTAGATTTTTTCTCAGTATGCAATAAATATAAATACTTTTTTTTTTAAGCATATGACCCCAAGCAAGGTGGAAGTGCCCCTATTACTGAAGGAGTTACAGAGAATGAGAGAAAGAGTAAAGAGGGGTGTTTGAGAAAAGGATAAAGGACGGTGATCAAGATCAAGGCATCAGAAGATGTCGATTGACATTACATTAGAATATTTGATGATTATGGCTGTCAGAGAAGTAAAAGGAAGGGAGTTCCAATGTCGAGAAGTGTGAGGTGAGAAGTTTTTGGAGTAGAAGCGGCGGTTACATTTAACTGTTTCGATAATGAAAGGGTGAGATCGAGATACCAACCTAGTACCACGCTTTATTTCATGGAGTTGGGTTACCAGTGAAAGTAGCTCGTCAGAGCAGTTGCCATGGAAACATTCCCAGAAAAGACAGAGGGAAGCCCCATTAGATCTCTGAGAAAGTGACTGGAGTTAAGATTCGAGAAGATGCAAGTAATCATAATACCTCATCTCAGAGATATAGAGGCCGAAACGTTCTGAATACGGCAATGGAGATGAGGATAGCAGTCCGAATAATGTAAATAATGCAAGTATTTTTTTTTTAGCCCAGCAGCCAATTTAACGTTTTTATTTTAATTAAACAGTATTAATTACATTTACTGGTCTGAGTGTTCGAGAAATTTCGTAGGAATTATGTTTATGTTTCGAAGGTGTATGTTTATAAACAGTAATTCGGACTTTGCTAATCAGACACTTCTTAGTGGCTGAAAGATCAAATGATACCAGTCGGAGAAGTACGTATTTTCTACGAAATTTCTCGAATATTCAGGCCGGTAAATGTAATTCATACTATTTGAAAAAAACAAAATTTCGGACTAAATCCATTTTATAATATGTTGTCATTGTTTATATTAAGATACGATTCGTGAGCAGATATGATTGACCAAGAATAATCGTTGAAGGTATATATATATATATATATATATACAGTAATTCGGTCTTTGCTAACCAGACGTATCTTTGTCAGATCAAATGATGTTTACCCATTCGATTGTCCTGTAGCAGAAGCAGATATTTTGTACGAAATTTCTCGAATATTCAGGCCGTTAAATGTAATTCATACGGTTTAATTAAAAACAGAGTATTTACTTAAATATATTATATTATATATATATATATATATATATATATATA
>OZ010599.1:28857181-28969681 GCA_963932145.1 Acanthosepion lycidas
TAATGGTCAACAAGCTTGTCTCGCTAGACTAATTACGCCTAAATAGTGAGTTCGATCCTCACTTTGTGCTGCCATACTTTCGGCCTTTTGCCACATCTAAGCTACGTTTAGAAAATCATTAGGGCACTTTGACATGATCTAATGGTTAAGAAGCTTGTCTCGCTTGATCAATTACGACTTAATAGTGAGAGCGATCCTCACTGGGTGACCCTTACTTTCGGCTTTATGTTGAGGAAATCAACATAAAATGTACTACTGGTAATGTAACCTTTTCTTTTTATATACCATAAAGGACCATTTAGGACGTAGGCGATCATGGCTCTCCACCTCCCTAGCAGCTCTCAACAAGTTCCTTCCCTCTGCTTCCTCCCCCAGACCACGTTCTGTCATCCACTTGCTTCAGTCCGCCAGGTATATCATGCGTTTTTTCCCTTTTCTCTCTTTCCCTCTAATCGACCCGTGAGTATCAGATTCTCCAGGCCCTCCTTCCTCATTATGTGTCCCAGGAACTTCAGCTGCCTCTTCCTCATGTTAAGTATAAGCTTCTTGTTTGGAACGTCTCTAAGACCTCATCATTGCTTAAACGCTCGGTCCATGATATCCTTAGCATCCTTCTGTACAACCACGTGTCCGTCGCCTCGAGTCTCTTCGTCATCTTTGAGGAAATTGTCCAGCATTCGCTGCCGTAAAGAAGGACAGATGTCATGTAACATCTCCGTATTCTTTTCTTTGTTATTATTATTATTATTATTATTATTATTATTATTATTATTATTATTATATGATTATTACTATTATGATATCCGTAGCATCCTTCTGTAGAACCACATCTCCGTCTCCTCGAGTCTCTTCTACATCTTTCAGAGCATCGTCCAACATTCGCTGCCGTAAAGAAGGACAGATGTCACGTAACAGCTCAGTATTCTTTTCTTTGTTATCAAAGAAATCCTCCTGTCTCGCAATACTCTACTCAGCTTTTGGAATGTGTCCTTGGCCATCCCAATACGTCTACGCATCTCAGTGTCGCACTTACCGGATTCTCTCAAGACGCTTCCCAGATATTTAAATTTCTGCGTCTGCTTGATTCTTGTGTTTCCGACCTGAAAATCGCATTTCGGGCTCATCGTCTTACTGATGACCATGCATTCTGTTTTCTTGCAGTTTATGCTTAGTCCTTTCTTCACACTCTCCGTCGCTACCTTCTGTAGGAGATTTTGTAGTTTCTTTCCCGTGTCTGCTATCAGTACTGTGTCATCTGCGTATCTTATGCTAAGATTGTGGCCGCCAATGTTAAATCCTGGTAGGCTTTCCAATTCTCTCAAAATCGCCTCGCTGTAATTTTTTTGTTGTCTTTATAGACATTTTTGTATAAACATATATTGTTGCTTATTTTACAATAAATATGACCTGTTGATTATTTTTTTTTTTGGTGGGTGAAGGTTATTATTGAAAGAGTCTGTCAAGCTTGAAATAAAAATAGCGAAGCCTTTGCTCTTGTTTTACCTATCTCGATGGTGTTTGATAGTGAGCTGCTTTTCTTCATGAGTGAATGGGGTTTCTGGCTATTTCTTTCATTTCATTAGGTGTGTCTTATAAAAATGCGTAGTTATTGTTATCTTGAGAGGTCACTCCTCTTGATCCTTTAGTCTTAAAGCGGGTGTCTCCCAAGGTTCCATTCTTGAATTTACGTTCCTAATTTTTCCTCAACTACCTTTACGGTGTCATTCGTTCCTGATTGGCTGTCTATTTTTATGACATTACTATTTACTCCCGTCTTTATCGCAAGCTCAGTAAAATGAAAATCACAGGTAATTTCGAAAACAACCAACAATTTGTTGTTAACTGGGGCGAAAAATGGTGGCTTAATGGCCTCCAAAACGAATCTGCTCTCTATTAATCACCTTAGAGGAACGTTTATTTATTTATTTTTTTTTTGATTTCTATCAGCATGGCTAATACTAACCCTCGGCAGATCAACTCCTTGCGCCTACTTGGTCTCACTTTTCCCACTGGCATGAAGTAGAAAGATTACATTGAATCGATTGCTGATTTGACTGCTAAAAACGATGGTTCTCTTATGTGGCGCCAGAAATATTTTTTCGTCAGAACATTTCTTGCTCATTTACAAGTCGATCATTCGTCCGTGCATCGAATATTACTGTCACATCTGGTTCTGGGGCTTCTGTTGTATATCTGGAGGTTCTTGACAAAATCCAATGATGAATCTGCAAGGCTACCGGTCCTGACCTGGCATCTCCGCTTCAATCAATTTCCCACCGCTGTCACATGTCTTCCTTGTAGCTTTTCTATTATTATTATGATTGTAATTGTTCGAATGATTTTTTTTCTCTTTGGGACCTAGATTTTACGAAGTGAAGCAGAGAACTAGATTGGCAGTTTGGTCTCATAATTCCATACCTGAATTTGCTAGTTGTAATCGTAATTTCCTCTTACTAATTTCATCAAGATCTCTAAATCTATATAAGGTATTATGATTATTTACATTATTTACACTATTCAGATTGTTAACCACAACTTCATTGGCGTATTCACAACATTTCGGTCGTTTTACGCCTCGGCCTTGTTCAGGTGATTGGAATTTTGAACCGAACTCTTTATTCCGTCTAGATTGTTCTAGTTCCACGTGCCATACCTCTTCTCATTTATTTTGCCTTTAACTCACCTCTCCAATTTTGGGATTCACCACTGCTGTAGCCTGGTATTGAACTCACAACTCTTTGGGTCTAATCATTGGATCTAACTAAATCTTTTCCGGTGTCCTTTTTTTTTCTTTTTTTTTTTTTTTTTTTTGTCAACTATAATTTAAATGCAATGTAAATCGACATCTGTTTCTTTGAAATCTGTTCTTTTAACTTCCCATTTTTTTTCATTCACTTTCAGTAACTTCATGTGTTTTAGGTGTTTTATCGACTTCTTTGTGAAATGATTTAAAAGTACATTTATTATACTATTTACATTCCTGTTATTATTTTAATTATTCGTATTATTCTGTTATTCTATGAACATCTATATTCTTTTTATTCTATGAAGCATTTATTCTGTTATTCTATGAACACCTAATGTAAATAATGTACCTGTTATTCTGTTATTCGACGAAAACCTATTATTTTGCTATTCTATGAACAACTATTACTCTGTTATTCTATGAACACCTATTCTTCTATTTTACGAAAATCTATTATACTGTTCGTCTACGTACACATACTATTCTGCTATTCTATGAAACCTATTATTCTCTTATTCTGCAAACACTTATTTTGCTATCCTATGAACACCTATTATTATTTTTTTTTTTATGAAAATTATTAGTCTGTTAGTCTATGAAAACCTATTATTCTTCTATTCGATGAACAGCTATTATTCTGCTATTCTATGAACCTATTATTCTGTGCTCTATGGAAATATATTATTCTGCTATTCTATGAACACTTATTATACTGTTATTCTATGAAAGCCTATTATTCCGCTATTCTATGAACCTATTATTCCGTTACTCTATGAACATTTATTATTCTGCTATTCTATTAGTACCTATTCTTTTATTCTACGAACACGTATTATTCTGCTATTCTATTACTATTATTCTATTCTTCTGTCATTCTCCCTTTTTTATCAGAATAATCTTTTTCCTATTTTCTTTTTCATGTTTAATTCTTCCTTCATTTTTTCCGTTTTTTCTTCTCTTTTGTCTTCTTATCCTTTCGCCTTTTATTTTCTGACGAACGCATTGACACCCCTTTCTCCAACTCCGATTACTTCTTAATCCTATCCAACTCCCCCACCCCCCACCCTTTCATTTCCCTCACCGCGGCAACACCCGCCTCTACTTAATCCCTTGTGCCTTCACCTACCACATCTCCATCGGACATCAGGCGCGCCTCTCTTCTCCGACCGACACATACTTTTTGGAATTGAAGAATTTCTTGTTTTTTTTTTTTTGCAGATTCGATTTTCAGCAGAGATAATTCTAAAAGCCAAGTCCATCACTTTTTGTCCTAAGTACGGAATACGCTATCCACTCACGTACGTAGAACTATATTATTATTATTATTATTTTTCTTTGCGCCAAGTCGTTTCAAGAGGTAAATAATTACGGCTCTCCACAACTTCATGGCTCTATGTAATGTTTTAACTATCCCTATTTATACCAGTTGTTTTGGTACATCAGGTTACACGCTGTTGCCTTCAATATGTATTGTTAGTGTTAAATTCTCCAAACCTTCTTTCCTCATCAAACGATCCAGAGATTTCATCTGTCTTTTTCTAGAATTGTTCACCCCCTACAAGGACCATGAGTCATTCAGCGTAGAATTTCATTGAATAAGGTTGTTATAAATCGTTCAGGAAGGTTGTAAATCGTGTGCATTCTGAATAGATGTAGAATATATAACGGCTGACTCTATACAATTTCAAGTTCAATTTCGGACTAATCAAAGTCATTTTGGGACTAAGAAAGTTCATAATGAAATAGCCAAATTCAAAATGGGACATAGCAGATTGAAAATGAAATAGCCAAGTTCAAAATGGAAGTAGCAAATTCAAAATGAAATAGCCAAGTTCAGAATGGGACATCGCAAATTCAAAACGAAATAGTCAAGTTCTAAATGGGACATAGCAGATTCAAAACGAAATAGCCAAGTTCAAAATGGACGTAGCAGATTCAAAATGAAATAGCCAATTTCAGAATGGGACATAGCAAATTCAAAACGAAATAAGCAAGTTTGATTTGGAAATAAGCAAATTCATAATCAAATAGGCAAATCTGAATTGGAACTGCGCGTTTCAACAATCTTTTCGGAACATTGAGCCGTATGAGGAAGAATTTATCATAAGGTAGGCCGCTTTAATAAAAAAAAAGTCAAGGTATTTTTACAGTAAGGATTCCGCAGATATTTTCACAACAAAAAAACATATGTGTAAGCATCTTCCTTACAAATTGGGAAAACTCGACTGCTTTTTCTTTGGTGAAAAGATTCCGCCTGTATTTAAAAAAAAAAGCAAACAAGTTTTCCTAAAATATTCTCAGAATTTGTTTCTGATTTATTCATTTCACAACGCAAAAACATTTTTTTTTATTTATATTTATCTTTAACGTTTACTGTTTCTGAATCAAAACGTGTTTACATTTATGGTCTTCCTTAGTGAAAATCTTCAATGGTTTAAAATGTTTACAACGTTACCTTCAAGGAAAAGTTAGATAATTCATGAAGCATTGTTCTTAATATATAGTTTTAAGCAATTCACCCCAAGCACAACGGGTGAGCCACTAACAAGCAAGAGGTTACAGGGAGTAGGAGTGAAAATCCAGTGTACAGAGGGGATTTAGGAAAGAATTTGTTTATGTATGTGCTTATGTATGAGAGAGTGTGTGCGTGAACAAGTGAGAATGAAAGGAAACAACACAACATTTTAATGTTATTTTTCTCACGAAGTTGGGCGTACCATTCTGAATGCCAGTCGGGTTGCATTTGAGCTGCGAGTCGAAAGTTTCCTATGAATGAGCTAAGGAATTTAGCTTGTCTGGATATTTGCCATCAAAATATCGAGTAGCGAGTGGCTATTATCTTTTCGCCTGCGGGAAAAGGGATTGTATGGTGGAAACCTATTCACACCAACAAGGGCAATGTAAACGCCTTGAACTCTGTCTAGGCTGGAAAGAAGCCTCTTTCTCCTTGCTAGTAGCACTTTCCTTTCAGTTACTATTTTACTTAAAACTTGCCCGTTTCTCACATGTTTTGTCGATGATATTCTCACCTTATTTCAGTAGAACCATATCTGTGTCGCTTCACGTCTCTTTTTCCTGTGTGAGGAGGTTATCAAGATTTCACGACCATTAAGGGTCGTTTATATAACTTCACTCTGTTTTTATATCGTAAAGGAAATTTCTTATTTCTTCATACATTGCTTATATTCTGGAAGGCTTCTTTCGCTATCCCTATGCACATTCAAATAATTGACTAAGTGATAGATACATTGACATAAAACGACATTCTACTTTACATATATACGCCTAAATGAGACTGAAAATAAATGTAAATATTTTCTATATGGCTGGATATTTTAATCCCCACTTTTGGATTTAGCATAGTATAAACCATAAATATGATATATTAATACTCAGAGATTAATAACTATGAAAGGCTCTTCAATAGTTTAGAGGCAGTAATCGATTAATACCCAGTAGTCGAGTTGATTTATATACAATAGTTGGTCCATATATTAATGTCATAATGATAGTGTAGTATCGTGTAAATGAGATAGACAAGTATAAATAGAGAACAACTGGTGAACATAAGGGCATTCCTTTGCATAACTATTTGCTAAACGTAACGCGGAGAACTGTGCTTCGACTTCTACTACACAGAGATATATATACAAAACATAACAATGGCGTCGCCGATAGGATCGTTAAATTCACTGTACGACCCAAACACATACAAACATGGATAAGAACTTTTGCTGCATTTGCAAGAGTGAAAAATTACCGACGGAAGAGAGAACGAAATAACCATTAAAGAGAAAACAAGAAAGAGAAGAGGAAGGGCAGTAGAGTACGAGCATAATCAGGAATAGTAAAAGAAGAAAAAACTAGGGCATACGACCTCTCCGATTCAGGGAGGTGTAGTATCGATGGTATATGAAAACTGTGCGCTACCCAGATTACATAACACTGATCACGGCCGTAACATCAAGATTTAAAGTAACACAAAAGATTATATTTTTGGACGACACGGAAAGTTGTCATATTGACAGCCAACCGACTTGTCACCATTTCCCTTCATCTCACAATTGTGGTTCATGGTGACATTCAAGACAGAATTGCGCAACCTCTTGCCGGTTCATTTTGCACCGCGGAAGTTGACGTGATCTTGTTCCTCCTCCTTGTTAAAAAGGCAAGACCTACATGGAAGCAGATGGTTTGAATTCAGTGTTTTACATCTAGACTAACGATGGTATACGGAAGCAGTGCGTTACCCAGACTACATGACACTGATCTTGGTCGTACCGTCAAGATTTGCACCCGGGATATTGATGTTACCCCTTCTCTCCACGCAGAATTTAAAGAGGCAAAACCTACAAGGCAGCAGATGATTTGAATTCAGTACTTTTTTCTTCTAGACTGGCGATGGTATATGGAAGCCGTGTGTACCCAGACTACACAACTCTGCTCGTGGCCGTACCGCCAAGATTTTCGCCGCAGATGGTGATGTTACTCCGTCTGTCTTCTCGGAAGTTAAAGAGGCAAGACCTACATAGGAGCAGGTATTTTGAATTCAGTGTTTTTCTCCTTCTAGACTGACGATGGTATATGGAAGCCATGTGCTGCCCAGTCTACCTGACCCTGCTCTCGGCCGTACCGACAAGATCCAATGGAATACAGGTTATTACATTTTGGACGACTCGCAAAGATGTTAGCCAATATTTTCCCTGCAGATGTTGATGTTGATGTTACCCCGTCCATCCTCTCAGAAGTTAAAGAGGCAAGACCTACAAAGAAGCAGGTATTTTGAATTCAGTGTGTTCCTTCTAGACTGGTGATGGCATATGGGTGGCGTGCGCTATCCAGACTACACAAACCTGCTCGTGGCCGTACCACAAGATTTGCACTGCGGATGTTGATGTTACACGTCCTCTCAGAGGTTAAAGAGGCAAGAGCTACAAAGGAGCAGGTATTTTGAATTCAGTGTTTCCTTTCTTCTAGATTTCTGATGGTATATGGAAGCCATGTTCTGCCCTGTCTACCTGACCCTGCTCTCGACCGTACCGACAAGATCCATAGGAATACAAAGTATTACATTTTGGACGGCTCGCGAAGATGCTAGCGTTGACAGCTAACCTCCTTACGGACCTCAACCCGCGTTTTCTGTCTGGATTTACTTCCATAGACTTTTCCGTATTTTGGATATGACCGCAAGGCTGCTGAGTTTTAAAATCAGGGTTTTCCGTACCCTAGATTCACTGCCTAAACATGTGAGCAACAACGAAATTCTAGAGACAATGACAACAAAAAGAACACTTATCCTTAACATGAGGAAGAGACAGTTGAAATAATGAGGGAATGGAGCATGGAAATTTTCATCCTCACAGGATTTATTGAAACAAGATGGAAAGAGGCAAACAATGAATAACCTATCTGGCGAGCTTGAGCGGATGGATAGTGGAGCAGAGTTTGGAAGCGATGGCGTAAAGACAGAAGTTATTAAGAGCTACAAAGGACAGGAAATTGTGCCGAGCCATGATCGCCAGCGGTACCCAAGGAAAACCAATAAGTATTGAAGAGATAAATTACGACTTAAAAATAATAATTAAAAGATATAAAATCATTTGCTGTGGGGGCGAGGTGCTCTAGGAAGATTTGAACCAGAAATAAACCAATTCATTAAGAATTAGTAATGCTGAATAAATCTCCTCACAAATGAGGAAGAGGCTTGAAGCAACAGAAATGTGGTTCTACAGAAAGATTCTGAGAATACCATGAACCGAACATGTGGGCAACGGCTAGGTTCTAGAGATAATGGCAACAAAGAGGTCACTTATGTTTAATATAAAGAAGAGACATTTGCAATTTCTAGGGCACATAATGAGGAAAGGGGACTTGGAAAATTTGACACAGAGAGGAAATATTTAAGGCAAGAAGGCGAGACGAAAGCAACGCACAACCTACCTAGTGAACTTCAGTGAATGGATGGTGGAATTGCTTTGGGAAATATGGCGAAAAGACAAAATTTATTAAGAACTACAAAAGACATATGGATCGCCAACGTCGTGAAGGGAGACGGTACATAGAAGTAAAAAAAATCCCCTAACTTACTGTCCACTACAAAGATCTTAACTGATATTTGATTATTATTATCACAGCAGTTACCAGATTTGACGACATATAAGACGAACCAGTGTACAAGACACACCCAATTTCGGCAGGGCAAATCAAAAAAAAAATTAGTAATTAGTAAACTTAGTGAAATTATTAGTAAATAGTACAGCCTAGGCTATATTTCTGGGGTATTATTTTGGTTAAACAAGTCATGATTAAATTTAAATGAAAAATAATAGGATAAAAAGAATACGAGCCTATAAAAACATTATTATATCCTTTATATGATCTGTACAACCTGCGTCTTGTAAACGTCTTAGTGTAATAATTAGGATATAAAAATTCTCATTGTATTTATACCAATGCAACCGGACGTTATCGCAAGAAAAATATTAATGAAACATATATTTTACAAGTATATAATTCGAACTTATTGCATATAGTTTTAGAGAAACAAAGTACTAATATTAAACGTTATGAAATTAATATAATGAACATTATCAATCATAATACTTTTAATCTGCATAATATCCTCTTAAACGATGACAATATGTATATGAAATTTACGCTAAAATCTAAGCTAATACGAGTTCCTAGGTAGCTAATTTCGGTCGACTATAGCGAATTTTAAACCTACATATGGCATAGAAGACTCAGGGGAATTTAAAAGATATTTTTAATAAGAAAAGTGCGCCTTATATGCCATCAAATACAGTATAAAAATAAGTGAGTCTTATATGCTGTCAAATACGATATAAAAGTGCGTCTTATATGCCACCAAATACGGTAGGAAAATAAGCGCGTCTAATATGCCGTCAAATACGGTATTAAAAAAAGTGCGTCTTACTAGCTGTAAAATGCGATATAAAATGTCTTATATGCTGTCAAATACGGTATTAAATGTATTATATGTAGTGAAATACGATAATAAAAAGTGCGTCTTATATGCTGTCAAATATGGTGTTAAAAAGCGCGTCTTATATGCCGTCAAATACAGTATTAAAAAGTGTGTCTTATATGCCGTCAAATATAGTAATAGAACTTTAATTAAAATTAAACACGAAAGATTATAAGGATTTGCTATTTTGGAGGTTTTTTTCTCACTCACTTTTTACCGATGTTCGAGTCCAGATAAAAGTCTCCGAAAGCTGATTTTGTAGGCAAGCAGGCAGAATTTATGATATTGGAAGCATACAATTTTCCATATTCATTTCAGACAGATTTTGGCCCACCCTGACTAAGCTTTGTAATATCAACAAACAGCTGAATTTTATTAAAAGCAAAGAAAATAAACTGAAAAAAAGCAAAGAAAAGGAAAAAAAAAAAGCGATGAAGAAATAAAACAGAAAGAAACATGTCCACCTACATTACCCCCCAAAAAATAAAAATGAAAAAGGAACCAAAGTAAGATCCTGGGGAATGGCGTCAATGCCCACGATGAAGGATATTGACTTGGCCTGCGCTCGTCTTCTACGCAAGACCGGAAATGGTTTGGACCGGAAGTGAAGGTCGCCAGGGACAAAGCAAAGATAATTGACAAGATTACAATACTTTCAAGCGACCAGCGTCTAAAGAACACAAGATGGCCGTACAAAGACAGCGACGGAGATTAATGGAAATCCCCAAGAGGTGGTCGTTAGGTGTGGACGGGATATCGAAGGGTTGGGAGGATTGAGGTCGCTGTTTATAAAGAATATATTAACGGTAAAATGGAAGCCGACTTGAATGAGCCTTTGTGGCCCGGCTAAAAAGGGAGACTTTAGAGATATATAGATAAGGGCACAAGTGGAGCGTTCGGCAGTAAACGGGAGTGCAGTGGAGGAAATGAGAAGTTAGATAGGGAAGTAAAGATTAAGCAGGAAAACTGGATGATGGAAGAAAAGGTGCTGTCAAGGCAAAAATAAAAGAAATTCGTGAAAAAGGGTATTTTAATGATGTATAAGAAAACAAAACTCTCATAGAGAAAGAGAGAGAGAGAGAGAGAGAAAGCGAGACAGAGAGGGGGAGAGCAGAAGAAAAATGTAAGCGGAAAATAGCTTAAAAACAGAAGCGTAAACTGAAATGGAGAGTAAGGTAGTATTAATGGGAAAGTCGAAAGGAAAATGGAGAGATAGGCGATAATAAAGCAGAAAACAGATTAATTTGGATAATGGAGAATAAGGTGAAAAACGGCGACTAAATGAAGAAGAGAGCAGGGGTTATTAGATGAAGTAACGTGATACTGGAGAGTAATGGAATGGAGAGCAAAGCATGAATACAGAGTAAGATGAGTATTTGGCAAGTAATTAGAAAACGGAGAGTAAGGTGGATAAAGTAAGAATGGACACTAAGATATGAAAGGAGAGTAAGGCTGTTATTGGAGATAAATTTGAAAAATCGAAAGCAAAGTAGAAATTTCGAAGTAAATAGAATATAGAGAGAAAGTGGGAAAAATGGAGAATAATTAGAAAATGGAGAGTAAGGTGAAAAATGGATAATAATTAGAAAAATAGAAAGCATGGCTAATAATGGAGAATAATTGGAAAATGGAGAGTAAGGTGAATAATGGAGAGTAATTAGAAAATGGAGAGGAAGGTGAATAATGGAGAGTAATTGGAAAATGGAGAGTAAGGTGTATAATGGGGTAATTAGATGAAAAGAGAATAAATTTCAAAATTGGCGCAAAAAGGCATAATGGGCTATAGAATGAAAAATGTCAAATTTTATAACAGTGAAACAGAACTGGGTGAAACTTGAATATTGATCATAAGTTATGGAAATATTAAAAGTAAATAACGAACAATAAGATAAAAATAGATTGTAAAATTAAAGTTAAAAGTAAATTCTAAAGTCTATAATAATAAAGCGCAGTGCATGTGTGTTCGTCCGCCTGTCCGTTTTTCGATGCCGGCGAATCATAAACAACCTGTAGTAGAAGTTATTAAGTACTGTAGTTACACGCGATTAAAAATTAAATAAATTACTCATTTAAAGTTCAAGTGGAATACCGAACAGAGTGAAAGGTTTAAAAATAATTGTTTAATTTCGCTTTTCGTCGCAATTCGATTCGTATGGTCAAAGTAAACCGTAATTAAAACTTAAGTGGGACACGGTACGTTGCTCGTGTGTCTAGCACGACCACTGTGACGTATTTGAAATATTATATAGTACGGGTTCCCTAATGTCTTTTAAGAGTGATTTTATGCGAAGAAATCATAAATATTGCTGATTTTAAAAGAATTAAATAAATGTAACCAAATTACGCTGATTGGCTGCGTATACGAAGAAAGATTATGTCGAATTAACGTGTCGAATAGAGATAAAATAAGTTTATTATTTCTAAATTCTTATAACTTTTACATGCATAGGACGCTGAAAATAAAAGTTTGAAGTCCCAAAAGTCCTTCGCGGGAGCTAGCCTAAAGCCAGCCAAAGGGTGGCTTCTAGACCTAGTACTCTAAGAAAAGTTATGTGACAGATTGAAGATTCGTTCTTACCGTAGGTTATTATTAAATAATAAATTATTTAAAGTTAAATTGAAATGCCAAACAGAGTGAAAGTTTTAAAAAAAACAACATATCTTTAATTTCGCTTTTCGTCGCAATTGCTATTGATATCGTCTAATTAAACCGTAATTAAAATTTAAGCGGGGCACGATACGTTGATCATATGTTTTTTTTTTCTTTTTCTAACACGCGTACTGTTATATATTTGACATATTACATAGTTCGTGTTCTCTAGTCTCATTTAAGAGTGACTTTATGTGAAGGGATCTTAAAGAATGGTGATTTTAAAAGAAAATTAAAAAAAAAAATATGCTCAAAATAAACTACGGAGATCCCTTGCGTATATGAAGAAAGATTATGCCGAATTAAGGTGTTGACTAAAGATAAAATAATTTTATTATTTCTTAATTATATCTTTTGCGTATATAGGACCTTGAAAGCAAAAGTGCGAAGGCCCCAAATCCTGAAGGCCTAAAAGCCCGAAGGCCCAAAAGCCAGAAGGCCCAAAATCCTGAAGCCTCCAAATCCTGAAGGCCCAAAAGCCCGATGTCCCAAAAGCCTGAAGGCCCCAAATCCCGAAGGCCCAAAAGCCCTCAGAAGTAACTTCAACTGGGCAGCTTCTAGGTTAGTAGTAAAAAAAAAAAAAACGAAATGAAACGGTTATAAAATCTCTTACTAGAAATGGTCGTGCCTTTTAATATTATTCAGAAAAAAAATAGCTCGGATACATAGGCCAAAGGAATCATAGTAGCCTAAATTTACTTCTCTGTGGGATCTTTCCTATTAACCCCAACGTCCTTTCAGCTTCTTTCTAGAAATAAAGCAGTCGAAAAGTATATCACCCTCAACGGCATATGTATCGCTCTCTATATTAAAACTAGTAACAATATCTTGATTTCTAACTGTAATAACCATATTCTAAAATCAATTCCTTCATAAAAAGCTAACCACTAACAAAAGACTGTCACATTTACAGTACATATATGTAGTAAAACCTTTTAGCAATTCATTTGCATTCTACATAAAATAAACATTTTCAACGTTGATATTAGTTTTCGAACATGCGCGTTGGGTAAGGATTATCGGTGCGGATTATAGAAGCGTTAAGATAGTTCACATTCACAACGTGTCTTGTATTCAGCTTCGCACTGAGGTCCTTGGGAAAGGTAGGAATCCATCACTTCTCTACACATTACTATAACTTCCTTATTTTGGGGGAATTTTTTATGGGGTGGGGGTAAGAAAAGATGGGTGAGAGAGGATTCGCTAGGCTAATTCACAGCTAATTTAAGGGAAGGGCGACGCTGATTCCATAATCGTGGAGAAAGTAACGGAAAAAACATTACACTAATAATCCCAAGAGGATATAAATTGATTGATTTGTTTTTTGTTGTTGCTTTTTGTTTTTTTGTTTTTTTTGGTGGGGTGGGGGATTATGGTTTATCGACGTTTTGCAAATTATTTATAGCCAGAAAATATTTTCAAGACTGTAAGAATATTCTAGCGATAATAAAGATTTACTAATATAAGTTCTACTAATTAACACATCGCCGTAGGAGAAGAGATGGATTGATAACAAACTATTAACATCGGGGACAGACAGTTGAAATTTCTAGCGCACATAATGAGGAAAGCTCCGTCAGGCTATTTTGCCCAAGACACACCACTTCTACTGCGGCTGCAGTATATGTGGTTCCCTTACAAACCTCATGGGTCACGGGATTCGCGATCGCGGATGAAGAAAGAGTGCCTGGAAAATCTGGTACTCACAGGAAAGATAACCTATTTAGTGGGCTTGAGTGAATGGATGACGAAACAAGGTTTAGGAGAAATAAGAAAAAAAGATAAAATTTATTAAGAGCCTCGAACGATAGGGAATTGTGGAGAGCCATAATCTCCAACGTCTTGAAGGGACTCAGCACATAGAAGAAGAAGACACGTAAACCATGGTAAGAATGTTCGTGTCGTCTCCTAGTCTCAGCGTTAGACAGGATTTTATTTTGTAATGTGAAATCGAGACGTCTACCTTATCTTCTCCTCTGATATCGTCCAAGTGACAGAATCTCTATCTATAACAGGCGGGATGTATGTGTGTGTGTGTTTGTAACGAATGCACGGCCGCAATTTTCGACGGATTTGCACCAAAGTTTACATGCACATGCTCCAAGTTAGCGGAAAGGCCAAGACCGACTTTGCATTTCCCAACTTCCATCGATAGTAGAAATAATCAATTTTTTCATGCTTCTGCGGCAGTTTTCATGTAGTTTACGGCCATTTTCTACTGGCCATTTTCTACTGGCCAGAGTGAGAGCGAATAGCTGGCTGCCACAAATAGACAGGAAGATTCTATTGGCCAGCGTGAGAGACAACAGCTGACTGACACGAATGTTAACTAGCATGCAAAAAAAAAATCGATAGCTGCCTTCGTCACAAGTGGGAAAAATTTAAATCTGCATGGCACTTTACTCCAATTGGCTCATTCGCTTGCTTAAACTCAACGTTGATCCTGATTCCGCAGAACTGGGTAGGTGTGGAATAAGTATTTGTTGTTAACATTTTTTTTTCATTCGGCTTTTCCAGTTACGAGTCCTTTTTTAAAGCTGATCGTTTTGTGTTCATTTTGTGGAGTTCTTTTTTCGTAACAGATTTAATTTTTAGTATAGAGCTTAGAGAAAATTCACAGGGTGAGATCGGCAAGAAGTAAGGCATGTAGCAACATCAGCACGGCAAAGGGCACTCCTTTAAAGGCAAGGAAGGGCAAAAATATTTAAAGTCAGGTGATAGTGATTGCTGTATGAGTCATACGATTTTTGAATCAAGCACGAGCAGCGCCGGGCCATGCTGCTAGTAGATATATACAACGCCTTATACCAGCGTATTCGCAGAAATATCTATAAGGAGAACTACCTTATGTGGTACTCTGATTCAAGGTGTTATTCTCTGAGTTTATCCACCAAGCTTTTCCGATGGTTGTGCATGGCTTCAAGTAACGAAAATCAGTGTATCTAAAATGAATTTATCTTATATAGACTGCTCTCCCATGCTAAGGAGTTCCATATCTATGATGTAAATATTACCGTTCCACTTGATTACGAATAATAGTTTACTAACTGTAGATTATGTGTGGAAAAAAGCGGCAATTATGGCGCAACAAGTGAGGATAAAATAACTACTCTGTCATAATCGATATGTCGAGACAAGCTCCTTAATCATTACACTACACTAGAGTATCTAAGCTATTTAATAATGCTAGCTCAGATCTGGCTGAAGGCCGAAATTATAGAGTACCTAGTAAGATTCGATCTCACTAGTCAGTCGTAAGTGATTAAGCGATCTAACCTTGCTAATCATTACACCACACCAGAGCGCCCAATCTATTTAGAAAGTGGAGGTTAGATATGACACAAGGCCGCAATCATGGAACACCCAGTAAGGATGATATTAAGTCGTAATTGATCAAACGGTGCAAGCTGGTTTAACTATAACGCTACGTCGAAGTGTCTATCGATATCTTTCATTCTGAGCATATTCATTAAAACTTATAGTTGCTTCAGTATCTGTCTATATTTCTGAGATGAACTCCACTATTTACATTATTCGGACTATCATCCTCATCTTTGTTGCCATATATTTCACAACGTTTCGGCCGTTGTAAACTCTGGCCTTCATCAGGTGGTTGGAATGTCGAACTGAACTTTTTATTTATATGGAGAGAAAAGGGAGATCACGGCCCTATGTGGGATCGGGTTGAAACCATAGACAAAGAACATCATTGGAAAATTTGTAAACTTAAGGAATCAGCACATATGCTAGGCCACAAAAATCTCCTGAGCCGACCAAGCATAGAAATGAATACAATATGGAAACCAGTAATAAGGGGTGCCATAGAAAAGCAATAATAACAACTAGGAATTATGATATTAAAAACAAGGGGCTTACAAACAATTATTACAATAACAACAACATCAACAACTGGAACAGTAATAATAGAAAAAGAAATATCGTTTGTTTTCGTTGTGGTAAAGCCGGCCAAGTACGTGCAAAATGTCAATGTTATACATCCTTCTCTTCATCCTTTCCTCTATCACTCCTCTTTGCTCTGCGTCTAACTCTCCTTAAACCCTTGCGTGCTAGTGACTTCAACACCTTGGCCATCGTCAGGATAAACCGCAGCGGGAATCGGACACTTAAGTTTTGATATCAAGCCAAGTCTCTTTGTTAACGTTTTGAAATCCATTCATTCATCATTCATTTATTCCTTGGGCGCATTTTGAGCCGCTATGGATACCACTCCCTTCCATCTCACAATTGTGGTTCATGGTGTCATTCAAGGCAGAATAGTCCCTTTTGTACCAGGGATATTAAGGGTACACCGAGGCTACTCTCAGCGGTAGATTTGCTTCTCTTAGCCTTTGTCTACAGAGGCAGGACCTACAAGGGAGCAGCTTATTTGAATTCAGTGTTTTCATTTTTCTAGACTGGCGATGGTATATGGAAGCCGTTCTCCGCCCAGATTTATATGACCCTGCTCTCCGTCGTACAGCTAAGACTCAAAGTAATAGAAAGGATTACCTTTTTGGTCGGCACCGAAAATTGTTAGTGTTGACAGCCAACCGACTGGTCACCACTTCCCTCCATCTCACAATTGTGGTTCGTGGTGACATTCAAGACAGAATTGTGCAACCTCTTGCCGGTTCATTTTGTTGACGTGATCTTGTTCTTCCTCGCAGAAGTTAAAAAGGCAAAACCTACATGGAAGCAGATGGTTTGATTTCAGTGTTTTACATCTAGACTGCCGATGGTATACGGAAGCCGTGCGCTACCCAGACTACATGACACTGATCTCGGTCGTACCGTCAAGATTTGTACCAGGGATGTCGATGTTACCCTTTCCCTCCACGCAGAATTTAAAGAAGCACAACCTACAAGGCAGAAGATGACTTGAATTCAGTATTTCCTTCTTCTAGACTGGTGATGGTATATAGGGACCATGCGTTGCCCAGACCATACAAACCTGCTCGTGGCCGTACCGCCAAGATTTGCGCCGCAAATGGTGATGTTACTCCGTCCGTCTTCTCGGAAGTTAAAGAGGCAAGACCTACATAGGAGCAGGTATTTTGAATGCAGTGTTTTCCTCCTACTAGACTGACGATGGTATGGAAGCCGTGTACTGCCCAGTCTACCTGACCCTGCACTCGTCCGTACGGACAAGATCCAATAGAATACAGAGTGTTACTTTTTGGATGACTCGGAAATATGATAGCGTTGAAAACCAACCTCTTTCAGAACCTCGCTCCGCGATTTTGTTTTGTCTGGATTTACTTCCATAGCCTTTTCCGGCAGCGGAGATTTAAAATCAAAGTTTTCCTTCACCTAGATTAACTGCCTTCCTAGGCTGTCGACTTCAATCTACCCGAAAGTAGATTTATTGCAAACTGAATTCCAATTGTGGTCCGAGACCGAAGGGGAAGTGTGATGAGGCTGGTCTACACTAACTTGCCTGAGCATAGCCCACCCATTCATCTATTATAATTTACACATTCAACGCAAGAACTTATCCATCACCATTTAATCCACCATATACCACTTTCATGTTAACTGCTCCGATGAGCTGCTTTCGCTGGTTCCCAGACTACAAGAATTTAAGCGTTCAACTATTTTGGCAACTCGATCTCAACCTTTCACTGCCAAAACTGTTAAATATAACCGTCTCTTCTACTCTAATAGCTACATGACTAGCACCTCTCGCCCGTCGAACTCCCACCCCTTTTTCTGTTTCCCTGATAGCTATAATCTCCAACTATTCAAATGTAACATCAATCGACATCTCCAGATGCCTTGATTCTTCCCCTATCCTTCTCTTCATCTTTTCCTCTATCACTCCTATTTGCTCCCGCTCCAACTATCTGTGATCCCTTGCGTGATGGTGGCTTCCCGCCTTGTTTGGGGTGAAACGCTTAAAAAATAATTAAAAGAAAGAAAAAACTTGTAATTCCAACGAATAGTTTATTTTTTTATGGAAATATTTCGACTAGCAGTTGCTACACTTGGAAACTCCTTAATTTCAGTACAAAGAAGTTGGAAACGCTTAAGAATTTAAATCAAGGAAAACAAACCGAGTTGATGGCGCTTACAACGTAATAGCAAGTAGAGGCATAAAATTTTTTTTTTTTTTTTCTTCTTTTTTGTTATTCATATTTTTCTTTGGAGCAAAGATGTCCAGACAGGATGGAGTTATCCTGCATCTCTCCTATTGTAGGCATTTATTGTAGTTGCTCTTACTATTTGTTCAGCTAGTCTTTTTTGATTAAAATGCTTTGTTACGAATAAGGCAT
Organism: Acanthosepion lycidas; assembly: GCA_963932145.1. NCBI lineage: Eukaryota > Metazoa > Mollusca > Cephalopoda > Sepiida > Sepiidae > Acanthosepion > Acanthosepion lycidas. The sequence goes on from OZ010599.1 coordinate 28,875,838, forward strand.
TGATCTCGCAAAAAAATATATGCTCTTACTTTGTAAACGTCGTCAACTCAGGTTTTTTTTCCTTGATTTGAATTCTTAAGCCTTTCTAGTTTCTTTGCATTGTTTTACACAAATTAAAGGAGTAACTGAGACTAGCAACAGCAAGTCGAAATATTCGTTGGAACTACAAGTTTTTCTTTTAATGAATAGGAGAATAAATTTATTGAAACAAAAAAAAAAGTTCAGTTGACGACTGATGACAATTCCAGAACAACGTAATTATAAACAATTTTTTTCTATCCTCTTCCAGCCGCAATGATGGAGAAAGAATTACCTCGAACCCTGGCCAGTGAGACACGCTGTAAGAGCCACTCCGTTTCACGAGGCTCGTCCCTTAATCGAGACGCAATCGCGCCAATCTTCCGAAGGAACGCCATTCAACATTAGTCATTCAACAAAGCTGGAATAATTACGTCATTATGCTCCGTATGACGTCACTAGGTGATAGCTGATGAGGAAATAGTTTCAGATCGATACAAGACTTTTAAAAAGGATGGTGATTTATAACTGCAGGGTATTTATTTGAATTTCATTAAATTCGAAAGGATTTTGATGTTTATTTTTATATGTTTGGTTAAATAATACTGAACAGATTTTCTTATTTGTTTTCGTTTCAAATATTTCGAAATCTCCATCGTATTGTCAGGTGCCTATCAGAATGCTATCCAGTAAAAGAAATCCCGGTGACAGAAGAGACATTGGCGAAATTATTATTTTATTTAGCATAGCTATGTCATGTCTTTTGAGAGACACAGAAGCCGAAGAGCCATGCAGTTTCGACATTATGCGAAACGGTTCCATATTTCCAGTTGTACCCCAAAACTGCTTTCTAGAAAGACACGATCCGTACAAAGATTATAACGGGCCTGGTGCTGGAAAAATCAAAATCATCCCCCCACCTTTCAGGGCGGTGTTCATTGGCTGTTACGAGATAGTAAATTCTAGTCAAATCGAAAATAATGTTTGGAGATCGGACAACATGACATTGCTGAACTGCCTTTTTTATTGTTCCCTGAAGATGAGTTCGTATGTCGGGTTGCGATCTGGAAACACTTGTCAGTGTAACAATTTCCCTTTGATTATACTAAAGCCAACGCGAAAAGAAAACCGACCTTGTTTATTTCCTTGCAGGGGAAACAGTCGGTTTGCATGTGGCGGCAAGTATACTATAATACTATACAGGTTACTCGTTACCGATCTTATGTACAACAGAAAACGTTTCAAAAAGCATGGACTGAGTAATAACCTATTAGCTCAACCGATATCAGCGTCTAGTAGCTTTAGAAAGAGTCTTCTCAATGAAACGAGACTACGTCAAAATCCGGTGTGGTCAAAAGACGCACCAGGTATCTACCTGGGCTGCTTTGTAGCAGGCACTAACAAAAGGAAACAACGGTCTCTGAAAATGAAAACGTTTTCGAAAATGTCTATAGAAGACTGCACGACGTTTTGCCGTTCCATCGGGATACGATACGTGGCAATATACAGAGACGATTGCCATTGTGGAGCCGAGCCTCTTCCGAAGCATAAAGTATTTGACTTCTTGTGCAATCTTGAATGTCTCTCGAGTGTTCGGAAGCAATTCTGTGGCGGTCAGCGCTGGGATATCGACATTGAAAAAGAGAGCGCCAACAGCAAAATCCCCAGTAAAACAAAACGTGTATATCTTCAAGAATATCGGTTAAATAACCCGCCCGGCTTTGATTCCTTTCAAGCGATTTTCATTGGCTGTTATAAAAATAACCCTTTCAAAAGCGACGCCGTCTCCATATCAAAATTCCGATACATATCCGTCAACATGTCGGTGGACATCTGCGTTGGAGTGTGTCAACATCGTCGGTATAGATTCTCATCGATATCAATCCCGAAGAACATGCGACAGGGCGACATCCTGTGTCAATGCGCCACGGCCTACTTCTTTCAGAGGAGACCATCAAATATCGCCGAGTGCAAAACAAAATGCCCTTCAGACAACCGACAATTCTGCGGAGGCACGGAACCAGATGCTTATCAATTACATGCGGCTGTCCCGCTGCGTGGAAGGTTTTCTAATTACGGAACCTTATGGGGTTGCTATTCGTCGTTACCATCAGGACGGGCTATCAGATTCCAGATCGGGCTAGCCGACACTAACAGAACTGAAGGCAAGCAGGTTAACACGCACTGTTGTCATCTGGACGAATGTGTACAGGAATGTCGGAAGCGTGGCTTTCAAATCGTTGCTCTTACTTCCGGTACAATCTGCGCATGCGTCAAGCCCGATGTAAGCGAACCTTTAAAGATAGGTGACCGTATTAGTGAGAGTAAATGTAATATTCCGTGTGGAGACGAATGTGGGGATTACTGTGGCGGTGTGAACGCCTTTCAGGTATACAGTGCTAAAATTCCGGAAAGAGTTATTTACTAAAATCCAAAGTAACCATTGAAGTTAATTCAATTTATTTTATTCGAACGCAACGCAAGCAGGAAAATATCACATGGTTCAATTTAACGATAATTATTCGGTTTGAAAGAAAGTCATTTATATATATATATATAAAAAAAGGAGCCATTGAGAATAGATGATGAACCAACATTTCACGGTTAGTTGCCTTATGCATGTTTGTATGGTTGCCACAGTTAGGTACATTGAGAAGGTTGTTACCCTTACAAAGTTTTGCGCTAATCCACAGAAATAAAAAATAAATACACTGATTATTATTATGAATAAAAAATAAACACAATGATTATTATTACAAATAAAAATAAATACTGATTATTATTATAAATAAAAATAAATACAGTGATTATTATAAATAAAAAATACAATGATTATTATTACAAATAAAAAATAAATACAATGATTATTTTTATAAATAAAAATAAAATAAAATGATTATTTTTATAAATAGAAAAATAAAAGGAATGATTATTATTATAAATAAAAAAAAATACAATGATTATTATTATAAATAAAAAATAAATAGAATGATTATTATTATGAATAAAAAATAAATACAATGATTATTATTATGAATAAAAATAAATACAATTATTATTATTATGAATATTAATAAATGCAATGATTATTATTATGAATATAAATAAATGCAATGATTATTATTATAAATAAAATATAGATAAAATGATTATTATTATAAATAACAAAATAAATAGAATGATTATTATTATAAATGAAAAATAAATACAATGATTATTATTATAAATAAAATATAGATAAAATGATTATTATTATAAATAACAAAATAAATAGAATGGTTATTATTATAAATGAAAAATAAATACAATGATTATTATCATAGATGAAAACAAATACAATGATTATTATATAAATAATAAATAAATACAATGATTATTTTTACAAATAGAAAAATATATGCAATGATTATTATTATAAATAAAAAATAAATACAATGATTATTATTATTATTATTATTATTATTATTATTATTATTATTATTATTATTATTATTGATTTGGCACAATGATGAAGGGCAAGTGAGTAAGACTGTTCAACACTAATTATCCTAAATCTAACTCATTTGATTCACAATTCATTCATTTATCTCAATTTACCCTATCCCCACAAGAACTCATCCATCACCATTCGATCCAACATTTACCATAATACAGCATATTCACTGGGCTCTTACTAAAAAATCCATGACATAAAAATTTGATTATATATATATATATATATATATATATATATATATATATTACAAAAATATACAAAAGTTCATTATGACATGAAAAGAGGGGTGGATGAAGCGATTAACGAAAATAAAACTCAACCAAATATTACAATAAATCTAAAAACAAATTAGAGACACGTCATGATAATTCATCCCATCTTAAATAAATCAAAAACGTGTTGCGTCAAATTTTAACACCATCTTGAGATTCTTCTTGTTTAAAATTTGAATAATTTCACATATACTGCATTATGTTATCGGAAGATCCTATTATCTACATGTAATGGTATAACCCAGTTTTCGCGCCAAATAAGACTTAGCGCGTAATTGCGAACGATAAGAAAAAGTGGTTTCCTATAGAGCCCTCCCCTGCTTAGGCTAGAAAAGCTCAGTGTATCTAGTTAATGTGAGTGTTCTCGTCCAGCTCCCAGACACATCCTTTGTTAATGATCCAAATTGAGATTCACAACCTCCCCAGTTTGTTTTTGGCCCCCTCTTTTCACCTCGACTGGGTCAACCTTTCTCATGCCCATATATATATATATATATATATATATATATATATATATATATATATATATATATATATATATATATATATATTCCTCCTCTCTTTTAGCGAGATAGCCTCTTGATTTTGTCCGAGGGTAGAATACAGTGGCTTTTATTTTTCGACGTGTTCGACGTGTCTTACTAACATCAGTTATGTTTATTTTTGCTTTGTTTAGATATTTAGTTTGTTTTGGGGTTCACCCCTCTCCTTTCATGATCATTCATCCGATTTGTATATATATAATGTAAATAATATTTAACATCTCATTGGGATGCCTTTTTATAGCACCTCTCACCCCGGAGAGGATGTGGTATTATGGTGTATGGAGGATTGGTGGTCGAGGGATGAGTTACATTATTTATATTATTCGGACTATAGTCCTCATCTTTGTCGCCATATTTATTACAAAGTTTCGGCCCTTCAGTATCTGTCTATATTTCTGAGATGAGGCATTATGTACATTAATTACGTCATTCTGACTATTCTCCTCATCTTTGTCGCCATATTTATTACAACGTTTCGGCCTTTCAGTATCTGTCTATATTTCTGAGATGAGGTATTATGTACATTATTTACATTATTCAGACTATTGTCCTCATCTTTGTTGCCATATTTATTACAACGTTTCGACCTTTCAGTATCTGTCTATATTTCTGAGATGAGGTATTATGTACACTATTTACATTATTCAGATTATTGTCCTCATCTTTGTTGCCATATTTATTACAACGTTTCGGCCCTTCAGTATCAGTCTATATTTCTGAGATGAGGCATTATGTACATTAATTACGTCATTCGAAATATTCCCCTCATCTTTGTCGCCATATATAAATATTACAACGTTTCGGCCTTCTTCAGGTGGTTGAAATGTCGAACTGAACCCTTTATTTCGCTCACTTGGGTAGACTGTTCTAGTTCCACGTGCCATGTTTTAATGGATGTCAGTTATCTCTTGTTAATTCCCTTCTCCAAGTTCTCCACTGCCTTAACCGGGTATTGAACTCATACACTTTGGGTCCGGTCACTAGATCTAACCAACGGCTTTATCCATTGTGCCATTTGTTCGTGTGTATGAATTTCTGCGTATGATAAACCTAATGTCTTCAGAAACCGGATTTTACCAGTGCTCATATTGCAATTTTTGCTCTTATCATTGAAAAGGTGATGACAATAGTTTGAATAATGTAAATAGTGTATATAATACCTCATCTCAGAAATATAGACAGATACTGTGTGTGATATATTTAAAAAAAAAAAGATATAATAAAACGATTTTATTAACAGTCCCCTTCAAGATGGAAAACTATAAAGACATCAAGGGCGTTAAACCACTTACGGACTGAAAAAATAATCTAAAAATGGCATCGCTCTAAATTTAGAATTATTACAGAACTAGCTTAAAGGTAGCCGGGCGGCAATTATGCTCCTCCTACTCATCTTTACTGGGCCTTCAGCTTGTTCAGGAGTTTGAGAGTCCCTAAGTCTTTGCATATTCTCAGTATGGGAAGACCTCCTGGTTGCTACTTGATCTGGATTTTCTCTTTGGATTGCAATCTGACTCTACGTTGGTGAAGATTTCTTTTTGTGAGAGATACTGCTTCTGTATGCGGGAGGCAACAATAAACTACAGAAGAACTCAAATTTAATCGCTGCATTTAAGAAATGAATTAATATTTATGCTTAACTTTTAAAAGTTCGGCCATAATTCTTCTGCCGACATTTAATTTCGTAGAAACAATTCTTTTTATTTCATGGGTGATTTTTGCTAGATTTCACAATTAATTTCAACGGAAAATGTACTGTGATTAATCTTTTTTGCATCCGTACATGTTACCTGCTTCCTGGACATAGAGTATGTAAAGGCAACAGTAGCAAAGGAAAAAGAAAGAAAGAAATAATTATGAATGAAAGAAAGAGAGAAGGAGTGGAGGAACAAAAAGGAAAGAAAAATGTAATAAATTGATAATATTACTAGCAATATAATCCGAAAGCGAGAAGCCGGTGTTAATGTCGGCTGAAATTTATAACCTAACTTGTTTAAAACGCGCCCAATTAAGCTAGCTCATGTCGGGGAGGGTCTCTTAATTGGGCCTTTGGCTTGATCAGGTGTTTGAGAGTCTCAAGGTTTTTATATTCTCAGCAATTGAAGCTCTCCTGGATGCCGCTTGATCATTATTCTCATTTACAAGGGACTTTCTTTTCTTAGCTGCAACCTTAGCTCTTTTGAATGCAATCTGTTCCTCCGTTGACGGAGATTTTTTTTTTATTTTTGCGAGGCATACTGCTGCCGTATGCGATAGGCAATAATAAACAACAGAAGAACTCAAAATTGCTCGCTGCATTTAAGTATTGCATTAATGTCTAAGTTTACCTTTTAAAAGTTCAACGATAATTCTTCTGCCGACACTTAATTTAAAGACAATTTGATGCACGTAGGTCCGTACCTTCCGTACAAACAATTATTTTTATATCATGGTTAAATTTCGCTATTAATTTCGGTTATTCCAAAATTTATTTCCAGGTGATAGAAACAGTTACACACACACACACACACACACACACACACACCTATATATATATATATATATATATATATATATATATATATATATATATATATATATATTAGCTTAAAATCCGTCCTATCTGATGCCATTTAAACTATCTCCCGCGGAAGGCTCTTGATTGAGCCTTCAGGAGTTTGAGAGTCCCTAAGACTTTGCATATTCTCAGCATTGGAATTTCTCCTGGCTGCCGTTTGATCCTGGTTTTCATTTGCACGGAACTTTCTATTCCTCACCGCAGACTTGGCTCATTTGATTGCAATCTGGTCCTCTGTTGGCGGAGATTTCATTCTCCTGCTGCATGCGATAGGCAGACATAAACTACGGAAAAACGCAAAATTGATAGCTGCATTTAAGTATTGCATGAATATTTAAGCTTAACTTTTAAAAGTTCAACGATAATTCTTCTGCCGACACTTAATTTAAAGACAGTTTTATTTGCGTAGGTCCTTACTTTCCGTACAAACAATTGTGACACATTGACACACAGACATTCGTATTTAATTATATAGACGAAAAAGATTTAATGGAAAAGTCATTCAATTCTGTCTATATTTCTGAGATGAGGTATTATGTACATTATTTACATTATTCGGACTATTGTCCTCATCTTTTTCGCCATATTTATCACAACGTTTCGGCCGTTGTACGCTCCGGCCTTCTTCAGGTCGTTGGAATGTCGAACTGAACCGTTTATTTCGCACACTGCGGTAGACTGTTCTAGTTCCACGTGCCATGTTTGATGGATGTCAGTTATCAGTTATCTCCTGTTAATTTTCCCTCTGAAAGTTCTCCACTGCCTTAAACGGGTATTGAACTCTTTTGGGTCCTGTCACTGGATCTAACCAACGCCTCTATCCACTGTGCCATGTGCCCTACACTGAGGATATTTGGGTATGAATTTCTGGGTATTATAAACCAGTGCTCATATTTTGCTGTTATCATTTCATGTTTTTACCAGAGCTAATATTGCAACTTTGTTATCATTGCTTTTCTCTGGCACTCCTTATTACTGGTTCCCTATTGTATTTATTTCTATGCTTGGTCGGCTCAGGAGATTTTTGTGGCCTAGCATATGTGCTGATTCCTTAAGTTTACGAATTTTCCAATGGTGTTCTTTGTCAATGATCTCAACATGATCCCACAGAGAGCGGTGATCTCCTTTCTCTTTCCATATGTGGTCAGCCATGCCTGATTTTTCTACTTCCCCTCGTGTCAATTACTATTAAAACTCTACCGAAAGAGATTCGCGCCCTAGATGCTAAAATAAAAGAAATTTGTATAAAAACAAACCTGAATTTGCAGAATGTTGGATCTATGGTTGGCCAGAGATATGAATATAGTTTTCGCGTTCGAGCTAATAACCGGCTAGCTGTTATTAAGGAGTCTAATTAAAAATCTAGTCATTCTGATAGCAGTGAGATCTGTTCTATAGCCAACTGGACATTCAGGTATCACAGCTTCGATGTTGCAATATTCTATCTTTGGTGGGACCAATCCTTCAAAATTCAAATTTTAATATATATATTTTTTTAGCGCAGTTCAATAACCGCGTTTCATCTATTGACTCAAATAAAGCGATTATGTATTTGGATAATATCCCACCTTACATTGGAGGTTGATAATTTTCAGGTGGCGATAAATTTGTTGACGAATTGATTTCTCCATGTACCATATATAATGCATAAGATTTTCGAACAGATTTTGAACTATTCCCCTAAGTTTAACCCGCAGTTTTAGGACAGTATGAGAATACTTGACTGAAAGGAAGCGAAATTAGCAGGACTGAAAAAGATCTCTCAGTGATTATGCGTTGCGGTTAATATCCCACCTTACATTAGAGGTTGATAATTTTCAGCTGGTAAATTTGGTGACGAATAGATATCTCCATGTACCATATATAAGGCATAAGATTTTCAAACAGATTGTGAACTATTTCCCTAAGTTTGACCCGCTCAGTAACGGCTAGCCGATTATTAGCACGAACGCGAAAACTATATACATGTCTATGGCGAGCCATAAATGCAATATCATGGAAATTCAAGTTTGCTTTTATACAAATTTCTTTTATTTTGGCACCTAGGGCTCGAATCTTTTTCAGTAGAGTTTTAATAATGGCGTCTTCTTGGACAGTATTAGAATATCTGGCAGAAAAAATAGCGGACTTGTCGGAACTGAAAGCGTCATATAACTTAGATTTTTTTTTTTCGAAGAAGAAATCACATGGCTTAAAATTAGCCATATTGTTTTTGGAAAGTTACCGACAAATTCGTGGCGGGAAATTATCCATGAATTAGGCAAAAATTACTTTAAATCAAATATTCGAAAAATTACAATGAGGTCATATGTACCCGAGTAAAGAATAAGATGCCTTTCCGAACATACAAGAAAAGAGCGTAAAGTAATAAATCAGAGAGAAAAGAAGACAATCGAACAGCATTACAGAATTTTGTCATCAGGATCAATATGCAAATTTTGTGAAGCACTTATGTAGAAGGCGGGTAAAGAAAAATCTATCTAGTGAATATAATGATATATTTTGTCATCAAGAAAAAATAAAACTAAGTTATCAACAATACGAAAACTCAAATTGAGTCAAAATTTAATATTACAATTGATTCCTGACATACAACAGAAAAAACTGACGGCCTATTATCAAGGGGCATAATATATTATTTACATCAAGCGAACTATTGTCCTCATTTTTGTCGCCATATTTATTACAAAGTTTCGGCCTTTCAGTATCTGTCTATATTTCTGAGATTAGGTATTATGTACACTATTTACATTATTTGGACTATTGTCCTCATCTTTGTCGCCATATTTATTACAACTTTTCTGCCTTTCAGTATCTGTCTATATTTCTGAGTTGAGGTATTATGTAGAGTATTTACATTATTCGGACTATTGTCCTCATCTTTGTCGCCATATCTATAACAACATTTCGGCCTTTCAGTATCTGTCTATATTTCTGAGATGAGGTATTATGTACATTATTTACATTATTCGGACTATTGTCCTCATCTTTGTCGCCATATTTATTACAACGTTTCTGCCTTTTAGTATCTGTCTATATTTCTGAGATGAGGTATTATGTACACTCTTTGCGTTATTGGGACTATTGTCCTCATCTTTGTCCCCATATTTATTACAACTTTTCTGCCTTTCAGTATCTGTCTATATTTCTGAGATGAAGTATTATGTACACTATTTGCATTATTCGGACTATTGTCCTCATCTTTGTCGCCATATTTATTACAACGTTCCGTCCTTTCAGTATCTGTCTATATTTCTGAGATGAGGTATTATGTACATTATTTACATTATTCGAACTATTGCCATCATATTTGTTGCCATATTTATTACAACGTTTCGGCCTTTCAGTATCTGTCTATATTTCTGAGATGAGGTATTAATAGTGCGAATAATGTAAATAGTGTACATAATACCTCATCTCATAATTATAGACAGACACTGAAGACGGTCGGAAACGTTGTGATAAATATGTCAACAAAGATGCGGACAATAGTCCGAATAATGTAAATAGTGTACATAATGCCTCATCTCAGAAATATAGACAGATACTGAAAGGCAGAAAAGTTGTAATAAATATGGCAACAGATATGAGGACAATAGTCCGAATAATGAAAATATTGTACATAATACCTCATCTCAGAAATATAGACAGATGTTGAGAAGCATAATTCTTGCAAAATTTGTAAGATTATTTAGATTTTGGTCCCTTGGTTACCGAAGATGAGGAAGATTGGCTTCTAGTCAGACTAGAATGTCTGTGTGACAAATCAAAAAAATATGGTCTCGTCGTTGTTGGCGGCCAGCGACGTGTGTCCACATAAGTTTTCTTTGGAAGTCTCAGGGAACCCTGTAGTGCCATTTACAGGATTCTTTATTTTGAAATACTAAATGGTAAGTTTATTCAATAAAATCCCTATTTTCTCTAATCACAGATTCCAGAAGACTTCGGAATCTCTTGCATTTCTTCTGGACGGTCTCCTAGTTTAAGTTAGAGAATTCTGCCATAATCCTGATCTTCAGTTCATCTTTGGTGTTACAAAGTGTTTTGTTGGTCTCTCGCTTAGCTGTCCCTTGCAAATAATAAACGCTGTTGCTGTCTAGGGAGTTAGATGGCAAAATAAAGAAAGAAAATTGTTTGACAGCCATGAATGGATTCTCCTGTCTTGTGTGGCATTGTGCAGAGTCCTGTTGCCAGAAATAGTGCCTGTGTGAAGATGAATGGAGGCATAACATCGCCATCACTAGTGATCCCACTAAATACCTTCGTAATCATCATTAAACTCATCTATCTCTTTCTGAATCCTCTGCAGTGTTCTAAGATTTACACCTAAACACTGAAATATTTGTATTGGAAATTCCAGCACGAATGACAAGCAGTATAAAGCATGCCGTTTCCAAATTTCTGGCGGAGTGAATTGCGTCACGGTTCTCTTCTTCTTACAGACGGTGCTCAACTGACCCTACTATGCAGTCGAAAAAATATAAAAAAAAATAACAAAAAAAAAACACGCATGCGCAAATTAAATTAAAAAAATGGCGACAATTTATGCATCGCACCTTATACACAGGTAAACCTTTTTGAAAAGGTTAAAAATCATGCATTTTCGGTGACCGGTTGCACTATACACAGGTAAATTGTTTCTGGATGAGTTAAAATTTCTGACTCACGAAAAGATTATGACATTAAGATTTATCCCATCCTCCTGATTAAGGACCATGTTTCATCTGACTATCATTTTCCAGACCAGGGCAATATTTTCAGAGTGAAATCAGTTTATTAATTTTGTAGGGGTTAAAATTGATAACGTGTGTTTCTTTCCATCAAAATCGGAATAGCTTTACGCCAGAGGGATCAACAATTTGCCGAACAGATTGGGTTATTGTTTTGCTCCTTATTTGAGATTGCACCTAACAATAATTCTTGCATTTCCAGATGTTTCTCTTCGTACCTTTGTTGCCGTTCAAATTGATAAGTTCCATAAAGGTTGACTTAAAATCTTCCATGTTAACGTATTTTTTTTTATTTTTGTATGTGTGTAACCTGATATTCTGTAGCCTGTGCACGCTTCGTATACCCTTTTGGGGATTCTTCGTCGCCACTTGTTATGCGCGACGGATAGCAAAAAAAAAAAAATGTATGTCCTCCGCGTAGAGAGTTGGTTTCCTCGTCGCCACTTGTTATGGTACGGTTCCTTGTACCACTGTAATAGTCCAAGGTAGAACCAATAAAGAAGAACTGGAACACAAGTATGGAATAACACAGATATATTACAAACAGGAATATATACGAAGAAGTAGAAGTGTTTTTATGAACAATCAGGTTTAGTAGAGAGAACAATGTAGTCTCGACCAGTATCACTCTTCCAATGTCTTGCAGTAATTGTCTGAACGCGACTCTGTTTCGGACTGCCTCTGACTCGACTCTTGACTTGACTTGAAATACTGACTCGACTTGAACGACTAACTGACTTGAACTTTTGACTGACGACATTCGGTCACCCCCCCACACACTGGGGCGTCATGTGGCACAAGGCCGTTTTTAACGTGGAATTTCCGAGCCCGTCGGATCGGCCCAAAAATATGCCCATTGAGCCCGTATAAACGGGTTCAGGGTCGGTTTACCTCCCCGAAAGAGAATCCGCCCTTCGGCGTAGCCTCGTTCAGGTTCCTCCCCGCCCGAAGGGAAAGAGTTCAACCGAACAGCCGGTCAAGACTTGAACTACTGACTGACTATATTTAGTCACCCCACCACGTGGGCATCATGTGGCACAAGGCCGGTTTAACGTGGGCTCTCGTAACCCGAGTGCTCGGCCAAAAAACTGTCCATTGAACCCGTATAAACGGGTTCGGGTTCGTTTTACCTCACCGAAAGAGACTCCGCCCTTCGGCGTAGCCTCTTTCGGGTTCCTCCCTGCCCGAAGGCAAGAGAGTTCAACCGAAGAGTCGGTTCAGAAGTGCACTTACTCCTTGCCTACTCCTGAGGCGCAGTATTTATTAAGCATGGAATAGTCCATTATTATTATTATGGGTAAGATCCCATAACATTTATTTTATAACAGTTATTTTATGGATAATTAGGGGATATGTGAACTAGATTAAATTTATCAATTAAAACTAAAGAAGATCCGCTTAAAATGGGAGAGAATTTGTCTTTTCAAGCTAATACTTGGAGTCACATCGTTCATATGCAATCCGATAAATAATTCTTCAAATTCAGTCATATTTTAGAATTCAATTTGTTTTCCTGCACCTAGAAAAATGTAAATTAAGATGAAAATTATAAATTCCGTTGTTTTGATAAATCGATAGCGATCATAAAACGGCAATGGTGTTTTTTTTTTCTCATAATCAACAGGCACATTTGAAATGGTGGTTGATGTGCATGATGTCATTTAGGAAGGTTTTGGTTGGACTAGTATCAGGTGATAAATATGAGGAAATTGGCAGAAACAAAATGGTCGTAAAAGTTGATAAATATGCAGGTAAATTAAAACATATAAGAGCTAAAGATATGCGCACATACACATATCGCTAGCTAGCTCTGATAGATAGATAGATAGATAGATAGATAGATAGATAATGAGAGAATGAGAGAATGAGATAGATAAATATGAAGAGAATGAGATAGGTAGATAGATATGAAGAGAATAAGATAGATAGATAGATAGATAGATAGAAAGATATGAAGAGAACGAGATAGATAGATATGAAGAGAACGAGATAGATAGATAGATAGATAGATAGATAGATATGACGATAATGAGATAAATAAATATGAAGAGAATGAGATAGATAGAAAGATATGAAGAGAATGAGATAGATAGATAGATATAAAGAGAATGAGATAGATACATATAAACAGGGATAGATAGATATGAAGAGACTGATATATATATATATATATATATATATATATATATATATATATATATATATATATATATATATATATAGATATGAAGAGAATGAGATAGATAGATAGATAGATAGATATGAAGAGAATGAGATAGATACATATAAACAGGGATAAATATGAAGAGACTGATATATATATATATATAGATATAGATAGATAGATAGATAGATAGATTACTATATATATATATATATATATATATATATATATATATATATATATATATATATATATATATGTATATATCTTTAAATATGGCAGACAAGAGAAATTTAATCAAGTTTTTAATTTGTTTTATCCGGCGTTCTTATGTTCTTTCCCGCTTTTTGTCGGAGTAAGAGGGTAGGTAATATTTTCCATAATGTTACAAGCGTTTTCGGCCAATTTAAGCATTTTTCAAGAGGGCTTTAGTTATTGTTAGTTTCTCATCAAGTTTTGACGGTTTATGTTGTATTTTATATTTTGTGTTGTTTTGATAGATAATGAATATAGATAAATAGTAATTAACAAATGTAGAGATAAAATTAACGGACATAGATAGATAGATAGATAGATAGATAGATAGATAGATAGATAGATAGATAGATAGATAGATATGAACAAACAGTCTGAGATAGATGATTAACAGGCCTAGATAGATAGATAGATAGATAGATAGATAGATAATTAACAAACGTAGATGGATATATAGGTCGAAATTAGCAGATATATATATATAGATAGATAGATTGATAGATAGATATGAATAGTCTGAGAGATAGATAGATATGAATAGTCTGAGAGATAGATAGACAGACATACAGATAGATAATTAACAAACGTAGATGGATATATAGATTGATAATTAGCAGATATAAATAAATAAATAGATAGATAATAGACGTAGATGTATATATAGATCGAAATTAGCAGATATAGATAGATAGATATGAACAGTATGACATAGATAGATAGATAGATAGATAGATAGATAGATAGATAGATATGAACAGTATGACATAGATAGATAGATAGATAGATAGATAGATAGATATGAACAGTATGACATAGATAGATAGATAGATAGATAGATAGATAGATAGATAGATAGATAGATAGATAGATTTGATACATTAATCACTCATTTAGGAGGACGAACTTTCAAACTCGACGAGCAGAATAAGAACTTGGTGCTTTTGACATGAGGCGCGTATGATGAAGAAATATTAGTGTGGAAACGAGGAGAATCAACGGAGGTGTTCATAAATGGGTGTCAGGTTCGTGTGACAAATGCACGTGTCAAAATTGCAAGCAGCTTTCGGTGCTCGGGTAACAATATCAACGAAGGAAGAATAAAATATGGCGGGAAAATGATTGGCTAAGCGGCGGGAACGCGACGTGATAATGCGTTCACCTTCACCTTAAAATGGCCGTCTGATTTAAATGAAGCTTTTTGACGAGAATGGAGTAGTGGGAGGGGGACGCAATTTCCATAAGGAATTAGCGCGAATGAAAAAATATTTAAGTTTGAAATGTTTTATTTTCTTCATCTAACGTCGTGGGAATTTCGTTTCTTGAGTTTTGCTTGCAGTATTTTAGCTACTTTTTAAAATTTATTTATTTTTTTATTAAAATTTCATTCATTTTTTTTTTCTTTTGCAACTTTGACGTGTGCTTCTCGAATCTTTTTTTTTCCTTCCTGTCTTCATTTTATTCATTTTTTTATGTTTCCGTTTTCTTTCTATCTTTTTTCTTTCTTTCTTTTGCTTAATTCCTTCATTTTCTTTCATTTATTTATCGCTCATTCCTTTATTATTCTTTCCTTTCTTTTCTTTTTTCTTTCCCATTCTCTCTTTCTTTCTTTTTTCTTTCTCCTACTCTCTTCCTTCTTTTTATTTATTTATTTATTTATCATTCTATCTTCATTTCTCATTCTTTCTTTCTTTCTTTCTTTCTTTTTTATTCTTATTTTCTTCTTTCTTGTTCTACCATTTATTGGTTCTTTTTTATTTTGTCTTTATTTCTCATCCCCTCTTTCTTTCACATTCTGTCTTTTCCTTTCTTTCTTTCTTTCTTTCTTTCTTTCTTTCTTTCTTTCGTCTTTCTTTCTTTCTTTTTTTCTCTCTAATTCTCTTTTTCCTTCTTTCTTTCTCATTCTCCTTTTTTCTCAATATCTTTCTTTCTTTCTTTTTTTCTTTCACTTTATTTATCATTCCCTCTTTATTTATCATTCTATGTACTTTTACTTTCTTTCTTTCTCATTCTATTTTTCCCACATTGTTTGTTTGTTTCTTTCTTTCTTATTATCCCCTTCTTTCTCAATCTTTTTCTTTCTTTCTTTTTTCTTTCTTTCTTTTTACTTTCTAATTCTCTTTTTCCTTCTTTCTTTCTCATTCTCCTTTCTTTCTTTCTTTCTTTCTTTCTCTTTATTTATCATTCCCTCTTTATTTATCATTCTATGTACTTTTACTTTCTTTCTTTCTTTCTCATTCTCTTTTTCCCGATTTCTTTCTTTCTTTCTTTCTTTCTTATTATCCCCTTCTTTCTCAATCTCTTTCTTTCTTTCTTTCGTTTTTTTTTCTAATTCTCTTTTTCCTTCTTTCTTTCTCATTCTCCTTTTTTCACAATATCTTTCTTTCTTTCTTTCTCTTTATTTATCATTCCCTCTTTATTTATCATTCTATGTACTTTTACTTTCTTTCTTTCTCATTCTCTTTTTCCCTCTTTCTTTCTTTCTTTCTTTCTTTCTTTCTTTCTACATAGTTCCTATATTTATCCACATTTATGCATTCGTTATTCATTCATTCATATTGTCTGCATTTCTTTCTTGTTTTTAATTTATATACGTATTTATTTATTTTGCGCTATACATTCTTTTTTTTCTTCAGTTTATCATAACTCATTTACGATTTAATCCTTCCTTCATTTATTCTGTCCACATTTTTCTTTCTTTATTTCCTTCTTTCTTTTATCTTACTCCTTGCTTATTCACTCCTGTTTTATTTCTTTTATTTTATACCAACTTCCAACTTGTTTAAAACGGACTAGAATCAACATAACTCCAGAGTTTGCCATTACCAATGATTAACAACAGTTCTTGTTCCGAAACAATTCAGTGTAGCAAAGTTACCATTGTCTGATTAGGGTAGGAGAATTTTTCACTTTCTTCAGAATATAAACATTGCACTCAGTCGAAAAGCTGGAGTTAGTGATAAATTCTGGCACCAAAAGTTAGATACATAACTTTCAGAAATTATTGAGCATTTAGTTTTAAATATCGTCAATTGGTTTATTTGTTTGTTTTGTTTTACGGCAAATCAACACCTCAATGGGTTATTTAATGGCGACAAGATTTTTATTGCTGGTAATATTTTTATAATTTAATATATTATTTTTGGTTTTAAGTCAAGCACGGCGCCTTTCTTAAGGATGTTCGTCTTTACATCAAGAAACTGATTCGATCCTTTAGTTGTTAGTTTGATTTGTTTTACGGCATATCAACACCTTAATGGGTTATTTAATGCCGACAAGATTTTTATAGCTGGTAATATTTTTATAATTTAACATAATATTATTTTTGGTTTTAAGTCAAGTACGACGCCTTTCTTAATGATGTTCATCTTTACATCAAGAAACTGATTCGATCCTTTAGTTGTTAGGTTTAGTTTGTTTTACGGCATATCAACATCTCAATGGATTATTTTATGCCGACAAGATTTCTATTGTTGGTAATATTTTTTTTTCCAATAACATATTGCTGCATTTTTTTTTGTCTTCAAAAACGTATTGCTGGTATTAAAATCTCTTTTTACAATTTCATAGTTTTTTGACCCCAGTTTGGGGTTAACTATTTGCCAGTAGTTGGGACACTAACAGGTTCTACCACCTCGGGTCATGGGGGACCTGGGAACACCAGCAATTAAGAGGTGGTTCCACGCTCTTCAAAACATCCTGATAAAAGGCCTTGCTGTTGGATGGAGTTTATCGTCTTACCCATGACGGAAATATCGTCTGAAAAAATGTATAGAAATAGATAATTTCTGCATGTTTCTGCTTAGAAACTGACCTCAAAATTTTACTATTTCAAGAATAAATCCAAATCAAGTTGATCTTGTTTTGTATTAGATTCATTGAATTGAAAATATATTGAAACAAGAATTCCAATTGTGAATCATCAGAAGTAAAATATGCATTTCTATCTGTATTTGTTAAGTTAAAACAGTGTAAAAAATTTAAAAGATTACAAAAATCCTGACTCAATAAATAAGATTTGTAAGATCATAATTAATAAAACCAAAAAATAGAAAAACGTGTATATAATACCATAATACTTCTGGGCACAAACTATAAGACAATTTTTTTAAAATTTGTATTGGTTATCTAAAATTACACTAAACCTATTGAACTGTATAATATATATATATATATATATATATATATATATATATATATATATATATATATATATATATATATATTTCTCGGACATTCAGGCCGGTAAATGTTATTTAATCCTGTTTATTATAAACAGAGCATTTACTTAAATTATTGTATCTATAAAAAGAACGTTAAACATAAAAAATGTCTTTAATAAACAATTGTCGGACTTTGTCCATTTCTTAATATATATATATATATATATATATATATATATATATATATGTAAAAGACAACAGGAAAACTGTAATAGTTGCCGACGCGGATCGTCCAATGTGGACTTTTTCAATGCAAAAGTGAAATGAATTTATTAAAGTAACTAATAATAACAAAACAAAATGTCCTTAGCAACTGGAAGAATTCAGCGAACGCTATTTTCATGCGGTCAACTGATATTACGTCATTTACTATCACGTGTGGAGATATTGTTTTTATAGTTGTGTTGACGGATTTAAGCATTTTATTTTGATTTCTTGATACTGTTCCGTACATTTGTTTGGGAGAGTAGTAATTCTGTCAAGAAAGCTGAAATAGGGAAAAAATCCTGGGCGTAGATTAATTCTGGGTATGAACATTGTGTTCCTTTTTCTATCTTCCTGAAACAAGCTACATTTTCCATCTGTCGCAAATTCTAATGAAATTTGTCTTTGAGCTCAAAGCGATGGGTAAATTGGCGTCTAAATGACGCAAAAAGGATAATAACGCTGACGTCACATATTCACAGATGTATCTACAAAAATTGCACAAAAATATCTTGAAATACTAAAGACTAAATTTATTCAATAAAATCGTCAACCACGATCTTCAAACGTCTTCAGAGTCTCTTGAATCTCTTCTGGAGACAATGGGAATATACTTCAATCTGTTTCCTAAGAAACCTTGTCATTTCAAAGATAATAAAGGAAAGGAAGCTGAGGAGAGATATAATCGCCTTGGTGAAGAAAAAAAGAAAGGCAGCTCTGAAAAAAAGCACAAAGAAAACACTGTACTCTCTTTCCAAATAAATCATAGGGTTTCATATATAAAAAGAAGAGGAAGCTGTGGACAGCCGTGACTGGCTTTGTCCTAAAGAGACAGCTCTGAATATAAAACCGTTGAGAAGATTAACAAGAAAGCGCTCCACTCTTTTTTCCAAGCTATAATCAGGTTTTATAAATAATAAAAAAGGAAGCTGTGGACAGCCATGATTGGCTTCGCCCTGAAAAGAGAAAGACAGCTATGAATATGAAACTTCTCCAGTCTTATTCCCAAGTAGTAGTCGGGTTTCATATAGTGATTTTCTAAGCCTCGATTAGATGTGGCACAAGGCCGGGATTATGGGCCACCAAGCGAGTATCGAACTTACTACTCGGTCGTAACTGATCCAGCAAGACAAGCTTTCTAACCATTACACCACGTCGAGGTCCCCTAATCGGATTTTACATATAATGAAGAAAAGGAGGCTGTGGGCAGCCATGATTGGCTTCGTCGTCAAGAGAGAAAGGCAGCTCGAAATACAAAACCCTGGAGAAGGCAATAAGGAAACACGCCACCATATTTTCCAGGAAGACATTGTTGATCAGTGATATTACAGAAAAAAAAGAAAACTATGGAGAAATGTCTATATCCTGATAGAATATGGTATGTTAAAAAAAATTGGAGGAGTAGAAATAATCTCTTCATGATATATTTCATTCTTTATTCAGAGACATGAATCTCTTTAGTGCTTCGGAATTGGAATGGTGACAGAAATGCCTCGTTATTGTATGCGAAACAGAAAAGTCGTAAATACTGATCAGCGATTATTTGAATGAGAAAGAATGTCCTAGCGCTATCAGACTGTGATAAATATGTCTTTAATCTCCTCCTCTTCCTTCCAATCTGATATCCATTTGCTTCTTCAAGAACGAATGCTTTGGAATAATAAGAATCTGATGAAGACAAAAAATTAACATGTCATCGGGTTAATAAAAAAAAACGGATGCATAAAATATAAGAGAGGAGTGAAGAGAACGACTATGAATGATGGACAACATCCTCACAGATGAAGAGAAAAACAAAACAGGCAACAATTATTTCTATCTGAATTTCTGAGATGATACGTTACCGTTATTTACACTATTTACATTCGGACTACAGGGAATACTCTAAACTGATCCCTTTATTTAATTTCCAGGGATAGACTGTTTTCGTTCCATTGTTCATGTCTACGAACATCTTTTCTGCTTGCTATGCTTAATTCTGCTCAAAAACTGCACGAGTATTTTCCATTGAGTCGAAGTAAACTCTGCCCAGCCCAGGCATTGAAATCACAATTACGATAACAGCATATTCAAGAATCAACACTAAACTATTGTTCGGTAGGAAAATTCTCTGTAGTAAACGCTTTGGGAATGACAGCTATAGCAAACTGGTATGCCTGTTCACCAGAGTACCTCCATAATGAGGCTCTGACAGTGATTCGAAACGATTGGAATCAGACCGCCGCCCTGGGAGAACTTACTAATGTTCCAAAAGATAATATGATAGAAATGTTGACAATGTCCTGTGTACAGATAATATTCTACCAATTTGAGTCTGAGATATAACAAGAACAAAAAGGTTTTGCTATGGGGGCACCGTTGGCACCAATATATATAGTGTAAATAACAGAAATGTTCTGCTGAGAATTCCGTTGATTGGATGGAGCCCGCAGGGAAAATGGAAACCATAAAGAACATATATTCAGAATGCGAAAAAAACGGCTAAAGCTTCTCGGATACATCATGAGGAAGGAAACTAGGAGGACATTTTGAAGGTAATAGGGACAAGCGGAAGTCAGCTGGTCACCTGTATAACGAATTTGTGTGAACGGATGGCAAAACGGAGACGGGTTGGTAAAGGGGCAAACTTTGCTAAGTTCTATAATGGATAGGATTTTTTTTAACCATTTCTCCACAAGCAAGGTTGTAGTGCCAAGAGTACGCAATGGGTTACGGAGTATGAAAGTAAGAGAAATGACTGGGTATACCTAGGATTGAGGATAAAAAGAACGGGGATCAAGGCACCAGAAGATGACAATAGACGTTATACTTAAATTTTTGGAGATTGTAGTTATCAAAGAAGCCAGTAAGTGGAAGGGAATTCCAGTCAGAAAGTGCGAGAGAAGACGCTGTTGGAGTAGAAGAGGCGGTTATGTTCAACTGTTTCGACAGTGAAAGGGTTGGACCGAGATGCCAACCTACAAGCCCGCTTAAATTTATACAGTCGAGGCACCAAGGGGAAAAAGCTCGTCAGGGCAGTTGCCATGAAAATATTTGTAGAAAAGACAGAGGGAAGCCACATCACTTCTGTGAGAAAGTCACTGGAGTCGAGATGCCAGATCAGGACCGATCACACTGCAGATCCATCTTTGGATTTTGTCAAGAACCTAGAAATGAACAGCAGGGGCACCGGACCATATATTTCAACAGTATTCAATGCATGGGCAAATAGTAAATTTGTAGATCTGATGGATGGACTAGTAAAAAACCTTCTGCCACGACACAAAGAATCAAGTTTCCTTGCGGTCGATGCAGCTATTGATTTAATGTGGTTTTCCTCCTCAAATCAGTGGAAGATATGAGGCCAAGAAAGTGCAGTGAGACGCTGTGGAGAGCCATGATCTTGCACTTCCTGACGAAACACGATTCATAGAAGAAAAGCGGTTTCTAAGCATTACGATTTTGGAAACAATACGGTGATTCGAAATTTATTTTTTGATCTTACTCTCTTTATTTTTCTCTGTTTTCTCGATTTCAACGTATCATCTGCTTTCGGCATGTACGATTTATGGCTCTCCATAGCGTCCCATTCTTGCCCTCAATATTACTCTATTTTGGTCCTCATTTGTCTTTGTGGAATTGTTCTTCCATCCAGTTGCACCACCTTGTCACTGAGGGTTCTCTCTTTCTACCGGCCATATCCCTTCAGGACATAAGGGGTCATCTCTCTCCACAGCTTTCTGTCTTATGTTGCTCTCAGCAGTAGTGATTCATTCTGATATGTCCCAGAAAGAGATATATTTGAATGAAGTAGCTAAGTGGTTTTGGCTACTATAACCAAGTAGAATACGGTAGCAGTAATCGACTTGTACGCGTCGTAGTCGCAGGTAAGAAGTGTAGATCAATGGCGTAGTCCAATGGACGTCATTATAGACGTAGACTCTCAGACTAGAGCTCGGTGTTTATCAATCCACACACGAAGACCGAATGTGGCACAAGGCCGGTTTAATGTGGGTATCTCCGAGCCCGTAGGCTCGGCCAAAAATATAGCTTTTGAACTCGCCTAGACGGGTTCGGGCCCTGTCTACCTCCCCGAAGGAAACCTTGCCCTTCGGCAAAGCCTGCTAATGAAGAGAGTTCGACAGATGCCGACTCGGAAGCTCACAAAGGCAGCGTACTTCACTTTGATCCTAGCAACCGTGCCGAGCACACTAGAGCTCGGTATTTATCAATCCACCCACGAGGACCGAATGTGGCACAAGGCCGGTTTAATGTGGGTCTCTCCGAGCCCGTAGGCTCGGCCAAAAATATAGCTTTTGAACCCGTCTAGACGGGTTCAGGTCCTGTCTACTTCCCCGAACGAAACATTGCCCTTCGACAAAGCCTCGTCCGAGTTCCTCTCTGCATTAGCAGAGAGTTCGACAGAACGCCGACTCGGAAGCTCACAAAGGCAGCGTACTACACTTTGATCCTAAGGACCGGGCCGAGAGCTCTTGAATCTCCTACACGTCCGTCGGTATTTATGACGGACACCACCCAATCATATTCCAAAGAAGGGGAACACAAGTGTACGCATATTCCATTATATCACCTTTATTATTACTTTGTAGTACGTGTTCCTCTTTCAGTTTGTTCAAATTAGTAGTTTCTCTCTATCTCTGTCTCTCTCACTCTCTCTCTCTGTTTCTACATGTCATGCATTTTCGGAGATCATAGTTCTCCACAGCTTCGTCACTTTGTTGCTATCAACAATCTTTTATTTTATGTGCCATGTCATTTCAGGATGTAGGCAACCGTTGCTCTCCACCTCCCTCTATCCCCTGCAGCACCCAACAGCTTCCTTCATTATGCTTCCTCCCCCAGACCACGTTCTGTCATCCACCTGCTCAAGCCCGCCAGGGATTTCACGCGCTACTTTCTCTTGCCTCTCATTCCCTCTATTCGACCGGTGAGTATCAGATTTTCCAGGCCTTCCTTCCTCATTATGTGTCCCAGAATTTTCAGCTGCCTCTTCCTGATGTTAAGTATAAGCCTTCTCCTTGTTTGCAACCTGTCCAAGACTCATAGTTGCCCACTCGCTCGGTACACGATATCTTCAACATCCTTCTGTAGAAGCACATCTCCGTCACCTCGAGTCTCCTCTTCATCCTTGAGGAAATCGTCCGCAAAGAAGGACAGATGTAACCTACCAACAATAATATCTCTATTATGACCCCTCTTAAACTTTGAGGTAATTGTTCCATCATCATTTTGCTAAAACATGCCAAGTACATTCTTTAATCATTTTCTATGGGATTTTTCTCTACAGGACATGGGTAATCATGCCTCTCCACAGCTTTTGTTGCTCACAGCAATACTTTATGGTCACTATTTTCTTACTCTAGTACTTGTTGCTCCAACTATTTGCACAAGGTTTTCAAGTAGCCCCTCCCCTTTTCTTTGTATAAGATATATACCTTCTGCGCTTAGGTGATCATGGCTCTCCACGGCTTTCTTTTGTTGCTCACAGGAACATTTTATGGTCTCCTTTTTCTTACTCTAGTGCTTGTTGCTCCATCCATTTGCACAAGCATTTCAAGTAGCCCCTCCCCTTTTCTTTGTATAAGGTATATACCTTCTGTATGTAGATGATCATGGCTCTCCACGGTTTCCTTTATGTTGCTGTTCAAAGTCATAGTTTATGATCACACTTTATCGAGCCAGTTGCAGAAAATTATTATTAATCTCTCTTTCTATATGCCTTGTCCATTCTGGGTGGGAAAGATCGAGATTCTCCACGATTTCCTATCATTTTTTTTTTTAAATCTTAGACATACATGTTCCTTTGCGATGATTTTCTTTATTGTGGTACTTGTTTGCTGATCTATTTTTTTAATCTCGCAGTTTCTTTCGATGTACGTTATGAGTGTTAAATATGCCAAGCCTTCTTTCCTCGATACGCGACATGAAAGATTTTTCGCTATCTCTGTAAATCTGATTCCCATTTTCATTTGTAACGATTTCGAAAAAAGAAGATATCAGGTTTGAAGAATGTTTTCGTAATCTGTAAATAATCAGATTTATTTAGTAACATTTCAACCAAATATTTTTTTTTATTTCATAAAATATTGCATTATGGAGTTCAAATGGTAAAAATATTTACGACGTTCTTAATATTATATGAATGTCACCAATGGGCCCCTAAATAGAAAACTAAATTAAGTTTCTGGGCATAATCATTTCACCTAAAACCGTTTACTCGTTTTTTTTTTCTTTGGTCACATTATATCGGTTACATTGTTCTCAGTTCTGCCGCTATTGTACGAATCAAAACTAACGGCCGTGTCAATAAATTGGACTGATATAAAATGTGAATTAAGTTTAAGCGTCTAATGATTTTTTTTTTGTTTCAGATTTGGGAGATATTATTTTTCACACATAACTGCCATAAAAGGATCCAATATAGAAATAAATAAATTTTCACCAATAACACTGATTTATTTACTGCTGACTTTGATCGGCCTTAATCCATATATAATTCGTCTTAATGAAACACCATATATATATATATATATATATATATATATATATATAGTGAGAGAGAGAGAGATAGAGATGTGAAGGGACTATGATACATAAACATGAAGAGATTGAGAAGATAGATCTGAACAGTGTGATGGATAGATGCATAGAGATAGAGTGATAGACAGATGCGAAGAGATTGTGATAGATATGAAGAGATTGAGAAAATAGATCAAAGCAATGAGATGGATCGATATATAGAGATTGTAATATATATCTATCTAGCTAGCTAGATAGGTAGATGTCAAAATACTAGGGAGAGATGCACGGAGAGAAATATCTGAAAAAAAAAAACATATACAATCTCCTGCAATGATAGACAGATAGGAACAGAATGAAATATATACATGAACATATATATATATATATATATATATATATATATATATATATATATATATATGAATATATATAAATGGTGTTCCAATAACTTGCACCGATTTTAATGTGAATTATGTTTAAGTTTCTAATGATATATATATATATATATATATATATATATATATATATGATCATTTATTTAAAAATATGATTCCAACACGCTACATAAGAGTTGTCATGTTTCAAAACAAGAGCCGAAAACTTCAATATAATTATTTGAATTAAATTGAATTAAAGTAAGCTCTGTTCCATCTTCAAGCCAAATTTTTTTGGAATAACTTATTTCTGAAATTTACGTGTTTTGATAGCAGATTCATTATTGAAATCAAAATTTCCATGGTAAATCGATTGTTTAAATAGAAAGGGGTGTAGGTTGTTAATAATTTGTATCAGTATAGAGTTACATTCAGAGATGTCAAGTCAGGGTAAATTTGGGGTGTCTAGAATTAAAACAGAAGATTATTTCGCCTAGTCTGGTTTACGTGTCTATAGAGATTTATTTATTTTTTTTATTTTATTTTTTTCTGAAAGGGTTTTACGTATATAAGTAAACTGCCGTAACATTTGTTTTTTGACGACTTCATAAAGGGTTATACCTATTATACCTAACGAGTTCTTTCCTATTTTCTATATATTTTCACACACACACACACACACACACACACACACACACACACACACACACACACACAGATATATATATATATATATATATAGTTAAAGAACAAAAACAACATCGATCCATCTTGCTTCACTAACAATATAACTGAAATATATATGTATATATATATCGATCTTCTGTCTCATCAACCCCGGTGTGGACTGAGTTCGTATCAGAATTAGAAATTTAACAGTAAATTCTAAAAGAAATAGTAAAAAAACAGTCGAAAAACTAATACAGAATTTATCCATTTCACACACACACACACGCACACACCCCACACCCCACACGCATATATATATATATATATATATATATATATATATATATATGGGTGTGTGTATGTGTATAATCAATCAATAATGGTATGCCAAATTTCCAGAAGCCGGTTCTAAAAAGGCAGGAAATCTTTATGAACCTATTCTGCTTATTTTCCTTTCAGTCTGAGAAATAAAACAATTCGTTTTATAGTATCAAATTAAACCATTTTGATAATTGAACCTTTATTTATTAAGAAATTTCCAGATTGAAATTTTGTCCTCATCTGGACAGAAATATGAATGATTCTTCTTGACTCCAACCTCAACAGTTGTAGAATGGTTTCTCAGCCACATTCGAAGTGAATCACTGCAGGCCCTAAGATCCAATGGAAGTCCTAGCAAAATAATGACTAGAAGATTTGTCACATGTTTCACTTCAAGTCCATTTCTTTTGTCGGAATAAATTATGTCCATCAGAGAAATCCCTCTTTCAGCCTCCGCAAAACTTATCGCAATGATATTATTAGCTATTTTGGTATTATAGGTTGAATATTAATAATGGTCACGTGGTTATTACATTCGTATTTTGACCATGAGATTCGGGTTTAAATCTCACGTTGGTCGATTTGTCAGGACGCTTCTTGAGGTGTTCAGATTGGAGGGGTCCACCGCAGCGTGCGGAAAGTGCTTGAAAACCATACCACGGGTTGACCCTAGCCTTGTGGTTGAAATTCGATAGATGGAACCCCTCGGGGCCGTCTATAGCCGTGCTGGCACGAAGTCACAAGTCATCGTGACTTTGTTCGAATTGCTGATCACGCTAGATGATTTTTTTTTTGCTTCTTAACGACACTTGCTGTGGTCATGGATTTCAGCCTTCAGGTAGCGCCATTGCATCTTCTATTTTTCGGCTCCGTGTCCTTTCAGGCCATGGCCGATTATGGCTCTCCACAACTTCTTTTATAGTTCTAAATAATTTTTCTCTCTTTAATTTTCATTCCAGTCCCTTTCCCGCCAGTCATTTCTTTCGCTCAACATAGTTGCAGTATAAACCACAGGTGGCCTCTGTGTTATGTTGAATAAACACAAATGTACCTGAGCAAACGTCTACAATAGGGATTGTCTAGCCGCGCTGGTAGACGGGTATCCTCCAATACGAGTTTTCAGCTATACATACATCGGCTCTTAATATAAAAGATTATTTTCTCTTAATGTTTGATAATCTTTTATAGTTTTAAGAATCGGCTCGCTCAAACCGGTGCGAACCGTTAGGATACCACCGCTATATATATATATATATATATATATATATATACAGGGTGTTGCAGCAAAATCCGTCACTTGAAAACAAGAAAATGAAATAGGCCAAAAAAAAAAGTTGTATATGCAGACATCCGGCAGGTTTACAACTAACTAACGTTTTTCTCTGTACCGCCGTCCAGGATAGAATATGAGATCAGAGCAGCGGTAGTAGTAGCTTTTCGCGTCGGGAAGAAGTCTGCGGAGTGCTGGCCTGGTTTGGGTTCAAGAGGCCATGGTCATGGATATTTGGAGTAAGTGCAAGGACAAGGACAAGTTTACAGTGAAACGAAAGGCCCACAATGTTCGTTCTTCGGCCGTTAAGGCCGACGAATTCGTCGCCGCCGTCAAGGAGACAGTCGGCAATGATGGAAGCCAGAGCTACGCCAAGATCGCCAGTGACATCGGCTGTTACAAGTCGACGTTCTGCCGAAGGACATTGGTTACTCCTTCTACTGCAAGTCTCACCGCTCATCACGAATGCCTCCAAGGTGTCGGGGAATGTCAAAGCGGTGGCTTTGCTGAACGAGCTCAACCACGGGTCCACCGGGGTGCTGAAGTTCTTCTATGCTGAAAAGCATTTCATCCAGGACCAAACGAGCAACAGGCAGAACGACAGGTGCATCTGCAAATACATTGAGGAGGTACCTGTCACGGTCCTTGGCGTCATCTCCAGCGAGGGGGACGTCATGCCCCTGTTCTTCTTTCAAAAGGGCCTGAGAGTCACCGCTGGGATCTACGAGAAAAGAAGAGCGTGGTGAAGCCCTGGATGAACGAGATCACCGTTGGACGCCCCTACGTCTTCCAGCAGGACTCTGCTCCTGCACATAAGGCCAAGACGACCCAAGCGTGGCTGCTCAGCAATGTTCCTCACGACTGGTCGCCGGACTTGTGGCCGCCGTCCTCACCCAACTGCAACCCGTCTTGTGATCGAAGCCAAAACCAACAAGCACACCCGCAACACGATCGTCACTCTGAAAGTTGCCATCGTGGAGGCGTTCGCTGCTATGAACAAGGACATGGTCACCAAAGCGTGTGACTCATTTCGCGCCCACGCCTTGAGATGGTCGTCCCCACCGGCGGCAGTTACATTGAACAATAATGTAGTATCTATTAGGTTGGTGCAAAAATAATGACGTAGTAATGTCGTTTTTTGACGTATTGTTTAACGTCAAAAAACGACATTATTACGTCATTCTTTTTGCACCAACCTAATAACTCTAAATAAACTCTCGGCTATCTACATATACTACGTTTGCTTTTATTGCCTATTTCGTTTTCTTTTTGTCAAGTGTCGTATTTTGCTGCTACAGCCTGCACATATATATATATATATATATATATATATATATATATATATATAGAGAGAGAGAGAGAGAGAGATAAATAGATAGAACAATTATATTTTATCTGAAAGATAGCCACTTCTTGCTTTCAAATGCATTTTATTTTTATTTTTTTCAATTAATATAATGTTTATTAATTTTGTTATTGTTTTTTTTTTGTTTTGTTTTGGCACAGGCTACCATGAATCATCATTACGATGACAAAACACCAAAATTTAGTACCCTAAAATATTGTATAGGTTTTGTTCCACGTCTTGTTTTTTTTTTTTTTTATTTTATAAAAGTAATATTTGTTCTTCTTTTTTTTAATCTTATAATATTAACTTTTTAGACATCCTGTATAAGAGTTGATCCCTGGAAGACTTAACATATTAAAAAAAATATATAACTTTCTTTAGGCCGTGTTCTCTTCACAAGCCGTGGGAAGTTTTGCAAACAATGCCACGCTTACGCCAGGCATTTTCTACTTGCGCCAACGTGTATGGTCGAGACTCCTGGAAGAGAAGTAAGAAAAAGGAGAAAAAAAAACAAAAAAACAATTGTGTAAAAAAGTACAAATCAGAGAAAACACAATTTTATTTTATTTTCTTCCATTTTATTTTTATATAATACTATGATCAGATCTCGGAAAATAACGTTATAAGTCTCGCATTTCGACGACGTGTATCTGCAACGATATTTAGACAAGATCCAAACCAGAGGAATTCGTAATGACGTTATCAGGAAATGGAGAGAAACCAAAGCAAATTGTTAAGTACCCTAAGCCTCTAATCGCAGCTTAGCTCCGCTGCTTGTTAGCCTGAATGAAAGAGTCACGACAAAGGATGGGGACGTATCTTGGAATCGGATGAGAAGGCTCAAATGCGTGCCTGATTGGCTAAGACTTTTGCAAATTCTTTAGCTCACTACGGGCTTTTTTGCTTCTTAACGACACTTGCTGTGGTCATGGTAGCACCATTGCACCTTCAGGTAGCACCATTGCATCTTCTATTTTTATCCACCTTGTCCTTTCAAGCCATGAGCGATTATGACTCTCCACAACTTCTTATCTTTTATAGTTCTAAGTAATGTTTCTCTCTTTAGTTTCCCTCCCAGTCCCTTTTCCCGCCAGTCAGCATTTTTTTTTTTTTTATTTAAAAAGTTTTTATTTATCCCTGGCGAAGAACATATTATGCAGCTTATAAAAGGACGTATTTATTTTGTATTCTTTTTTGTGTTATAAAAAAAAATGTGCCGGAAGAAGAAAATATCACTATTTAAAAAACGGTTCGTCTACTCAAATACGGGCATCCACTAAAAATAACGAATGACATTGTCGGATTAATAATATAAATCCAGTAATTTGTGTATAAACACTATGAACATTAGAAATTCGCAGACTGTGGCGAAGAGACGAAACAAGATAGCATTTCTCTTGAAGAGGTGGAACAAAACCGATACAAAATTTTCGAGTACTTAAGACGCTGTTATTTGGGGTGTTTTCGGATGTAATGTAGGTTGTGTTGATATTTGCATCGTTGAAATGCGGTAATGACTATCTTAACGATTTAAGATATGAAAATGATACAGTGTAGAGAGCAAGCAAAAGAGAGAAAACTACAGGAAAACCGAAATAAAACAGTAAAGGAAAGCGAGAAGAAAGGACTAATTATCACAAGTAAGAAAAACAGAATAATTGTTTGTCAGCAAGAGTAACAGTCCAAGATGCGAAGTGGAGATGTCAAAATATCCAAGAAGCGTTTTACCAGAGTTGGCAGCGAAATCTGAAGTCGCATTTGACTATCGAAAAATGCGTTCAGATGTGTATAAAGAAAAGGAAAATTTCTGAAATGTTATGTAATATAAGTCCTCTTATATACAGCACCGAACGCTGGACAATGCTCTCAGGGATTAAGTGGAGAACTGAGACAATAAAACTGTGGTGAAAGAAGCTGAGAATACCATGGACCGAACATGTGAAAAAACGATGAAGTTTGAGAGAAAATGGAAACAAAAAGGACACTTATATTTTACATCGGGAAGAGAGAATACCATGGATGGAACATGAAGAAGAGACTTGAAGCAATAGAAATGTGGTTCTACAGAAGGATGCTGAGTATACTATGGACCAAACATGTGAGCAACAACGAAGTTTTAGAGAAATTAAAACAAAGAGAACACGTATACTTAACATCGGGAGGAGAGAATACCATGGATCGAATATGAAGAAGAGATTTGAAGCAACAGAAATGTGGTTCTACAGAAGCATGCTGAGAATACCATAGACCGAACATGTGAGCAACGACGAAGTTTTAGGGAAAATGGAAACAAAAAGTACACTTATACTTAACATCGGGAGGAGAGAATACCATGGATCGAACATGAAGAAGAGACTTGAAGCAAGAGAAATGTGGTTCTACAGTAGCATGCTGAGAATAGCTTGTACGAAACATGTGAGCAACGAAGAAGTTTCAGCGAAAATGGAAACAAAAAGTACACTTATACTTAACATAGGAAAGAGAGAATACCATAAATGGAGCATGAAGAAGAGACTTGAAGCAAGAGAAATGTGGTTCTACAGAAGGATGCTGAGAATACCATTCACCGTACATGCGAACAACGATGAAGCTTTAGAGAACATAGAAACAAAAAGGACATTTATATTTGACATCTGGAAAAGACAGTTGAACTTTGTAGAACGCATAACAAAGAAAGGACAGATTGAAGGCACTCAGGACAGCGAAAATAACGCAGAATTTACCTAGCAAGCTTGAATAAATGGATGGCGGAATAACGTTTAGGAGAGATAAAAAAAAAGACAAAATTTGTTAAGAGCTAAAAAGCAGGAAATTGTGACGATCTATGATGGCCAACGTTTTAACAGTCAACGAAAAGAGTGACAATGAAATCCGAAGACGCATTGACATATCCAAAGATACCTTCCAAAAACTAAGCAAAATATTAAGAAACAGAAATTTCGTTAGAAATAAAAATCTGAAATGAAATTAGCACTGACAACGCTACACCCTTGTGAAATTTAATTGAAACAACTGCTTTAATGTCCTTTCTTTCACCATACGGTCAGTTTTAGACCCACTGGTGTGACAGGGTGTAATCGATTTCTATTTTTTCATCAGATTACCTCATTTGCAATGGTGTGCAGTAATATGTATCTATTTTGTATGATGAAATTTGTTTGGCCTTGAAAAATATTCGTCATCCGTGATTGCATCCGAATTTTTGACACACCCAGACACTATTGCCACGACTGTTGATTAGTTGTCCTACGTCCATTGCGTATGATGTACGTTACTCCAAGGAAGCGTACAAAAAATTGTAACGCTTCACGAACACACTGGCAAGCTTTACCAGTGAGCAAATAAAAATATTACAGATTGACTGAAAACTATCTTGATTTAAATGCGTGGTCAGTCTGCAAGGAACGACTTCTTGGCATGGGCAAACGGAGAACTAATATGTGCACTGGGTCATGCTTCATTGGAAAATACGAAAAAACTGTAAAAAATAACGGAATTATTCGTTTTGTTTCAGCTAATTTGCACAAGGGCGTAGAGGATTTCGACATTGACAAGATCACAGACGTAATAAATGAAATATACAAAAGTGGTGATATTCTGGAAGATTTAAGTAAGAAAAGAGTACCCAATTCTTATGTAATATCGTTTCTCCAATATGAAAGTGAATGATGTGCAATCTCATCACAGATGGAGACGGCTTGAGGCAACAACAATTATGGTTCTACAGAAACATGCTGAGAATACCATGGACTGAACATATGAGCAATGACAAAGTTTTAGAGAAAATGGGGAAAAAGGGACACTCATACTTAATATCAGAAATATATATATATATATATATATATATATATATATATATATATAGAGAGAGAGAGAGAGAGAGAGGGTGTGGCTGGTATTTGAGGACATACAGATTTAAGATTAATACTGCTTCCCACTAACTTCTAATGCTTTATTTTTCAGAAATCAAAAATGGCAAACGCTATGATAACAAATGAAATGAAAAGGCATCCTGTGATTGTGGCATTAAAAGCTGATCATAGCGATTTTGATCTTGCACGTTTCCTCAGAGATGCAAGATCGTTTGTCCACAAGATACGAAGAGATTTAGAAGACCCTGACATTTCCCCAATGTCTGTATCAAAATGTAAAAGACATTCTGCATGTTCTAATAAAGTGAGAACATCCGAATTTATTCCGGAAGTCAAGCAGAAAATTAATGAAAACCGAGGTCAATCAATGAGGTCAACTGCCAAAAAGTTGCATGTGTCTGAAAAAACAATCAGAAGGATTGTTCATGAAGACATTCGATACAAGTCCTACGTGATGAAGAGAGGTCAATTTCTGTCTGGAAAAACAAAAGAAAACCGTTTAAACAGATCAAAATGCTTTTAAACAAACTTAAAAATCCTTCAGAAGCTCGTGTGATTTGTTTTTTTTCAGATGAGAAAAATTTTGGTCAAGATCAAAAACTTAACAGAAGAAATGACAAATGGCTTTCTTCAGATACTTCTGAGGTGCCAAGAGTGATACGCACAAAATTTCCTTCAAGTGTTATGGTATTGTGTGTTGTTAGCAATGAAGGACATGTTATGCCACCACACTTTTTTCCACAAGCCAAGATCGCCAGTGACATCGACTGTTACAAGTCGACGATCTGCCAAAAACATTGGTTACTCCTTCTACTGCAAGTCTCACCGCATGCTCATCACGAATGCCTCCAAGGTGTCGGGGAATGTCAAAGCGGTGGCTTTGCTGAACGAGCTCAAGCACGGGTCCACCGGGGTGCTGAAGTTCTTCTCTACTGAAAAGCATTTCATCCAGGACCAAACGAGCAACAGGCAGGACGACAGGTGTATCTGCAAATACATTGAGGAGGTACCTGTCACGGTCCTTGGCGTCATCTCCAGCGAGTGGGACGTCATAGAGTAAATGCTGCTGCTTACATTGAGGTTCTAGAAACATTTTTCAAGCCCTGGAGTGACAACATATGCAACGGTAGGCCTTACATATTCTAACAAGACTCGCCTCCATTCCACAAGGTTCTACGAACACAAGAATGGATGGCTGACCATTTGTACGACTACATCACACCCAACATTTGGCCTTCTAACTCCCCAGATCTCAATACACGAGACTATTATGTGTGGAGCGTTGTTGAGACGGAGGTTAATAAAGAGTTTCATAACACCAAAGACTCTCTTAAAGCTGCAATAGTTCGAGTAATGTCTGACATAAATAAGGGCCAATTGATCAGAGCTTGCATCCAATTTCGACCTCGTGTACAAGCAGTCATTGATGCTATCGGTGGTTTTATTGAATAAAATTAAATAATAGTTAACTAAATTCCATGTTTACTTGTTTGTAATCAAATATAATTATATTCATTTGTTCAGCAAGTCTTTTAGTAATCCATTTTCAGATACCAGCCACAAATTGTATATATATATATATATATATATATATATATATATATATATATATATATATATATATGTGTGTGTGTGTGTGTGTGTGTGTGTGTTGGACTCTCCTATCGTAATTGATAAATGAGTGTTAGCATCGGATGTTTCCTTTCGTTTTACACTTATTCTTGTTAGAAGGGGAAAACATATTTCATTTGTGCTTTCTTAAGTATGATATTAGCCCAACCTTGCTGCGGGCGACAAAGTCACACTGACAGATGAAATTTGTTAAAGCTGGATTTTGATGTCGTCTCGGCTTCAGAGATTAACGAAGCTGATCACGATGCTTCAGTCTACAATTTTCAAAACCCTTTAACTAAATGAAAAATGTCTTACGTCAATCCTTTCGGTTTGAGGTCAGTATCGGAAACCGACTTATTTGGCATCAGGGGGAGATGTTTCCCCTCAGCTATCAGCTCCCGGCAGAGAAGAAGGTGATATTACATAGGATAGAAATCCAAAATGACCTCATTCGAATATCTATTTTAGCCTATTTAGGTGGGCCGAAATAGCTATTCGAATGAGGTCATTTTGAATTTCTTATCTATGCATTTATATACGCTTTTATAATAAATATACTGATCCCTTTTTTGTGGACCAGTTTTAATATTAGAATTCACTTGTATTATTATCCATATCTCTATCTATAAAAGGAAAAATTGTGCATGGCCGCAATTTTCGGCGGATTTGCACCAAAATTTACATACACATGCTTCAAGTTAGCGCGAAGGCCAAGGCCGACATTGCATTTCCTAACTCCCATCGATAGTGGAAATGATCAAATTTTTCATGCTTCTACGGCAGTTTTCATGTGGTTTGTGGCCATTTTGCACCGGCCAGAGTGAGTGCCAATAGCTGGTTGCCACGAATTGGCAAGAAGATTCTATTGGCCAGCGTGAGAGCCAACAGCTGACTGACACGAATGTTAACTAGCATGCTAGCATGCAAACAAAATCGATTGCCCCATTGGTCACAAGTGGGAAAAAATTTAAATCTGCATGGCACTTTACTCCATTTGGCTCATTCGCTTGCTTAAACTCAACGTTGATTCTGATTCCGCAGAACTGGGTTGAGTGTGAAAAAGTAATTGTTGTTAACATTCTTTTTTCATTCGGTTTTTCCAGTTACGAGTCCTTTTTTTAAAGCTGATCGTTTTGTGTTCATTTTGTTTAGTTATTTTTTCGTAATGGATTTAATGTTTAGTATAGAGCTTAGAGGAAATTCGCAGTGTGAGATAGGCAAGAAGTAAGGCATGTAGCAAGATCAGCACAGCAAAGGGCACTCCTTTAAAGGCAAGTAAGGGCAAAAATATTTTAAGTCAAGTGATAGCGATTGCTGTATGAGTCGTACGATTTTTGAATCAAGCACGGGCAACGACGGGCCATGCTGCTACTATATATATATATATGGTAAATATTTGTTTTAAAACAAAGCACATCACACCAGTCACAACATATTACAATACATTTAAACACATGATTTTGTCGATAACATTTCTCTTTCTTACGTGGTCATGTTTGACGTCATAGAACCGCATTACGCATTTATGACTTGCATCTGCCAATCCGTGACAGCTATCGTCGCGTAGCAAACTTCTATGGAAACATAACAAGATGTCATCTTTGATGGTTAACATCTCTGTCGAAATGTCCATAAAACCACTCTGATGATGACAGATGTGAGGCGACGACGACGACCAATATAATAAAGTTTTGTCTTTATTTTCTCTTGAAACTAAAGCCACTATACGACGCATAGAACGGCTCATGATAACGCATAATAGACATTCGTTTTCTGTTATACTTTACAATATTTGCTTGAATAATTTCTCTCTGAAAGTTCTCCACTGCCTTAAGCGGGTATTGAACTCAAATTCTATGGGTCCTGTCACTGGATCTTACCAACGCCTTTATCCACTGTGCCATGTGTCCTTGAGGGAAATTTCAAAGGGAAATTAACAGGAGATAACTGATAACTGAGAACAGTTTAACCCAGTGAGGGAAATAAAGAGTTCAGTTCGATATTCCAACCATCTGAAGAAGGTTGGAGCATACAACGGCCAAAACGTTGTAATAAATATAGCGACAAAAATGAGGGCAATAGTCCGAATAATGTATATAATGTACATAATACCTCATCTTAGAAATATGGACAGATACTGAAAGGCCGTAACGTTGTAATAAATATGGCGACAAAGATGAGGACAACAGTCTGAATAATGTAAATAACGTACATAATGCCTCATCTCTGAAATATAAACAAATACAGAAAGGCTGAAACGTTGTAATAAAAATGACGACAAAGATGAGGACAATAGTCCGAATAATGTAAATAGTGTACATAATACCTCATCTTAGAAATATAGACAGATACTGAAAGGCCGAAACGTTGTAATAAAAATGGCGACAAAGATGAGGACAATAGTCCGAATGATGTAAATAATCTACATAATACCTCATCTCAGAAATATAGACAGATACTGAATGGCAGAAAGGCTGTAATAAATATGGCGACAAAGATGAGGACAATAGTTCGAATGATATAAATTATCTACATAATATCTCATCTCATAAATATAGACAGATACTGAAGAATGTTTCAGCTAATAGTAATAAAATTAATAATACTAGCGTTACTAATACAACTAAAAGAATAACAAAGCAACTAAAATTAAAATAAAACAAATTCTAATAGAAATTAATAATGGTTAACAATGTTTCATCTACTAACAATGATAATATTAATAATAATCCGACTAATGTAATAAAAAGCAACTGCAATTAAGATGACAGTCGCTATCTCATATATGCTTTGGCTTCCCTCTGTCTTTTCTACAAGTACTTTCATGGCAAATGCTCCAACTAGCTACTTTCACTTGTTCCCAACCAGCATGAATTTAAGCGTGCTACTAGGTTCGCATCTAGGTCCCACCGTTTCACTGTTGAAACGACTAAATGTAGTCATCTCTTCTACTCCAAGGGCTTCTTATCTCGCACCTCCCGTCAGTGGAACTCCCTTCCTCTCACTTGCTTCCCTGATCGATATAATCTTCAAACATTCAAATGTAATGTCAATCGACATCTTTTGATGCCTTGACCTCGATCCCCGTCCTTCTCTTTAATCCTTTTCCCAAACACTCCTCTTTACTTTTACTCTCTGTAAGCCTTTGCGTGATAGTGACACTCTTGCCTTGCGTGGGATAATTTGCTTTAAAAAAATACCAATTAATAACGATTTTTATGTAATATAATAAGATTCAAATTACTATTATTGCTAAATTAAGAAAAACAAAACAATTAAATTTAAAATTTTAGAATTACTAGTCAAGAAATAATAATGAAGGAAAATTTATTAAAATAATAATAAAAATCTAGATTTTGTTCCAACACCAGTGGATATTTTCTTGAATATGTATTCGTAATTATTTTTTTTTTTGTTAACTTTCTCTTCTTTTTTTCTTTTTTTATTTTTTTGTTGTTGTTGTTGTTATTGTTCTTAAGTAAATCAGCGTTTTACATCGAAGAAATTGGTATTAAGAATTCGTCATTTATAGAAAAAAAAAGATTGTTTCCAAACATGTAAAGGCAGATACTGCATCATTCAAGTCTACTGTGCAGATATTTGTACGTCTTTGGATACTTTTTTTTTTTTATTATTATTCTTTTGTATTTAATGTGTGAATGTCGCAAGTTTGGCTTCGTATTTGTCTTTTATTTATTTATTTATTTATTTATTTGCTTTTTCGTGTGTTCACCATTTCAAGAAGTGGTGCTATCCAAGAGGCTGCACGTGCACTAATTCTTCAGATTTCTCAATCACACTTAAGGTATCTCGATTCCTTCTGAAAGTTAAAGCCAGCTCGAAGATACCTTAGAAAGGAAAACACCTGCTTAAGATAGAGCCTGAAGCCAAGCCATTGTTGCATTTCGTTCGTTTCTGCTCGTATAACATGCACCGACCTTTTAAGTTTGCACGTCCTTTTCTCTTTCAGCTGTCTCCCACTTTCTCTTTTACTCACTTTCTTTCCTTTCCTCTCACTTTCTTTCCTTTCCTCTCATATTCTTTCTTTTGGCCGTCGTTTCTTTCTCCAACTTTCTTTCTTCTTCACAAGTTTCTTTCTTTCTTTACCTCATTTTTCTGTCATTTTTTTCTCCAACTTTCTTTCTTATTTCTCAATACCTATCTTTCTTTGCCTAACATTTTGTCTCTGTTTCTTTCTTCAACTTCCTTTATTCTTCGCTAATTTCTTTATTCTTTCTTTCTTTCTTTGCCTACTTTTTGTCGTTATTTTTTCTCCAGATTTATTTCTTCTTCACCAATTCAATTCTTCCTTTCTTTCTTTCCTTTTTCTTTCTTTCTTTCTTTATTTCTTTCTTTCTTTCCTTCTTTCTTTCTTTCCTTCTTTCCTTCCTTCTTTCTTTCTTTCTTTCTTCCATTGCTTAATTTTTGTCGTTGTTTCTTTCTCCAGCTTTCTTTCTTTTTCACCAATAACTTTCTTTTTTCTTTATTTCTTTTTTCTTTCTTTCTTTCTTTCTTTCTTTCTTTCTTTCTTTCTTTGCCTATTTTATTTTTGTCATTGTTTCTTTCGGCAGCTTTCTTCGTCGACAATTTTATCTTTCTTTTTATTTATTCCTTTTTTCTTTATTTCTTTGCCCAAGTTTTCGACGTTATTTATTTCTCCAGCTTCCTTTATTCTTCACCGATTTCTTTCTTTCTATCTTTCTTTGTTTTTTCCTTCTT
This sequence comes from Acanthosepion lycidas, assembly GCA_963932145.1. Lineage (NCBI taxonomy): Eukaryota > Metazoa > Mollusca > Cephalopoda > Sepiida > Sepiidae > Acanthosepion > Acanthosepion lycidas. The sequence goes on from OZ010599.1 coordinate 28,915,008, forward strand.
TTTTTATTCATTCTTTCTTTTTTCTTTCTTTCTTTGCATACTTTTTGTCGTTATTTATTTCTTCAGCTTCATTAATTCTTCACCAATTTCTTTCTTTTTTCTTTCTTTTTTCTTTATTTTTTCTTTCTTTCATTGCTTAATTTTTGTCTTTGTTTCTTTCTCCAGCTTTCTTCCTTCACGATTTTTTTCTTTCTTTTTTCTTTCTTTCTTTGCCTAATTTTTGTCGTTATTTCTTTTTCCAGATTTATTTCTTCTTCACCAATATATTTCTTCTTTCTTCCTTTATTTATTTCTTCTTTCTTTCTATCTTTCTAGCTTTCTTTCTTTCTATGCCTTGCCTTCTTTCTTTCTTCCATTGCTTAATTTTTATCGTTATTTCTTTCTCCAGATTTATTTCTTCTTCACCAATATATTTCTTCTTTCTTTCTTTCTATCTATCTGTCTTTCTTTCTTTCTTTCTTTCTTTCTTTCTATCTTTTTCTTTTTTCTTTATTTCTTTCTTTCCATGCCTTGCCCTATTTCTTTCTTTCTATCTTTCTTTCTATCTTTCTTTCTATCTTTCTTTTTTTCTTTCTTTCTTTCTTTCTATGCCTTGCCCTCTTTCTTTCTTCCATTGCTTAATTTTTGTCGTTATTTTTTTCTCCAGCTTCCTTTTTTCTTCACCAATATCTTTCTTTTTTCTTTATTTCTTTTTTTCTTTCTTTCTTTCTTTTTCTGTAATTGCCTATTTTTGTCATTGTTTCTTTGCCAGCTTTCTTTCTTGGTCGACAATTTTATCTTTCTTTTTCTTTCTTCGTTTTTTTATTTTTTTCTTTGCCCAAGTTTTTGACGTTATTTGTTTTTCCAGCTTCCTTTATTCTTCACCAATTTCTTTCTTTCTACCTTCTTTTTTTGTTTTTTCCTTCATTGTTTTTTCATTATTTCTTTTTCTTTCTTTCTTTGCCCAATTTTATGGCGTTGTTTCTTTTTCCAGCTTTCTTTCTTCTTCGATAATTTCTTTCTTTCGTTTTCTTTTTTTTTTTGTTTCTTTGCATAACTTTTTTATCGTTGTTTCTTTCTCCAGTTTTCTTTCTTCTGCGTCATTTTCTTTCTTTTTTTCTTTCTTTCTTTTTCCTTAACTTCTTATCGCGCTTTCTTGTTTTACTTCTCTCCTACTTCTTTCTTTTTACTATCTTGCTTTCTTTTTTCATTCATTTATTTTTTCTTTCCATTATATTTTCCTCTCTCTTCTGTATTCCCTCTCTTTCTTTCCTTCTTTTTTCTTTCATATTTCTTTCTTTTTTCATTACCAACATATTTTATCAAACTTTATTGCATTTTCTTTTCTTATTGCGTTTTTCTTTCTTTTTTTCTCTCTCTTTCTCATCTTTTATTTATCTTACTTTTTCGTTCATTTTTATATGTTTCTCTCTTTCTTTCATTCCCTAACGTTTTTATCTCCCTTTGTCAAGTTCTCTCCCTTTTTTACTATATTTTATGTCTCGTAATACTCTGCTTAGCGTTTGGAATAGATCCTTGGCCATCCAAAGGCGTGCAAAGTTTGAGCTAAAAATGTTTTCTCAAATTATCGACACTGTTACTATGGTAACGGAGGTAAGTAGTGAAGATAGACTTTGAACTCTGTCGCGTATATACATTTGGTTATAACGTTCTCTCTCACTTTCGTGGTTTTGAGAAGTGGTTGAAAGGAAAGTGTGTAGAGTGTGGTAGTCTTACTACAATACAAAGGTTCCGTAAGTTCTTTGATGATGCCAAAGTACATGACGATTCAACTTCCTCAACTACTTCGAAATTAGCCGTTTCTTTATAAATATTCCGTATCCATTTACCGAACATTTAGCTTTTTCCTACCTTTCTTCCAGTTTCTTTTTCCTTCAATTTCTTTGCCCTTTCATTCTCGTTTGATTACTTTATTCCCTTTCTTTGATTGGCTACAATTTTTTATCATACATTATTGCTTTCTTTATCTTATTTGTTTTTTCTTTCTTTTTTTTCACTTTCTCCTCCTTTTTCCCCACTTTAATTGATTATTTTTCCTTCTTTCTTTCTTTCTTTCTTTCTTTCTTTACAGACATACCATACTTTTGCTAATATGGCTTTCAAGATCTTTTTTGCTTTTTTGCTTTCTTTCTTTCTTTCTTTCTTTCTTTCTATCTTTTGTTCTTTCTTTCTTTCTTTCTTTCTTTCTTAACAGAAATACCATACTATTGCTAATATTGCTTTCAAGATCATTTTTGTTTTCTTTCTTTCTTTATTAGCCTGTTCAGTTCTTTAAATCCTTTCTTTCTTTCGTAATTTTATTTTTCTTCGTTTTCTTTATTCCTCTTCTTTCTTTCTTTCTTTCTTTTATTGGACCACGTTTTGTTCTTTTTCCACTCTCGCATTTTATTTCATTTCTATCAATATTTTTTCATTAGCCTCTTCTGTTCTTTCAATCTTTCTTCATTAGTAATTTTATTTTTCTTTGTTTTATATATTATATTTCTTTCTTTCTTTCTTTCTTTCATTCTTTTTTCTTTGATTCGACCACGTGTTGTTCTTTTTCCTCTGTCGCTTTTTATATCCTTTCTATCATTATTTTTCATTAGCCTCTTTCAGTTCTTTCATTCATTCTGTCTTGCTAATTATATTTTTCTTAGTTTTCTTTATTCCTTTTCTTTCTTTCTTTCTTTTTTTCTTTCTTCTTTTCTTTCTTTCTTTGATTAGACCACGTGTTGTTTTTTTTTCCTGTCTCGCTTTTTATTTAATTTCTGTCATTATTTTTTCATTAGTCTCTTCAGTTCTTTCATTCTTTCTTCCTTGGTAATTTTATTTTTCTTTGTTTTATTTATTACTCTTCTTTCTTTCTTTCTTTCTTTCTTTCTTTCTTTCTTTCTTTCTTTCTTTCTTTGATTCGACCACGTGTTGTACTTTTTCTTCTCTCGCTTTTTATATCATTTCTATCATTATTTTTCATTAGCCTCTTTCAGTTCTTTCATTCATTCTTTCTTGCTAATTTGATTTTTCTTCGTTTTCTTTATTCCTTTTCTTTCTTTCTTTCTTTCTTTATTCCTCCTCTTTCTTTCTTTCTTTCTTTCTTTCTTTCTTTCTTTGATTAGACCACGGGTTGTTCTTTTTCCTCTCTCGCTTTTTATATCCTTTCTATCATTATTTTTCATTAGCCTCTTCAGTTCTTTCATTCTTTCTTCCTTGGTAATTTTATTTTTCTTCGTTTTCTTTATTCCTTTTCTTTCTTTCTTTCTTTCTTTATTCCTCCTCTTTCTTTCTTTCTTTCTTTCTTTCTTTCTTTCTTTGATTAGACCACGGGTTGTTCTTTTTCCTCTCTCGCTTTTTATATCCTTTCTATCATTATTTTTCATTAGCCTCTTTCAGTTCTTTCATTCATTCTTTCTTGCTAATTTGATTTTTCTTTGTTTTCTTTATTACTCTTTTTCTTTATTTCTTTCTTTCTTTGTTTCTTTGTTTCTTTCTTTTTTTTTTCAAAAGTGTTTTTTTCAAATGCATCGGATATGCAAGTATATGTATTTTTATTTTTATTTTTACTCCATGAAACTTTGAGTTAAAAATGCTGTACTTATTCAAAGGGAAAAATATTTTCTTAGTCGGAAAATTTTTGCATTTGCAAGTATTGACTCTAGCCAAAATGTTAACTTACACCGTTGAATTTTTCAAATATCCCCTTTCGAAATAACAAATTCTCTTCTCTTATTCCAAGATAGAAGACCATAAAAAAAATTTGAAACTCAAGCAAACCTGATAAATTATAACATTTTCGCTCATTGCCGTTCTTTTGAGCAGTGCTTAAAAGGAACTTGTTTCCCTTCATTACAGAAGTTCTTTGATTATGCTATCAGAATCAAATTGGATGCTTCCAGAGTCATTGACGTTTCACCTTCTTCGAAATTAGCGATTTCTTTACAAGGACTCATTCCTTGTCCAAACTTTTAGCTTTCTCGTTCCTTTCTTTCAGTTTATTTTTCATTCAGTCTTTCTTTTTTTCTTTCTTTTCCATTTTATTCTCCATTGATTTCTTTATTCCCTTTCCTTCATATTTTCATTCTTTCGTTCCCTACAATTTTTGTCACACCTTATTTCTTTCTTTATCTTATTTTTTTTTATTTCTTGTCTTTTTTCTTTGTTCACCCACATATTTCTTTCTTTCATTCTTTCTTTCTATCTTTCATTCTTTCTTTCTTTCTTTCTTTTTTCTTTCTTCCGTTGATTAGACCACGTGTTATTCTTTTTTCTCTCTCGCTTTTTATTCCCTTTCCATCATTATTTTTAATGAGCCTCTTTCCTCTGTTTCGTTCTTTCTTTCTTCCTAATTTTTTCTTCTTCGTTTTCTTTATTCCTCCTCTTTCTTTCTTTCTTTCTTTCTTTTTTCTTTCTTCCGTTGATTAGACCACGTGTTATTCTTTTTTCTCTCTCGCTTTTTATTCCCTTTCCATCATTATTTTTAATGAGCCTCTTTCCTCTGTTTCGTTCTTTCTTTCTTCCTAATTTTTTCTTCTTCGTTTTCTTTATTCCTCCTCTTTCTTTCTTTCTTTCTTTCTTTCTTTCTTTTTTCTTTCTTCCGTTGATTAGACCACGTGTTATTCTTTTTTCTCTCTCGCTTTTTATTCCCTTTCCATCATTATTTTTAATGAGCCTCTTTCCTCTGTTTCGTTCTTTCTTTCTTCCTAATTTTTTCTTCTTCGTTTTCTTTATTCCTCCTCTTTCTTTCTTTCTTTCTTTCTTTCTTTCTTTCTAAAAAAGACTTTTCCCAACGGATCGGAAACGTAAACATATGTATTGTAATTTATTTTTGCTTCTTGAAAGTTTGAGTTAAAAATGATGTAATTATTAAAAGAGAAATAGACTTTCTTAGACTTAAATTTCTTGTAAGTACAGTTATGGCTTTTTGCCAAATTGTTAACTTACATCCTAGAATTTTTCAAATATCACCTTTCTTAAAACAAATTCTCCACTCTAAAGCCAAAATGAATGATCACAAAAATAAAAAAAACGGAGAAAATGAAAGGATGAAATAAGTACGTAAAGAAATTGAATGAAAAAAATAATGAAAAAGGAAGAAAGCAGAAAAAATGAAAGAAAAAGAAACTGAAAGAAAAGCAAAGTTAAGTTAAATATTCGGTCAATGAATGCCGAATGTTTCCTTATAAAGAAACCGCTAATTTCTCAGAAGTTGAGGATGTTGAGACGTCACATACTCTAGAAGTATCCAATACTATTCTGATGGCATAATCAAAGAACTTATGTAACTCTACACACTTTCCTTTTAACTATTGCTCTAAACAACGGAAGTGAGCCAGAACGTTATAACAATGTTTATACACAACAGAGTTCAAGGTCTAATCTTTGCCAAGCGGCTTCACTCTTTAGTTCCGTTACCATAGCAACAGTGCCGATAATTTCATCATGATTTTAAGACAAACACTGAGATCCGAAGACACACATTTGGATGGTCAAACATCAATTCCAAAAGCTGTTATGGGACCTACCTTTATGTACTAAACGGACTCGTCCTATTACTATATATACGGGGAAATTATGCCTCTCAAGAGAGCTGTCTACAGTTGACCTGTTACAGCTAAACAGTCGAACTCTCTGCCTTCGGGGGGAGAGGAACCCGGACGAGGCTCCGTCGAAGGGCAGAGTCTCTTTCGGGGAGGTTGACTGCCCCTGAACCCGTTTACGCGGATTCAAAGAGGGATTATTTTTGGCCAAACCTATATATATATATACATATATATATATATATATTTGGTTGGATCGATGTGAATTTGTGACCCTGGGTTTCACGCTTTTGCGATCATCAGACAAACTGATTAATTTTTTTAAAATTTGGGGTTTATGTAGATTGCGTGTATTGGTGTTATTATGGAAGTGGGGGAACGTCGTCGTGGTGTCATCGTACTAACGCAAACATCGATGTATGTTCATACGCCCAATGCACGATACCATCACGACGACGTTCCCCACCTTCCATAATAACACCAATACACGCAATCTACATAAACCGAAAATTTTAAAAATTAATCAGTTTGTCTGACGATCGCAAAAAGCGTGAAACCCAGGGTCACAAACTCACATCTATCCAACCAAATATGATAGCTCTATCTCTGATATTGAGCGCTTTCTCATAAGTACCGCGCATATAATATATAAATAATTATATATATATATATATATATATATATATATATATATATATATATATATATATTTATCTATATTTATATGCACACACTTTTTATACACACACACACACACACATTTATATATATATATATATATATATATATATATATATACATATATATATATATATATATATATATATATATATATATATATATATATATATGGTATAATGAAATGAAACAGTTTTCATATATCGAGAAAAATGTTAGCGGAGAGAAGTATGAAAAAGAGGACAAAGTTTTCTTGTTATTTAGACTTCATCGGATTTGTTTACATTGATGCGAATACACACGTTTATGTTTACGTTGATGCGAATACACATGTTTATGTTTACATTGATGCGAATACACGTGTCTATTTTTACGTTGATGCGAATACAAATGTTTATGTTTACGATGACGCAAGTTTATGTTTACATAAATGCGAATACACATGTTAACGGTTACGTTGATGCGAATGCAGATGTTTATGTTTAATTTGATGCGAATACACATGTTAATGTTTATGTAGATTCGAATACACGTGTTTAATTTTCAGTTGATGCGAATACGAACATTTATATTTACGTTGATGCGAATACAAACGTTTATGTTTACCTTAATGCTAATGCACACGTTTGTTTACGTTGATGCTAATTCACAGGGTTATATTTACTTTGATGCTAATATAGACGTTGATGTTTACGTTGATGCGAATACACATGTTTGTCTACGTTGATGCGGAAATACACGTTCATATTTGTGTTGATGCGAATACAAACACATTTACGTTGATGCGAATACAAACGTTTATGTTTACCTTGATGCTAATACACACGTTGATGTGTACGTTGATGTGTACGTTGATGCGTATACAAACGTTTATGTTTACGTTGATGCGAATGCACAGGTTGATGTTTACATTGATGCTAATACACACGTTGATGTGTACGTTGATGCGAATACATACGTTAATGTTTATGTTGATGCGAACACACACGTTTATGTTTACATTGATGCTAATACACACGTTGATGTTTAAATTGATGCTAATACACACGTTGATGTTTACGTTGATGCGAATACACATGTTTGTCTACGTTGATGCAAAAATACACGTTGATAATTGTGTTGATGCGAATACAAACATTTATGTTTACGTTGATGCGAATACAAACGTTAATGTTTACGTTGATGCGAATACACACGTTGATGTGTATGTTGATGCGAATACACACGTTGATGTGTACGTTGATGCGAATACATACGTTAATGTCTACGTTGATGCGAAAATACACGTTGATATTTGCGTTGATGCGAATACAAACGTTAATGTTTATGTTCCTGCGAACACACACGTTTATGTTTACATTGATGCTAATACACACGTTGATGCTTACATTGATGCTAATACACACGTTGATGTTTATGTTGCTGCGAATACACTTGTTTACGTTGGTTCTAATACACATTGTGCATGGGGACGCTGGGAATCTTAAGTTTAAAAATTTCTTTGCTTTTTTTTTAAATATGTGTTTCGGTTATATAATAAAGCCAAATCATTTTTCCGTTTGTTTATGTGTTAGGTATATAATCGTTTTAGAATTCAACTTCTGTTCATAATATAAAGATACCAGATCGATTACTGATTTTAAAGAGTTACCTGTACTTTATTTTTATTTACAAATATCAAGATTAAAAATGTGCTTACATCATTAATACCTGCGTACGCTTCTTTTTATCTCGTTCTTGTTCTATGTGTCGCGTCTTTTTAGGAAGTGTGCGATCATGCCTCTCTACGCCTTCCTATCCTTTGTCACCCTTAGTAAAGTTTGTCTTTTTGCTATCTCTCCTAGTCTCTGTTTCACGAGACGTTTACGCAGGTACTTTATGCAGGATATGCGCTGCTCTCTGTTCTTTTTTTTTTTGCCTTCATTGGGTCATGTCAGTGTCAAATATTCCAAGCCTTCTTTCCCCATTATGTGCCCTAGATATTTTCAACAATTGTCACCATATTATATTTTTCATTTCGCGCTTGAACCTTGTTCGTTTATGCTTTTGTGGACTGCACATTACAGCAGGGTCAGTTTGGCACCGTCTATGAGAAAAAGATCCACAGGACGCATTTCATTCCGCCAGAAATTTGACATGCTCTACAGCTTGGCCTTCTCACCGGAAGTTCCAGTGTGAACATTTCAGATTGTGTATTAATCTGAAGACAGTGTAGAGGATTTGGAAAGAGTTGGATGAGTCTAATTGCGATTAGGAAGGTGTTTTGAGTGAACACTAGTGATAGTGACGTTATGGATTCATTCATCTTCCAACAATGCCTCAGACTAAACACAGAGACCGATATCAAGGGCCTTGATGAGGTAGTGTTACCCTTGGTTAAGACGGTGTCATGGAGAAGACCCTATATCTGGCAACAGGACTATTAATTTAACTTTTATATGTGTATTCAGCACATTAACACTAATGTTTATAGTCTAATTCAACACTGGCAATTAACTTCTTTATTTTGTATATGAGAGAGAAAGAGAGGAAAAGAACGAATTAGATTTTTCTATTAGTGCTTCAAAGAACTTGCCGCGATGCGCTTCCCAAAAGCTGACCAATTGAACAAAAAACGGAATTAAAAAATAAAACCTTCTTGATATCGGAGTTTCTATACCTGCTTGTTAACCATTCCCCTTACATATTCGTTACTTTATCACTATTTGCGTTAAAGCCTGGCGCATTGTCTGACATGCTGTTTCTTCGGTTTTGATGTTCAGGCTTCAAAATCTCGCACGCGAAAGCAAATACATAAATGTAAATAAATAAAACTAAGCCAATTTGTTCAAAATCTCAGCGTCCACACATTCCTTTATGTCAATGACGAATCTGTCTTCCGTAGCTTGCCGAAGCTTTATTGAAAGAACCTTTCGTGGAGCAAATAATAAATAGATTCTTTTTCATTGGTTATTGAGAGGGATTTTCGTGGTAATTTTTGCCCCTTCTCTTTTTTTTTTTTTTTTTTTTTTTTTTTTGCGTAACTTCATTATTGCTTTCTTCACTCTTGTAAGAAGCTGAAAGAAGAGTTTGGAAGTAAAACCTTGAATGGAACTAAGCAAGAAACGAAGAGAAAAGTTTCCTAAGAAGGCAGTTTTATAAGCAAGTTACAGCGTTTTTTGATATTAATAACGATAAAAGAATAATACGAAGGGACAAAAAAATCCATGTTGAAAATTAAAAGAAAAACGAAGAAAAGACAAATTCGAGAAAGACGAAGGGAGAAGAATTAATGTTGATAAGAAAATCGAAAGGATTAAGAAGAAAAAAAAAAAAGAAGAAAATAGGATAACGCGAGAAAGACAGTAATGAAGAAAGAAGCAATAATGAAACGAAACGTGGGGAAAAGGAAGGAATAAGAAAACAGAACGAAGAAGTTTACTAAAAAAAATGGAGGCTGAAGAGAAGGGAGAAGATGAGATGTTGAAGTAAAAGAAGACCGATAAGGAAGTTAAAGAAGAAGAGGAGAAGAAGAAAAAAGAAGAAAAGAATAAGAAATTAGATAAAGAGCATGAGAGAAAGAAGAATGGAAAGAGGTAAGTGGAGAAGAAGTGAAAGAAAAGAAAAATAGTATGACATTATGAAATTAAGTATGAAGAATTGTTTTTAAAGAAGTTTATGTAAAATGGGAGGATCAAGTAAGAAGAAGAAGAAGAAGAAGAAGAAGAAGAAAGAGGAAGAGGTGGAGGAGGAAGCAAATAATAAGAGAAGAAACAGTAGGAGGATGATAAGAAAAACGTGAACAAAAATTGTGTAGAAAAATATTAAAAAATAAAGAGAATGAGAGAAAATAAAAACAAAAGGCGCTAATTAAGAGAAGAAGAGGCAGAAGAGGAAAAAGAAGAAGAAGAAGAGGCAGAAGAAGAAAAAGAAGAAGAGGCAGAAGAAGAAAAAGAAGATGCAGAAGAAGAAAAAGATGAAGAAGAAGAAGAGGAACAGGCAGAAGAAGAAAAAGAAGAAAAAGAAGAGACAGAAGAAGAAAAGGAAGAAGAAGAAGAAGAAGAAGAAGAGACAGAAGATGCAGAAGGAGAAAAAAAGATAAAGAGGCAGAAGAAGAAAAAGAAGAAGAAGAGGCAGAAGAAGAAGAGGCAGAAGAAGAGGCAGAAGCAGAAGCAGAAAAGGCAGAAGCAGAAAAAGAAGAAGAAGAGGCAGAAGAAGAAAAATAATAGTAAGAAGAGGCAGAAGAAGAGGCAGAAGAAGAGGCAGAAGCAGAAAAAGAAGAAGAGTCAGAAGAAGAAGAAGAGGAAGAGGCAGAAGAAGAAAAGGAAGAAGAAGAAGAAAAAGAAGAAGAAAAAGAAGATGCAGAAGCAGAAAAAGAAGAGGAAAAGGCAGAAGAAGAAAAAGAAGAAGAAGAAGAGACAGAAGAAGAAAAAGAAGAAGATGCAGAAGCAGAAAAAGAAGAAGAGGAAGAGGCAGAACAAGAAAAAGAAGACGAAGAAGAGGCACAAGAAGAAAAAGAAGAAGAAAAAGAAGAGGCAGAAGAAGAAAAAGAAGAAGAAGAGTCAGAATCAGAAAAAGAAGAAGAAGATGCTGAAGCAGAAAAAAAGAAGAAGAAGATGCAGAAGGAGAAAAAGAAGAAGAAGAGACAAAAGAAAAAAGGAAGAGGAAGAGACAGAAGAAAAAGAAGAATAACAAGATGCAGAAGCAGAAAAAGAAGAAGAGGAAGAGGCAAAAGAAGAAAAAGAAGAAGAAGAGGATGCAGGAGATGAAAAAGAAGCAGAAGAAGATGTAGAAGAAAAAAAATAAGAAGAAGAAGAGGGAGAAGATGCTGAAGCAGAAAAATAAGAATAAGAAGAGGCAGAAGCAGAAAAAAAAGAATAAGAAGAGGCAGAAGAGGCAGAGGAGAAGAAAATGCAGAAGCAGAAAAACAAGAAGAAGAAGAAGAAAAAGAAGAAAAGTAGATGCAGAAGCAGAAAAAGAAGAAGAGGAAGAGGCAGAAGAACAAAAAGCAGAACAAGATGCAGAAGCAGTAAAAAAAGACGTAGAAGCAGAAAATGAAGAAGATGCAGAAGCAGAAAAAGAAGAAGAGGAAGCGGCAGAAAAAGAAAAAGAAGTAGAGGAAGAGACAGAAGAAGAAAAAGAAGAAGAGGATGCAGAAGAAGAAAAAGAAGAAGAAGAAGAAGAAGAGGCAGGAGCAGAAAAAGAAATGAGACGAAAATGAAGAAAAAAATGAAGAGGAAATGAGAAGTAGGAGTGAGAGGAAGAAGTGAGAGGAAAAATATCCAGAAAAACAAGAGGATCCAAAATTAGGAGAAGAAGAAATGAGAAGAAAAAGTAGACGAAGAAGAAAATGAAGAATAAGAAGAAGAAGAAGAAGAAGAAGAAGAAGAAGAAGAAGAAGAAGAAGAAGAAAGTGGAATAAGGGGTAGGTAGAAGAGGAGGGGAACAAAGAAAATGGAGCGTGAAGAAGAATATATTAAAGAAAGTATGGGATAGAAGAGATGGTGAATTGGAGGAGGAGGAGGAAGAAGAAAAAGTAGAATAAGAAGAAAGAGAAGAAGAAGAAAAGAAGAAGAATGAAAAGACGCAACTAAAGAGATGATGATGATGAAGAAGAAAAAGAAATAGAAAAAAGAAATCCAAAATAAGGAGAAGAAAAAAATAAGAAGAAGAAGAAGAGGAGGAAATCATGAGAAAAAATATGTATGAATTTCAAAGAAAAATGAAGAAGAATGAAAATCAAAGGTAATGAGTATTTTAAAAGTAGAAGTAAAAGAAGAAGAAAAAGAAAAAGAAGAAGAAAAAAAAAAGAAAAGAAAAGAAGAAGTAGAAAGAGGCTATATCCGTAAACAAATAAAATAAAATTATTTAATAGTTATCAAAAATTAAATATCAAAAAAATCAAGGGGAAACAAATTAAAAAAAGTACAAAAAGAATGAACTAGAAGGAAAAAAAAGAAGAAGTAGAAGACCAAATTAAAAGAAAGGGAAGGGAGAAAAGGAAAGAAATATATAAAAATGAAGCATATATCGTAATAAAAGAGAAATTAAATGAAGAAAAATGAAAGAAAGTAATAGAAAGAGAAAGAGAAGAAGTGGGAGAAAGAGAAGATGATGACGAAGAAGAAAAACAATTTAATATCTAAAGTTTCTTGAAGAAGAAGAAGAAGAAGAAGAGGAAGAAGAACGTGAAGAAAAAGAAGAAGAAGAAGAAGAATGTGAAGAAGAAGAAGAATGTGAAGAAGAAGAAGAAGAAGAAGAAGAAGAAGAAGAAAGAAAAAAAGAGAAGAAGAAGATAAATGTAACAGAAGAAGAGTAAAAAGGAAAATTACAGACGACAAGTAAGATTATGGAAGTCAAGAATGATTTGTAATCGAATAGAAATAAAGAAAGGAAATATCAGTGATTCGAATACTAAATGCGGTGGGGTTGGGGGGGCGAACAAGCAGAAGGAAAATGAACACAGAAAAAGAAAAGGGAATTACTGTTAGAAAAAACAAAATGCATTGAATCGAAAAACGAAAATAATTACGGGAAAAAGAAAATGGATAAAAATATGGTTTCCCATATAATGATCTAAAAGAAACTGTTCATTCCGATTCTTTGAGAAAGGGTTCAGTAAAGTACAAACGCACACATAGAGATCTGTATGCATATATATGATATTCATATATAAATTACTTACGCAAACACCCACACATAAACACAGACACACTCATACACACAAACACACACACACATATTATTATTATTATTATGAGAGATTATAATAAAAACATATTGAAAAATCTTTCATGTTTCATTACTATGATTTAAATAAAATCATGTTTCAATACAGCGATTTAAATTCAGTTACAGTATTGAAACATGAAAGATTTTCTATAGCGATTTCAACATGTTTTTTTTATTATAATCTCTTATAATAAAAATATAATAATATTAATATATTGCTCTATTTTGTATTGAGAAATTTTTGAAAATTAAATGCTACGAACAGTGGAACTTTACTGCATCTGTTGTTTCTACCATTTATATATATATATATATATATATATATTGTTGCATGTTTAATTAAATAATATAGACAATTGTTGTCTCTTTATGAACGAGTTTGTCGTTGCTTGGAAATCTTCCATGTAAACAGAAACAGACTATCATCACTGTTTTGTCCGTGTATTGCTTAATATATTGTACAGAAATTGTCATCTTTGATAATGGCTTATGTAAGACGTAAGCTTAGATAGGATTAAAAAATATGTATCAATATTGTGATTTTCTTTCTCCTTTTAATGATAATGCTATTAAGCTTATCAGACGATATGAAAATAATTTACATAAAATAATATAGACAACACTTGTGTATATTATTTAATGAAACATGTATGATTGAAAAGATGCTACCTAAATACACACACAATATATATATATATATATATATATATATATATATATATATTGTGTGTATTTAGGCAGCATCTTTTCATTGATATACGTTTCATTAAATATTATAGACAAGTGTTGTCTATTTATTTTATGTAAAATTTTTCTGTAACATCTGATAAATTTAATAACATTATCGTTGAACGAAGAAAAAAATTCACAATATTGATCCATATTTTTTTAATACAATCTAAGCTTTCGGCTTACATAAGCCATTATCAAAGATGTCAATTACAATATATTAAACAATGATGATAGTCTGTCAATGTTTACATTGATGATTTCTAAGCAACGATAAACACGTGCATATAAGACGCTAGAAGCGAAAATCGCACCGCATCTCATGACGTCACACATGACCACACGAGAGTGAATTGAGAAGTATAAAGTATGGTAAGCCGTTGCTATAAACCAATGTCTTCTGTTACCAATTATAGACATTTAAGAATATTTGTAGAAATGCCATAATTGATTTTGTTTATGTTGGGTTTCAACTGTTTGATGTATAAACTTCAAGGATTTTTAGTTTTTGTCTATTGTTTTCATGTCGAAGTATAATTGTGTTTTCAACAAGTATTTTACGGAATTGTGTGTGCGGGCAGGCATGTTGTTTTAAATGCCTAAAAATATTAGAGTTTTCATTGAAATGTACTGTGAAGCGTCGGGAAAGCGAATTTGTTGTGTGACCAACTATAATCACTGTCGTGTCCGTATATTGTTTAATATATTGTAATTGACATCTTTGATAATGGCTTATGTAAGCCGAAAGCTTAGATTGTATAAAAAAAATATGTATCACTATTGTGAATTTCTTTCTTGGAATTGGGATTTTGTATACTAGTACCGAATGCTGACTAAATGATACTAATGCTTACGAGAAAAATTAATGAACACAAATTCAATAAAGATATACAAAATTTAAAAGATAAAATTGATAAAAACGAGTGAACGGAGAACTTGAAATTGTTAATAGAATGCCCCACATAGTCGGCAAGACTTTATAGCTAAACAAAAATACATCATAAAAAAAACAGCATCCCTGCTTTCTCTCGTGATGACACTGCACTGATGAAGGATATGTATGTTTCTTGTTTCTTAATACCGAAATTTTATTTTCTTAGGAGTATTATTAATTTAATTTCTAAATAATAATAAATAATTTCCGTATTGCTGGTAACTTCTTTGTCCTTTTTTCCAAAAATGTATTGTGGGTAAATTTCTTTTTTTTCTTTTTCATTTGTTCCAAAGATGTATTGCTGGTAACTTTTTGTCCTTTTTTTTTTTCCAAAAATGTATTGCTGGTATTTTTTTAAATTTGTTTTCAAAAATGTATTGCTGGTAATTTTTTAATTTTTTTTTCAAAAATGTATTGCTGGTAATTTTTTAAATTTTTTTTTCAAAAATGTATTGCTGGTAATTTTTTAAATTTTTTTTTCAAAAATGTATTGCTGGTAATTTTTTAAATTTTTTTTTCAAAAATGTATTGCTGGTAATTTTTTAAATTTTTTTTTCAAAAATGTATTGCTGGTAATTTTTTAAATTTTTTTTTCAAAAATGTATTGCTGGTAATTTTTTTAATTTGTTTTCAAAAATGTATTGCTGGTAATTATTATTTTTTATTTTTTATAAAAATGTATTGCTGGTAACAGCAGCAACTGAGAGGTTGTTCTACGCTCTACAAATGCTCCCGATCAGCGTCCTTGCTGCTGTGTATAATTTATCATTATGAGGGATGAAGGCTATGCTGATGACATTGGTATTAATAGTCGGGATAAGAATAATTTTGACCGAAAAAAACTATATACTTCATGAGGTGCTACAAGAAATAGTGCTCAATTTTCATCTTTCCAAAAAACAGAAAACCTGATGCAGAATTTAGAACTGGATTTAAAGCAATGATCACAAACTCGGTGAAAATTCATTATGTGGAATTAGTAAATACTCAATACTGCGTCTTTCGGTAAAACAAATTTAGTATAGGAGATAAGGGAACTGAACATAGATTACGCTGAGTTGTGGGTAGTTTCGCTTAATACCGCCAATTGCTACACAGACAAAACATTAACCAAAATTAAGTCGCCTATAGTTTCATATGGATGCCAAACGCATTCAAAAACGCATAAACTGTCAGCTGTATACAACGGTTATCTCAGATCAAAATTTAAAAACTGACTTCATTCACCGGAAGCGTGTAGGTCTTAACAAGGAACATCATTCTTCGAGCCTTGTGGACTGGCACTAACAAATCACGCCCAAAGAACTATGGCAAATAACAGACACCATATTAGTGATTTCAACAACAGAAACAATTTCATAATATCGTACATGGGAATCAAAGAGAAAGTAATGGCATAATTAGGATGATGACGTTCCACACTACTTTGATGAAAAGGTTAGAAAGGAAACGCCTATCAATAATGGAAAGATCGATAACAGTTACTGGACGTAATGTAACCTATTTTCCTGAAATAAATATTTTAAGAGAGAGATTTCATAAATTTCGACCGATTGTAGCGCTAGCGGCTCGGTCAGTGAAGCCGAATGTCTCCTTGTAAGGAAAGAGTTAATATTACCTTTTGCGACATTTTATATTCTGGTATAGGCCACATTGCAAAATATGTTATTTGTTTAATTGCTAAGTGGAAAACGTCATGATGCCATTTCTGACCGTTGGTCTCTGGGCGGGACCCGGAAAGAAATGTGTACACACCGGAAATCAAAGGAAATTAAATAATAATAATAATAATAATAATAATAATAAGAAGAAGAAGAAGAAGAAGAAGAAGAAGAAGAAGAAGAGGAGGAGGAGTGGGAGGAGGAGGAAGAAGAAGAAGAAGAATTGAAAAACCCGGTCAGAAACGCCTAAACTGCCAGTTGTATACAAATGTTTTCTTAGATCAAAATTTTAAAAAAAATGTCTTCATTGCCAGAAGCGTGTAGGTCTTAACAAGGAATACCATTCTTCGAACATTGTGGGCTGGCGCTAACACATCATGCACAATGAACTATGACAAATAACAGACACCACATGAGTGATTTCAACAGCAGAAACAATTTCATAATATCGTACATGGAAATCAAAGAGAAAATAAAGACATAATTAAGATGATGACGTTCAACGAAGAAAAGGTTAGAAAGGAAACCCGTATCAATAATGGAACGATCGATAAAAGCTACTGGACGTAATTAACCTATTTTCATGAAAGATATATTTTAAGAGAGAGATTTCATAAATTTCGACCGATTGCAGGACTGGCGGCTCGGTGAATAAATATAGCCAAAAGTAATGTTAGGCAAGCTCTGACAAAATCCCCAAAATGAAAATCCCCAGAAAATAACAAGCTTCCCAATTTTTGGCTCTATCGATTGTCATCAGTCCATAAAACTCTTGCCCAAACGTTATCAATGCTAATTAATAACCCCTAAAAAATCCATATTAGATCACTGAAGGTATTACATATCTCCTACCAAAAAAAGCGAGTGAAATAGAGGATTCAAAAATTATAGACCAATAACATGACTGCCCACCAGCCATAAATTTATCCCGTCTGTCATGACGAACTGTACTTACTTTTTTCTCGATAAAAGCAACATTCTTCCTCTGGAACAGAAGGGATGTAGAATATATTCATATGGTTACAAACGTCAACTGAATAAAATTATCCTGGAAAATTACAGGAAAAAAGGTAGAAATCTTAGCACAGAATGGATTACCGCAAGCCTTAGAAAGTGCGCCGCACTCTTGGAACCGTAAGTCTTTGGAAATGTATAAAGTCTCTTCAGTGATAGTAACTTTCCTTAAATATAGTATGAAACTGTTGAAGACTATATTATGCATAAATCACAGCAAAGGTATTGCCACTTCCACTTGTGTGAATCCTTCAATGAGACTCCCTTCTGTTCTGGATGTCCTAAGCCCCCCTTTCGCATGAACTAAGCATTAATGACTATGGAAACAAAGCAAAAAAGGAAGTGTTTAATCAAATATTCTACATGGATTATATCAAACTCTTTGCCAAAGACGACATTAAGTTCAAGGGTATCCTCAATATTGTAAAAAAAAATTCATTGATGACATCGGTATGGATTTCGGATCAGATAAATGTAAAAAAAGTAACAACCTTGAAAGGAAGAATTACACAAACACATCCAATATGTGTAGAGTTTGTCATCATGATTAGGGAGCTGGATCAAGCAGAAGCCTTTAAATATCTAAGAGTCGGCGAAGAAGACAGAATACAGGATACCATTTAGTGTTAAATACGGAATTGAATTCGCAGAATAGATTATCAGACAAGAACACTTTGGCTCTCCTTGTGGTGCAATAGAATTCCAACATCTTTGATTGGGTCACAGGTGACTTTATGCAAATGGATGCCAAAACAAGAAAGATTCTCACGTGCCGGAGGCATCATCCTAAATGTTGATCGTCTTTATGTGTCCAAATCTGAAGGAGGTAGAGGAATACTTTAACTAGAACTGTCTTGCAAAACCACAAGAATCAAATGTAACTGGAAAGTACAAAAACTGGATGATGATCTGAGTCAAAGCACATGAATGAAATAAGAAACCAATAAATTCGAAAGGGAATTTCAAGCGGGTGAAAAAGCGCAAATAAACCATAATACCCCCAACTGCAGTGGCAAGGAACGTAAAAAATATAGCAAAGGAAAAGGCAATGTACCAAATGCAGAAACGATGGCAAGATAAACCGCATCACAGTCAGTACTCTGCCCCTACCAAACAAGTTGATGTAGACAAACTCCGTAACCATTTAGTGGTTAAGTAGTGCAAAGTCTAAAAGTGAAGGTTTTATTCCTCTTGAACAGGGCCACTGCTTTTCACACTGTTCGGTCTTCCATTTCTGTCCCCAGATCCCCAATGTCCAACCCTGAATCCGGAGCTATGATGCCTGAGAATGTCTATTTTCGTGAGAAGACACTTCCAGGGGGATAACAAAGTGGTTAGAATAAGACTATTTCCCTGTCCGCTCGATAGCAGTGGCCGGCAAACTGTAATCGTTTTTGTCTGAGCTTAAGACAGATTGGTCTCATTTCCCCGTAAATTGTGTTAAGCGTGCATTAAAGCATAGAAATAAAGTGGGGGCCTAAAACAGAATGACAATGAAAGAATCCATTGAACATTGTCTAAGATAGGAAAAGAAAACTACTTTGCGGATGTTGAAGTCTCCAACTGATGCTCTGGCTTTTCCTAAGTAGATTTGTATACGTTCCATCATGTTGTCTTTCAAGACAAACAGGTAATATCCAGGTTTCTGATCCATACAGACGGACTGGTTCAATCAATGTTCGAAAGGTTTGGATTTTTAAGAAGTATGGAAGTTTTGAGCGCCAAATCTTGTGTAGTTTGTTACACGTATCCTATGCAAGAGCTTTGCGGATGTTGAAGTCTTTTATCTGTGACACCATCCGCACATCTAAGCTTACAGAACCTGGTAATCCAAAGCGGTCACTCATCTAGGTACTGAGCATGATCGATGTTGCTTAACTTCGGTAATTGTGGGAAAAATCGATGAGAGTAGAATAAAAAATAAAGAGAGAAGAAAAGTGGGAGTTGCATGTAAAAAGTAAAAACGGAAGGGAAAAATGAAATAAATTAAAACAAGTAAAGAAAGGTGAATGAAACAAAGAATAGAAAAAATGGTAAGAAGAAGGAAAAAATGGTAAAAGAAAAAGAAGGAATTGAAGACTGATAGAAATAAATGAGTGAAGAAAAAAGGAGGAATAAAAAAACGAAGCGAACCTAGAAGAGACAAAGAAAGAAAGAAAGAAAGAAAGTGATGTAGGCCTAAAGTCGGGACCACGGAAGGAAAATACGGAACACGGATTAAAGGTAAGAAAGATATATTAAACAAAAAGGTTACAAAGATAGTGTAAGTGTAAGCTGAGCTTACTACGTACTAGTGTCCAATATTGGTAGTCGTACGCGGCTGATACTACGGTATTAGAATATTTTCTCTCTCTCTCTCTCTCTCTCTCTCTCTCTCTTTCCTCCTCTTCTCCTAGAGTGTTATATCGCAAACTTTATATAGTCCTGGAAAAGTCCATGTTGTAGGTATGTTACGGTCTCACAATAGAAAGAAAGAAAGAAAGAAAGAAAGAAAGAAAGAAAGAAAAGATGACGACAAGAAAAACGGTTGGAAAATAAAGAAAGAAAGGATGACTAAAAGAATAAAGACATAAATAAGAAAGAAGGAAAGAATTAATGACCCAAAGAATAAAGGCAGGTAAAAGAAAGAAAGAAAGAAAGAAAGAAAGAAAGGATAACGAAAAAAATACAGACAGGAAAAAGTAAGAAAGGATGACGAAAAGAAAGAAAGAAAGAAAGGATAACGAAAAGAATAGAGACAGGAAAAAGAAAGAAAGGATGACGAAAAGAAAGAAAGAAAGAAAGGGAGGATGACTAAAAGAATAAAGACATAAAAAAGAAAGAAGGAAAGAATTAATGACGCAAAGAATAAAGGCAGGTAAAAGAAAAAAAGGAAGAAAGAATGAACGAAAGAAAAAGCGAGAAAATAAAGCAAAAAGGATTGAGAAAAATAAATAAAGAAAGAATTTCTAGAAAGAAAGAAAAAAAAAAGAAAGAATGGGCAGTGTTTTGAAGTAGATGATAATGAGAAAGAAAGAAACAAAGCAAATAAAAAGTAAGGAAGAAATAAGAAAAAAAGAAAGAAAGAATGGAGAAATCGAAGAAAGCATGGAAAGAAAGGGGGTACCTAAAAAAGAATGACAATGAAAGAAGCAATTGGACATTGTCTAAGATCGGAAAAGACACACACACAGACACACACACACACACACACACACACACACATATATATATATATATATATATTTGAGAATGCACTTTCGACGTAAGGTTATATGCATATTTATTAATATATATATATATATATATATATATATATATATATATATTAATAAACACGCTGAAAGATTATTTCTCATTCCGGTTGCATTATTCACATGAGAAAGAATGATGGCGTTGCAAAAAACAGAAGAATTTTCTAAAAGGAGGTGAAACCAACAATTTTACGGCTTCATCTACGAGAGCGATACCAGGATTAACAAACTTTCAACCTGAAATCCTAAAGTATTATTTATATGCATCAGTCGTTGTTCTGTTTATATATATATATATATATATATATATATATATATATATATATATATATATATATATATATCATATTTCTTTCTGGGGATTATCTGTTAGAGTTGGCATAGTGTTTGCTGCTTTACAAATGGTTTGCACATTTTATGTTAGTATAGCATATCAACCAATGGTCTGGGATTATTTTGAAGCGATTTCCTAAAAGAAGGGAAGTGAGAAGAATCTAAATGCCACCACACTTGCATGTTGATGTAGTAAAATAGCAAATGTATCCGCCTGGGATGCCCCCGCAGACATACAAATCGTCCTATGTAAGTGCCTCATTTATTTCCGTTTGTGACAACTCTCCAAGTTTTGGGGTTCACCACTGCTGTATCCTGATATTGAATTCACCACTCTTTGGTTCGAGTCAATGGATGTCACCAACATCTTTATCCATTGAGACATCTGTGAAATTTTTGCTGATTTTGTTGGCGAATGTACGTCACTGTTTTTTGACAACTCTAAAAGGAGAAGAAAAAAAGAAATATTTTTGCGATTTAACTACCCTATAAAGGTTATTTGAAACCGGAAAATATTTTAAAATTTGAGGGGAAATAATAATAGTTTAGTGAGCCAAGTCTTACTAATTAACCCATAATCGGGGGGCGAAGACATGCATTCACCATTCTCAAGTGAATATAACGAATTCACCTAGAATTGGAACTGTAATAACATCGGTAATTTAGAGTTGATGTAGTAATAATTATTACTTGATATTATTTGAATGTAATTACCCTGTTTGCATATGCCTTTGTAGTGTACAATGAATTCTTTTTTCACTTTTTATATTGAAAACGAAGTTAATTAGAACTTACAAAAATAAAAACTTGAGACACGTGATGATATAAATAACAAATTGGTTTGGTTCCGAGAATTTCGTTTGAGAGGATGCGTTTGAAATCGTCTGTTTTCCATCTTCCGGAGTGCTGGCTAAACGAGTGTTTTGACTCACTACTTGTCTACTAGTCTACTACTATATGGTACCATAGTTTATCGCCTGTTCTCTACGCTACTGACTTTCTTGTGGTGGAAGGATCGTTTTTATAATAATGAGTGTTTGTTCATAAAATAACTTTCTTTTCTATCATCACTGATGACAACGTAAAAGAATACCATCAACATGATTCGGCTAAACGATTTAAAATTCGGAGCCATTATACATTACAACATCCAAAATTACAGTATCTGGTATTCCAAAGCGATCACCCATCTAGCTCCGGACCAGATTCACCGTTGCTTAACCGTCGTTTTAACGTGATGTGGCCGTAAGCAATGTAAGTTAGAAAGTAAGAAGATATAAATTAAGCCTTAAAGTAATAAATAAAAGATTGAAATAAACATAGAAAGAGAAATGGAAGGAGCGAAAATTATGACAAGCATCTATGGATGTTCAAAGAGCCGACCGACCGAAGATGAAAAATATTAGTTCAAAGGATTAATTGAAGAAGCCGTTTTGGGCCGTCATCATATGATATGAATGCATTTTACTTCCTTTAATCCGGCTATTGTAAAAGTGACACGAAAGAAAAGAAAAATGGCGGAAAATGACGCAAGTGACAGAGACGTCAAGATTTTCAGGCAAGATAGAGAAGAACCGTGGATAATCTCTAACGCTTAAAGGGAGATGGGGGTCTCTTTACCGGAAGTGTTTTTATGTGCTTTCCGAAAGTGAATGCGGGGTAACATTGAAATGTTACCAATGAAGAGAGTACTTGATTTTTTAAGAGTAAAAATTATGGAAAATTTTGAGGGAAATAAATAAATGAAAAATGATGAATAGAAAAAAAAGAAAGAATGAGAGGAAGAAAGAAAGAATGAATGATGTCTTGAAATGGCCGACAAAAAATATAATGAGAAAGAAAATAAGAAATAACTGAGTAAGGAATAAACGATGAATGACTAAATATTTGAAGCAGACGATAACGAGAAAGAATGCAAAAGATAATCCGAGAAAAGGAAATAAAATAAAACTCTTTGAAACACGTGAGCAACGATATGAATAAACGAAAACTGATCGATATCTTGAAATATCGGTAAAAAAGAAAGAAAGAAAAAAAGAAAGGATAACGAAAAGAATAAAGGTAGGAAAAAGAAAGAAAGAAAGGATGACGAAAAGAAAGAAAGAAAGAATAAAGACAGGAGAAAGAAAGAAAGGATAACAAAAAGAATAAAGACAGGAAAAAGAAAGGATGACGAAAAGAAAGAAAGAAAGAAAGAAAGAAAGAAAGAAAGAAAGAATCAAAGAAAGAAAGAAAGGATAACGAAAAGAATACAGACAGGAAAAAGAAAGAAAGGTTGACGAAAAGAAAGAAAGAAAGAAAGAAAGAAAGAAAGAAAGAAAAGATGACGACAAGAAAAACGGCTGGAAAAAAAAAGAAAGAAAGGATGACTAAAAGAAAGAAAGAAAGAATAAAGACAGGAGAAAGAAAGAAAGGATAACAAAAAGAATAAAGACAGGAAAAAGAAAGGATGACGAAAAGAAAGAAAGAAAGAAAGAAAGAAAGAAAGAATCAAAGAAAGAAAGAAAGGATAACGAAAAGAATACAGACAGGAAAAAGAAAGAAAGGTTGACGAAAAGAAAGAAAGAAAGAAAGAAAGAAAGAAAGAAAGAAAAGATGACGACAAGAAAAACGGCTGGAAAAAAAAGAAAGAAAGGATGACTAAAAGAAGAAAGACATAAAAAAAGAAAGAAGGAAAGAATTAATGGCGCAAAGAATAAAGGCAGGTAAAAGAAATAAAGAAAGAAAGAAAGAAAGAAAGAACGAAAGAACGAAAGAAAAATCGAGAAAATAAAGAAAAAAGAATTGAGAACAATAAAGATGAAAAAATGAAAGAAAGAAAGAGTGGGCAATGTTTTGAAATAGTTGATAACGAGAAAGAAAGAAAGAAAGAAACAAATCAAATAAAAAGTAATGAAAAAATAAACAGTAACAATTATAAGAGAAATAACGAATGCACAATATCTTGAAATAGAGAAAAGAGAATGAAGAAAGAAAGAAAGAAAGAAAGAAAAAACAGAAAGTAAAATAGAAAGAAAAGAAAAAGAAAAAAAGGAATTTGTTGACCTGTTTAAAAGATTGAATATAATGATTCAATATAATGCTTCTACTACAGGTCATCGGATAATGTTAGCCCAAGAAGACGTAATGAATCAGGCTTCTTAAAGTTAGCATCAAACATGGTGATGAAAGCCGGAAAGTGTTATCACAGACGATAGTAGAGCGCTACTTGCCCCAGTTAACAACAGATTTTAGGTCAATTTTGAGACCAGATATCAATTTAACCTTAGCGAACAGATCAGACTTACTACTGAGACGGAAATAAATAGTTGCGTCATCAGCATAAATACCGAGTTGAGAATTGATGATATCAAGAAGGGCGTTGATGAACATTAACAACGACGTAGGTACTGTGGGACACCTGTATTAATGCACAAAAGAGAAGAGTGGCTTTCATTTCGCAGTTTGATAAGATTGAATCACTTAAAAATTTCGTCCAAAACCTTTCAACTTGTGAAAAACACCAACATGCTGTTCCCTGTCAAATGTCTTCGAAATATCCATGCAACGGCATGAGTCTCATTATGCTTATTAAAGACTTGATAGGCTCTCTCCACAATAATCGTTAATAAAAAGAAAAGCTCGTCAGAACATTAAGTCTGAAATTATTTATAGAAAAATATATATTAAAAGGTACTTTTATATAACACTCGGTAACCGTTCTTGTCTTAGTGGAACGGTTACTGAGTTTGAAAGAATATGTGAAAAATAAAATATATTAGGTTGGTGCAAAAATAATGTCGTTTTCTCACATAGTAACAAAAGTGAGAAAACAACATTATTTTTGCACCAACCTATAATATATTAAAGAGAGAAAACAATAAAAGAACATGAATTAAGAGGATAAAAGAAAACCACTGAAATTGCATTTATAATTTTGAATGTCAAAGTTGATAGGAAAGCGAGTAGCCAGGAGAGTTTCTACAAGGGAGTCGGGCGAGAGAAAAAAAAACTGTTTGTCAAGAACTTACAGTTAAAACTTACAGTAAATTGACGAGACCGAGCTGCCAATCTAGTACTGTGCTTAAATTCGTCAAGTCAAGATACCAAAGCGGAAAGCCTATCATTACCAGGAAATGTTTAAAGCAGAAGGCACAAGAAGCTGCGTTATGTAACGCTATAGTTAATTTTATTCTTTATCAAGTATACGTAATCTATATAATAAATGCAAAGTGTGTCACAGCTTTTCAATTAAAGGGACACAACTCTCTAACTTTCAATAGCTCGTGTTACAGAAATTTTGAATTCTCAAGTTTTTATTTCTGCAATTGTTTTCGGCGATTTTTTTACATGATTTTTTACGACGTTGTGCGATAGCAATTTTTATAACTTTAAAATAAATTTGGGAATAATCTAAATTAATTGCGAAATCGAGCGAAAGTCACCTATGGATTAAAAATAATTGTTTGTACGGAAAGTAAGGACCTACGTACATCAAATTGTCTTTAAATTAAGTGGTGGCAGAATAATTATCGTTGAACTTTTAAAAAGTAAGCTTAAATATTAATGCAATAATATTCTGTAGTTAATTGTTGCCTATCGCATACGGCAGCAGTATGCCTCGCAAAAAAAAATAAATAAATCCCCTCCAACAGAGGACCAGATTGCAATCAAAAGAGCCAAGACTGCGACGAGGAAAAGATAGTCCTGTGCAAATGAAAACCGGGATCAAACGGCAGCCAGGAGAGCGTCCAGTGCTGAGAAATCTCCGCCAACAAAAGAGTTAAGGAAGTCCTATGCAAATGAGAACCCAGGTCAAAAGACGATCAGGAAAGCTTCCAGTGCTGAGAATATGCAAAGACTTAGGGACTCTCAATCTTCTGAACAAACCGAAGGACCAATCAAGAGAAATCTTTATAAATTGAACATGTTTCGCTTATATTTTAGCATTTTTTGGAAATAAATTTTGAAAGAGAAAATTCTAGTACATTTAATCCTGTTTGTTTATTTTATTTATTTTTTTGTTTATTTGTTCATTTTTATAATTCCTGATGATGGTAGGGGAATGCCGCGTCTAGTGGGTATTTTATTTCTGTCTCGTAGTGACCGTTTGTTGATTGGGGACTGTTTTGTCTGGAATTGAAAGACTTAGGTGGCATCAGCCGCAGATATGCGAACCTTACATTCTTTAAGAATGGGTCTTATGAAACTTGCTTATATGAAAAACTGTCGTGTGTTTATCGACCGGAAAGCGTTTGTAGTTTCCCTTCTAAATATTTTCTTCCTAGTAAAACATCTTCTTTTTATTATGAGAGTGATTTTTTTAATCGAAAACTATGACCTGTTTTATTTCTATATATTATAGTGAATCAGCCAATTTGTATTGGTTATAAATAGAAATAAAAACTGACCCTCTACAATTTTTACAATATCAAATGTAACAAAGACAACAAGAGAAATAATCAAGTAGAAGAAATTATGAATTTGTTCAACAATAAATATTTTTTATAAACACAACAAATACATAATATATAGTGCAAAAGTTGATAAACACAATAGAGTTCTTTGGTGTGTGTTACTGAAATAATTTGAGTTACTCTACTGTATGTGTGAAAATGAGAAGGTGTAGTTAGCTATAATTGTTTTTATAGGAAAATTAAACAGTTGTTTTTGTTTTTTGTATGAAATAGAAAAAACTATTGTTTTTGACTCACTGATTGTTATAGAGTTATCGCTCATTAACCAGGGATTCTTCCTGTGGAATAGAATATTTCGTGGAAGTGAGTGTTAAGCCTGGAAATGGTTGACAAGGTTTGTTGTTGTATTGAAGATAAAGTTCGTCTCCTTTGCTGGGTTGATTTCCAATGAAGTCAAGCGAATTGGTTCAATATTTTAAGTGCCCACTGACCAAGTCGTGTCGAAGTTTCGTTTTTATTAGTTCTCTTGATCACGTGGGGAGGGTCGTGAACATGTTTACATGTTATGGCGTCAGCTAGAGGTCAAAATTTGGGTCGTTACGACACCTAATTAATAATTTACAACCAATCAAAATACATCAGTTGTTATATTTGGTTGGGAGCCTCTATGTGTTTAACTTGCACAAAATTTAAGATTTAAAAAAAATGTAGGAATCTGAATCTACAATATT
The DNA here is from genome assembly GCA_963932145.1 of Acanthosepion lycidas. Taxonomy (NCBI): domain Eukaryota; kingdom Metazoa; phylum Mollusca; class Cephalopoda; order Sepiida; family Sepiidae; genus Acanthosepion; species Acanthosepion lycidas. The sequence goes on from OZ010599.1 coordinate 28,941,944, forward strand.
ACAAGAGAGTTCAGTGTGTTGTCCAATCGTAGGTCTCTCCTCGGTTCGTAAATACTTTTTTTTAAACATTATTAGTGGTTTCTCCTCTAGAGCTTTTTCGACATTACAGTCTACTTTACACCGCCGTAAGTTTGCCTCTCCTTGTTTTCCCTATAAATATTTGTATGGTAATTATTCGCGTGAACTCTTCTCTATGGTATTAATATTATTTTGTTTAGTTTCTTGTAAATGGTTTTGTTCATATTTGTAAATATTCATTGCGGTTTACATTTTTTAAATTGTTATTTTATTCCCGCCTCCCCAGACAAAGAATTGTACATATGGGAACAAGTTAGGACTTTCATAGAGTCAAACTCTCTTCCTCCAGGCAGAGAGGATCCCCAGACTATGTCGAAGGGCAGAGTCTCGTATCGGTAGACAGCTACCCGACCCCGTTTTTTACGGGGTCTACAAGAAATTTTGGGTCGAGCCATCGGACTCGGATACTTCACATTAAACTCCGCCGTGTGCCACATTCTACCATGTTAGTGAATATCTCATAGAGACATTGCGGTATTATGGTGAATGTAGTAAGGAAGTTAAGTAGGAATGTGTTGTTTTAGTGTTAGTAATATTGTTGTATGTTTGGGTCAGTGTTTGTCACTAGCTAAGTTTAAAATTAAGACATAAGACTTTTTTCCCCATTTTTGCCTTGTGTCATATTTAGTAAATAAATTACAAATAGATATCGCTAGTAGCTATGATTAATTTCGTCTAGTTAACTGATGTGTCTGCCACATTTGGAGATTTTGGGACGTTTTATTACTATTATTATTTTGTTAATTTCTTGCAAATAGTTTTGTTCCTGTTTTTTAAATATTCATTGGGGTTTAGCTTTTTAAATTGTTATATTATTTCTCTTCTCCCACAAACAATGAATTCTACATATCGGGAATAGTTACGATTTTCGTAGAGACCATGAGGTATTATGGTGAATGTAGTAAGAAAAGTAAGTAAGAATGTGTTGTTTGGGTGTTAGGAATATTCTGGTATTTTGGGGTCAGTGTTCGTGGCTAGATGTTTAAATTCAAGACAGAAGAAGACTGTTCTTTTCCCCATTCTCCATTTTAGTCTTATGCCATATTTCTGTATATAAGCGGAAGAAATATCGCTCTTCTCTAGGGTACCTAGATTTTTTATTTTAATTTAAGCGCATTACTGGACAGGCGTCGAAATCTCATCAATTTACAGTTAAGCTAGTTACATGTACCCGGAAATTCTATGCTAAATGTTTCTTTTTTCGCAGTTCGCACATGTGGAACTCTCTTCCGGCTCAAAGTTTTCCAGCCAACTTTAATCTGCAAAAATTTTATATGCAATGCCTACCGCTATCTACTAAACTCCTTATTACACATTTCTCTTCGCGCTAATTATAAATGTTTCTGTACGTAATTCCTCCACACAATATAACCCATTGTGTCTTAGTGGCTTTATTTCTTTGTGTGGGGTGAACTCGAAAAATTATATTATTACATTAATAGCCTAAATATTGTTATTAAATTAATAGCCGAAATATTATTATTATTAAATTACTAGCCTATTGATAATGATTAAATTAATAACCTAGATATTACTAGTAGATTAATAGCCTACATATAATTATTAAATTAATAGCCTATTAATTATTATTACATTAATAGCCTAAATGTTACTAATAGATTAATAGCCAAAATTTTATTATTATTAAATTAATAATCGAAAAATTGTTAGTAAATTAATAGCCTAAATATTATAATTAAATTAATAGCCTAAATATTATAATTAAATTAATAGCCTAAATATTATAATTAAATTATTAGCCTAATTCTTATTATTAAAATAATAGCCTACTAATTATTATTAAATTAATAATCTAAATATTATTAGTAGATAAATAGCCTAAAATATTATTATTATTAAATTAATAGTCTAGAAATTATTAGTAAATTAATAGCCTCAATATTATTATTAAATTATTAGTCTAAATATTATTATTAAATTCATAGCCTAAATATTATTAGTAGATTAATAGCCTAAATATTATTTGTTAAATTAATAGCCTAAGTATTATTTGTAAATTAATAGTCTAAATAATTTTAGTAAATTAATAGCCTACATATTATTAGTTAATTAATAGCCTATATATTTTGTAAAAAAAATAGGTAAAATATTATTACACATTTATAATGTCATTCCCTTTTTTGCTAACGTTCTCCGCATTTTTCCCTACATCCCAAAAAGAAAGAATTACCACCTATTTTGGTAATTCCAAATGTAAAATGTTCAATATTTCCGCGTGCTTTGTATCATTTACCGAAATGAATTTAATAAATCTTTGTAATCTCAGTAATATCAGCAATAATGTATTTTCTAATTTTTCGTTTTTATTTTTTCATAATTTCTTCGCCATTGTTTTTGCCAGTTTTATGCTTGCAGTCCTTTCTTTTGTATTTCTTCTCAAAACTGTCAGTTGATAATTAATCAGGAAGCAAAGAACAAAGTCCTTTGAAATCCTTGTCAAGCCATTTTCTATCTGCCTTTTTGAAACCATTTATGAGCTTATTTTCTTTTAGAATACCCCATGTATGCCCTTATGAGTGAATCTCACTTCACATGCTCGCTTCATGATCTATCCCCGCCAGTCTGTCCCCCGCAGCATACCTGTTTCTTTTATTTTTCTCTCACTATCCCGCTGTCTGTTAAAGATGTCGTGATCAGTAAAGGAAAAAGAACGTGCCTGCGCATGCTCTGCAATAAACGCATGCGCATTCAGTGTAGACTGTGTCTCTCAGAAATACAAAGATCATGAAACACAAACTCCAATATCTGATTTATACGTTCCCGCTACAAATGACACACAAAGGTTTTATTTACTTGTCAGGCCTAAAGACACTGGCTACACGACATTATTTGCGAATCTACCTTTTTATCTTACGATACAAAGACGTGTGTTCATCTGTGTGGGGTATGTGTGTATGATTTAAGCAACATTGTTTGTACTTCAAGAATGTGGTGGCCATGGCTCTACACAGCTTCCTTTCTTTTATTTCTTAGAATTCAATGGCTTCTCAAGAAAGACAGTAAGGTGATTTAAATTTTTATACTACGCAAATCCAAATTCAAGTCCTTCATGGTGGTGTTAGAGTAACTCTCCTTGATTGAACATGTCTTCAGGGGTCTAACCGTAATCACACCGCTTAGCCAACTTGGTGGGGCTAGTTAAACCATATTTGGAGGTTTTGAATTCAGATTTGTACTTCTAGAATGGTTACCACGCAAGGCTTTAAAACCCAGGTTGTTCTGTTATTTAACCCGTAGCTGGGGGAGAAGAGACGGATTTATAACTTTTCTAAGGGAATAAAGATAACTGAAATTCGAACCCATTCCTCCGATTCCTTAATCCAAGCTGCTATCCATTATTCCACAGTGACACCAATACTATTTTATACTATAACTAATAAAATTCTCTCTTTTAATACTATACACTTCTCTCCCACCTATGGGTTAATTAATACAACTTGTATCACTAAATCGTTCTTATCTCCAAAAAAAGATTTCTTACGATATAAACATGTTTTTTAGCTTTAAATAACCTGCAAAGGGTTGAGAAACCATAGAAAACGAATCAATCGGTCAATGGAATATTTTTAGCTGCACATACATTTGTACATTTATTTACATTCCCAGAAATATGAATGTATAGAAAATGCCGTTGCTTCAAAGAGAGGGATCAGTTTGTATATTGATTGTAACGTAGAATTGAACCCCCAATTTATATCCACATTATAATTTCTTTGTTAATCAAATACTGATTATGTTTGAATATACTTCTTCTCCCACCAGCTATGGATTAAATATTAAGATTGTCCCACTAAAGCATTATTATCTCAAAAAAAAAAAAAAAAAAAAAAAAAAAAAAACAAGCAAGAAAATGAATCAATCAATCAACAAAATACTTTTTAGCTACACAGACATATCTATTACATTTATTTAAATTTCCTTGGAATATGAATGTATAGAAACTGCCGTGGCTTCAAAGAGAGGGATCAATTTGTATATATATATATATATTGTGACGTAAAATTGAACCGGCAATATGTCCGCATTATAATTTCTTCTTTGTTTATCAAATTCTTTTTAGGTATAAATTCCCACTTCCCCCCAGCTATGGGTTAATTAATAAGACTTGTATCATTAAATCAATATTATCTCCACAAAAAGATTTCTTACAATCTAAACATGTTTTTTGGCTTTAAATAACCTGCTAACGGTTGATAAACCGTAGAAAACGAATCGATCGTTCAATGAAATATTTTTAGCTACGCAGACAACTGTACATTTATTTACATTGGAGAGGGATCAGTTTATATATTGTTTGTAACATAGAATTCAACCCCCACTTAATATCCACATTATAATTTCTTCTTTGTTCATCAAATTCTGATTAAGTATGAATCCACCTCATTCCCCCACCTATGGGTTAATTTATAAAACTTGTATCACTAAAGCATTATTATCTAAAAAAAAAAGTCTTCAAATCTAAAAACAATATTTTCTGCCTGTAAATAACCTACAAAGGGTTGATAACCCGTAGAAAACGAATCACTCGATATTTCTGTTAGTATCAAAATATTTCAGTCGAAGTGCTTCTTCAAGTGTTTATTAGTCCAGGTAAATATATCGAATTGAAGGTTGTTTTTTTTTTATCTACAACTAGCAGTAGAGCCCGGCGTTGCCCGGGGATGTAACAGTAAGAGATAGATCAAGTATCGACCATCATAAAGACTGAAAAATAAAATTGACAAAGATTATTGTTTAAGCTTGACGGACACGCATGTCTTAATTATTATTTTTTTTGTTTTTTTTTACGAATTGGTCAAACCCAAACTCAAACAAAAACATTGTTTTCAATCGTTATGAGTCTACCGATTGAATAGAATTTTATTATAAACAATTGTCTTGTAAATGGATTTTTTAAAGCATTCTGAATGTAAAAATAAAGAAAAAAGTGTGCAAGACAATAAGAAACACGACCTGCCAAAAAAAAGTGAAGTTTTGTTGAAATCAGTTGAAAAATGTAGGAAATCCGATCCCATATATAAACGAACACACACACACACGCACACACAAACAAACAAACAACCTGCGTTTTATAAGTATAACACGATATGAGTTGTCCGACTTTCATTCTGGCGTAAGTGATGCCTCTTAATCGTGTTTTCAAATTGATTTTGTGCAAAAACAATTGTGTTTTTCCAATTTTGGGCGCTGTCAGAACCACCGCAAGGTGATTTTACGTAGTCCTGTGAAGTTTTGTTGAAATCGTTTGAAAAATGTAGGAAATCCGATCCAATATATTATTAACGAAGAGAGAGAGAGAGAGAGAGAGAGAGAGAGAGAGAGAGAGACATACACACACACACACACACACGCGCACACACACACACATCCTGGGTTTTATAATAAGTATGATATTAGATTGTTCTCAGGCCGCGGTCAATATCGCGGGGTATCACATCTTATGCTAGATCAGATCAGTTATTTCTAATTGTGTTTCCACCGATGTTATCGTCTCTACTACCCAGCTCAGGGATTGAATTCACACTTAGCATGCCACCAGATTCACGACTCGCTAGGCTGTTGATCCTGGACCACCTTCAATAAAATGATATTAGAGATCGTTGTGAAAAAGTCAGTCGGTTATGTTCCATTCGTGATACATGCGTAGGCGATCATGTATCTTTGGATACAGGAGGGACTAGGCAAATTTTCCCCGCATTAGGTTGACAAGTTGCCATCAAGGCTGTAGATCTCGGTCTGTCCTACTATTTAACCACAGCTGTGGGGAGAAGAATAGGATTCATACCTTTCCATAGAGTCTGTCAGGTATATGCCATACGTGATACAGGCGTAGATGATCATGTTTGACTGACAAGGGAAATTTTTTACCCGCAGTAGGTTGCCATTTCTTTTTGCGGTGGACCAGTTGCCGTCCAAGGCTATAGAACCCGCTCTGTTCTACTATTTAAGAATAGCTGGCGGGAGAAGAGGAGTCATACCTTTCCTAAAGGTCTGTCAGTTATATGCCATGCATGATACACGCGTAGGTGATCTTGTTTGACTGAGAAGGCAGATTTTTTTTCCCGGAGTAGGTCGCCATTTCTTTTTGCGGTAGACCAGTTGCCGTCCAAGGCTATAGAACCCGTTTTGTCCCGCTATTTACCCATAGCGAGGTGGGGGAGGATTCATACCTTTCCCAAGGGTATTAGCATGTAAGTGAATGTAATGAATTCGACTGGAATTGGAACTCGACTCTCCGATTCCTCAATCTGAAGCGCCATTCATTAATCCACCGTAAATTCTTTCATCTGCCTTCATAGATTTCTTCAATTTAGGGGGAAGGTATTGGCCTCCAATTAATAATGCGAAAAATGCATCTCTGTCTCTTTTCACCTTTTGCAGCTCTGTAAAAACTGTGGGGTTTCTCCTACCCCGGCTCTGAGTGCAGTTTTCTATTTGCTGTTTTTGTGATATTTATCAACCCCCCACAAGGGTTACATGTGACACAAGGCCGGGTTTAACGTGGGATCTCCGAGCTCGTAGGCTCGGCCAAAAATATTCCCTCTTTAAACCCGCATGAACGGGTTCAGGGGCAGTCAACAACCGCGACCGAGACTCTGCCCTTCGGCGGAGCCTCGTCTGGGTTCCTCTCCGCCCGAAGGCAGAGAGTTAGACTGTTGTCCAAGTTAGCCAAGTTTGCTGCTTTAGTATGGGGCACCCAGTGAGGATTGCACTCACTACTCAGCCGTAACTGATCTAGGAAGACAAGCTTTCTAACCATTACACCACGTTGAGATGCCCAAACGCCGATCGAATAGATGTGCACACTATAACAGGCAACTGTTCCTTTCCCTGACAACCATATAGACTATCTTTTTATACTTAATGTTTAGCCTTTTCTCCGCGCGCCGCCCTGGGTATGACGATAAACTACATCCGCGTCCTGGGTAAGACGATAAACTACATCCGCGCCCTGGGTCAGACGATAAACGGCGTCCGACAGCAAAGCCTCTGATCAGGAGGTTTTGAGGGGCATGGAACCACCTCTTAATTGCTCGTGTTCTCAAGTCCACCCTGATACGAGGTGGTAGCACGTGTTTAGGCCCCAGCTATGGGCAACTAGCTCACCCCTAATCTGTGGTCAAAACACTATGAAAGTTTAAAAGTAGGTTTTAATACCAGAAATACATTTGTAAAAAATTATTACCAGCAGTACATTTTTGAAAAAAATATTAACAGCAATAGATTTTTGAAAAAAAAAAAAAATATTGCTAGCTATACATATTTTGAAAAAAAAATATTACCCAAAATATATTTTTTGAAAAAAAAATATTATACCAGCAATACATTTTTGAAAAAAATATTACCAGCTATACATTTTTTTTTTATAAATATTACCAACAATAGATTTTTGAAAAAAAAAAAAAAATTATTACCAGCAGTCAATTTTTTGAAGAAACATATATTACCAACTATACATTTTTGAAAAAAAAAAATTATTCTTACCAGCAATAGATTTTTTGAAGAAAAAAATATTACCAGCTATACATTTTTGAAAAAAAAAAAATTGTTACCAGCAGTCAATTTTTTGAAGAAACATATATTACCAACTATACATTTTTGAAAAAAAAAAATTATTCTTACCAGCAATAGATTTTTTTAAGAAAAAAATATTACCAGCTATACATTTTTGAAAAAAAATATTACCAACAATAGATTTTTGAAATAAAATATTTCCAGCAATACACTTTTGGAAAAAAAAAAAATATTACCAGTAATAAAAATTTTGTCGGCATTAAATCAGCCATTGAGGTTGATATACCGTAAAACAAACGAAACGAAAGCAAACAAAACCTTTCTTCTCGATTTCCTTTATTACTTTGTGTAGGACTTCCTTTTCGTTTCGTTTCTCTATTTACTATCAATGCTGTGTCATCTCAGTGTTTTATGCGGTTGAGTTTCTGGCAAACAAATAATCGTAGGACTTCTAATTCTTTGAGGATCGGCTCACTGTAAAGATAGTATAAAACCGGCGAGGGGACATAGCCTTGCCTTACTGCCCTTTCTATTTTTGCGTATTTACTGGATTCATTTTCTGTTCGTGTGCAGAACTAACAAACAATAAAGCGATAACAATTCCTGCTTTTGTCTATTACATTGATTGTCATTTCATTTTTAAGCCGCGTCAACTGTCCCCACAGCTCAAAACCCGGGACACTTGTCTTGTTCCATATTCGGCGCCATTTCTTTTTTTTTTTTTTTTTTTTTTTTACCAACCGCCATAGCACGCCCAGCACCGACTGTCGTAACGATGTCACTCAAAAATAACTTGACTGTCAATTCGTAATCGGTTGTATCTGCTCGCGATCGTCATCTTTTTTATTTCGATCTTGAAATAATATTCAGTGTTATCATCCCGCTTTTGTCACCATCTTTTTATTATTTTGCTGGCGTTTTTATCTTTTTGTTTTTGTCTTTTTTCTTCTTTTTGTCCCGCGTACTGGTAACAACAGATTAGGTTGGTGCTAAAATAATGACGTAATAATGTCGTTTTGTGACGTATTTTTTAACGTCAAAAAACGACATTATTACGTCATTATCTTTGCCCCAACCTAATATTTATTACGTCCGCATCACATTGAAACACCCGTTACCGTACGATCACTGGAGTTAAGAAATATCCAGCCAGGCCAGTACATAGATGGGTGACCACTTGCGAATACTAGGTGCTGTAATCTTGGGCGTGTGGGGTATGTAACGAATAATGACTCGGAATTGTTAATCAGATAGCTGGCATCACAGAAGTTAAGCAACATCCATACAGGTCGCTACCTAGATGGGTGACCTCTTGGGCATACGAGGTTCTGTAAGCATGGATGTGCTGGTGGTGCAATGGATAAAGGCTCGGTATTGTTAATCGGAGAGCCGAGATCCGATACGATCACAGAAGTTAAGCAACCTCCACCCAGGTCAGTACCTAGATGAGTGACCGCTTGGGAATACCAGGTGCTGTAAACTCGGATGTGCTGGTGGTGTAATGGATAACGGCTAGGAATTGTTAATCGGAGAATGTAGTTCCGACATGATCACAGAAGTTAAGCAACATCCATCCAGGTTAGTACCTAGATGGCTTTGGCATACCAGGTACCCATGATAGCTTGTGAATAACAGGTGCTGTAAGCTTGTATGTGCAGGTGGAATAATGGATATATATATATATATATATATATGTGTGTGTGTGTGTATATATATATATAGATATATATATAATTATCAATTCCGATATGCTTACACACACCCACGCATATATATATATTTTATATATATGTATATATAGCACACACATATATATATATATATATATATATATATATATATATATATATATATATATATATATATATATATATATATTTGTGTGTGTGTGTGTGTGTTCATATATGTCCAAGTAAGATGGTAACGAATAAAGTACAATTCCAACGTTCGTAATATTTAATATAAAAGCGGGCTTAATACAAAGTAGAGCAATATACTTTATTTTAGTATGTTACAGCAAAAACATTTCAAAATCCCTACACAATTTGCAGTTCATTCACATCGAAGCACGACTGCAATTGTGCAGTGATTTTGACATGTTTCCGATGTAATATCCCAAATTAAAGTATATATATATATATATATATATATATATATATATATATATATATATATATTTTCATTAGTTTATACAAAATGTGAGACGACAATTCTACATTAGGTGCGTTTTTGTTGAGATACCATCTCTAGAAAGACTGCCATCCAAGGCTAACGTGATCTTTCAAGCCATGAAGGGAATTATTCCGTGTCAGAAACCAACTTTGAATTCCTCCAAACTCCGGGTTAACTCCCGAAGCCTTTCCAGTGATTTTTCAAAAGAATGGAACAAATCGACCCACGGAGTCGGTTCCATTTCCAGTGAGGTTTGGTGGTACAGAGTTTCTTTTAAAATCTTCTTCGTGGTAATGAAAGGTCCTTCCAGTTTCCTCAAATTTAATTTATCGATGTGCGGTGGGGGGTCACAAAGAGGAGCTAACCTACTTTACCGGTCTTTTGAGGGCAGATTTGATAGTTCGTTCAGTAGCTGATACAACATATTAGACGCCAACCCTACATCTGGGTGTTTTGTCAAGACTATAGAGACTGTTTTCCATTGGTAAAGAGTTCTTTCAAGCCATGTAGTGAATTATCCCGTGACGGACACCATTTTGGAATTTAAATTTCTTTAATACTCATATGGCATCCTTCTGGTGGTGTCTTCTCACGAAAGCTGACTTTCCCACACACAATGGATCGGGACTCAGGATTGGACATTGGGGATCTGGGAATAGCAATGCAGGACCGAGCAGTGTAAAAAGGGATTGTTAATAGAGTTAGGACCAACCACAGCGAGGTCGATATATATATATATATATATATATATATATATATATATATATATATATATATATATAAGAAAGAACATTAAGGTATATAATCCGGTGTTCTTATTGATACTTTTTATTTTTATTTTTACAAAATAGTGCTCAATGTAAATTTACAGAGCTTAAATATTATAAATTAACTGATTTAAAATATGTTTTTTCGCTTCAGAGTGATAACCATGTTTAAAAAAACTGAAGCTAAAAACTTTAAATTTAATTAAAGAATTATATTAAAAGCATTAGTTACGTTTCATCTTCAAGCGAATATTGGAATAACTTATTTTTAAATTTACTGAGTTTTAAACGCACACATAAATTCATAATTTGCTGTTTCCGTGGATACAGAGAAATCCAATCATTTAGATAGGGGCGGTAGCGTGTTCATTTTTATTAACTATTGTTGTATCAAGTGTGAGTTACGTTCGAAAAAGAGGTTAAGCTTAGGGAGGGTTGGGGTGTATTTTTCAACAAATTCTGACATCCGTTAAATGTATGTCGCCTTGTTTTTTTTTATTATTATTAACGGCAAAAATTTTCGGCATTTTTCCTTATTTGTTTACTTAAAGATTCAATCTTGAGGTGTTTGGGTTAGAATACGTTTTATTTAACTACAATTTTAAAATATTTTTACTCTTAATTACTAATAGACTATAGTTCTTTTTAAAACAATGAGTGCAAAAAATAGCTATTTTATTTCTCTGATTCAGTAAACTTTTATTTTTTATAAACTTAGTAATATATAGTTTCTCATGTATGCACAAAGGACATGGGTGATTTAATGTCCTACAAATTCTAGCTTTTCTTATTAGTTTCCATTTTAGTGTAGGTGTTTTATTGGATTATTTTAAGTGCCAGAAATATTTTGAAAGTGATGTCTGATTTCTGTATTTATTTATCCTAAATGAAGTTTGTTGATTGAATCACTTTTTGAACTCATGGTTTGTGCAACCTATATAAATTTATTATATACATTATGTTTTCGGGATTCTCAATAGATGAGATATTGCATTGGTATAATAATGATTCCGTGGGACATTTATTTTGTAGAGAACACTTTTGAGGGTTTCTACAGTTACATAATTTTTGTTTATCTACATCTATTTTTATTTTTATTCTGATATTGTCTAAATTTCTTTGGTTTTGGTCGAAGTGTTATTGAAGATATTAGCATCATGTTTCTTAATAACTTTTTCTAAGTTTTCAATACAGCTGTAACGTAATTTTTGTCCTAATTTGCTCTTTGCCATTTGGTTGTATGGGGGCGTATACTAAATTATTTTTCTACTTCTGTTTTTTCTATGCTTTCCATTTTCATTTATATATAAGATATTTTATATATAAGCTAGTTTTGGGATTTTGTAGCCACTATCTTTTAGTGCTTTATTATAGAAATTAATATGTTCATATAAAATCTCATTTGCTGAATTTGGACTAATCTTTTTCCGATAGATAAAGGTATTTTCTTAATTATAGATGGAGGATGATTGGATTTGAGTGTATATATAAAGGATTGGTATTCGGTTTTTTATAAAGTATGTATATATTTTTCATTAAATCTAATGTTATCTCAAGGAAGTTAACAATGTTTAATTTAGTGCTTACCGTATATATATATATATATATATATATATATATATATATATATATATATATATATGAAGAAATATAGTCTTAAGATGTGCTATATTTATGGGATAAAGTGCTCAATATCAGGGACAGAGCGTGTGTAAATAAAAAAGTCAGCATTGAAGTCAACACGTAGAGGCGACAGTCTGTTTCATGCTAGATGCAATCGTCAGGCACTCGTGGCCTGACGATTGCATCTAGCATGATTCAGACTATCCCCTTTAAGTGTTGACTTCTATGTTCATTATATATATATATATATATATATATATATGTATGTATATGTATGTATACATATACATATATATATATATATATATATATATATATACACACATACATACATATATATATATATATACACACATATATATATACATATATATATATATATATATATATATATATATATATATATATATATATTGTATATGAAATTGTTTATGTGTACGTGTAGGTAGGGAAACTTGGGTATGTCATTACGGCCACATAGGTTAGTATATGTGTGTATATATGTTTATATTTGTGTATTTCTATGCGTATATATGTATTTATATGTGATTATATGTACACATATATGTGTGTATATTTGTGGGTATATATGTGTATATATGTATGTATGTGTATGTGTACTTAATATCATGGAGATATATACGTATGTATATGTTTATGTATGTATGTGTAGATATTTCGGTGTGTGTGTATGTATGTATATTTATGTATGTGTCTGTGTGTATATGTATGTGTATATATATATATATATATATATATATATATATATATATATGCGTATATGTGTGTGTATGCGTGTGTGTGTGTGTTTATGAGGTGGACATCGTAGTTACCGATGGGTGTTGACTTTGATGTCCGATTTTATATTTACATACAGTAATTTAAATAATATTATTTTTAATCATTTTTATCTTTGTATATTTACTCGCTTAAGTTATATTTCAATAGGTTGTTTGCATTCATGTAATGACATTTTCTGTCTTAAATATTTATCGGTTGTGGTATCCGATTGTCTGGGTCAATGTCTGTGGATGTGTGTGCATGCATTTATAGGTATCTATGTGTATGGAAAGTGCATTCACTTTTAATTGTGTATGTATGTACGTGTGTGTTGGTTTCCATTCCCCCACTTCCCCACCTTTTTTTTTCATGACAGACCGTGAAAATGTTCTCTGTCTCATCTCTTTTTGTGTGTGTATATATATATATAAATATGTCTTGGTGCTAATATATTAGAATCTGATTGCGCTTGTTTTACGCATGAGTTTAGGACCCCATTCACACACTATTGGGATTAAAATGTATACATTGTAAAAGGACCGGATATTAAATTATCTAAAGTAACTTCAATGAAGAAATAAATTGAATAACATACATATTTCTTCTTTTCTCCTCAGTAATTTTATAGTTAGTAAACTTAATAGCGAATAAATTTTAAATTTTGATTTTGTAATTAGCGATTTTAAATTTTAATATTAAATTTTATCATATAATTTAGTAATTATTGGTTGGAATAAATTCTTTTTTAATACTACCCATATTTTAAACATCTGAGTAGATATTATAAAATGACTTCGTTATCAAGCTTTTTGAATTTTCCTGTACTTGTGTTTTGATTGGTCCATCTAGCCTTTGTAACAACGTTTTCCCCTTGCGAAGGATTGTTAATTAATTTGAAACTTTTAAAACCATTTATTTTACATTCAACGTCATCACTTGATAAGACACCGAGGATGTTGAAACAAAATGGGTATTTTTGTAGTGATTTTATAACATATTTATGTTATGAATTTTTTTTAAATAAATAATTATATATATATATATATATATATATATATATATATATATATATATATATATATGATATGATATATACATTTCTACGTGTAAAAGATTTCAGTTATAACTACAATATATCTGTAAAAAACAAAATTAGTAATGACAAAAAATAACAACCAACGCTATATATATATATATGTATATATATATATATATATATATATATATATATATATATATATATATATTGAACAATAAAAAAAAAATCAAATCAAAATTTTCAGATACACTAGGTTGTATATTAATGCCTTTTTGTTGTCTTATGTAAATTAGGTTCCTAGACTAGTTTCGGCCAGAATGGTCATCATCAGGAGAAAAAAAGTCTTTTTGTTAGTGCCAGTGAACTGCAAGAGTGACTCTTTATGAAGAAAATGAACTTTATCTGGAGTCTTTATTTGTTTTGTTTTTTTATCGGTAATCTTGTTACGTCCTTGTGTTGGTCGAACGGTCTCATTTAAGTTGTTTTTAAAAAAAGAGGCTCGGCCGATTCTCGAGTCGCAGAATTCTCTTTTTATTCCTTTTGACAGTTTTATTGGTTGCTTATCTTTTAAGTCTTTGGGAATGTGTGTGATGTGTGTATGTGTATATATTAGTATGAGTGCCAGTGTAAGTGTGAGACCTCAAGACCTCCTCAAGCATGTCGGTGAGAAATGTGGGTAGGGCTTGATTTATGGGGCTATATATGAATTCTAACTATGATGTTAAATTCGTGGTTAATCCATTTGTTTTCAAGAATTTTTCTAATAACTTTTCTGTCTATTTCTATTTTTCAGTTATAGTAAATGGCTTTAAAAATCATGTTCCACAGGTATTAATCTTTCGTGGGGAACCGACTTTATCCGATAATCATTAATTTTGTAATTCAGATTTTCCTACATGTTGTTTCTGGCATAGTGTGTATTCTAATAGGTGAATTATTTTATGACTTTTCCAGTTAGAGTTGTCGTAGATTTTGAAAGTAGATTTAGTGACTGAGCTAGTAAACGAATTAGTATGCCTAATGTGATTACAACATAAGCTTCTTTTTTTTTGGTACATGGTTCGAAACATCCTGTTATTTTATTTTGTTTTATTTTTTTGTCTATTACGGGTTACCATCTCAAAATTGTTTACTACCTATTATTTCCTTAAGGTTCTTAGGTCTACGATTTCCTAGAAGTCCGGATTCCTCATCAAAATTACAGATCCGGTTTATGATGTAGCATTTCCCAGCGATGTTATACACACACACACACACATATATATATATATATATATATATATATATATATATATATATATAAGACATTTTTTTATGTTTATACGTTCTTTTTACAGATACAAATATTTAAGTAAATTCTCTGTTTATAATAAAAAGTATTAACGGTACATATATATATATATATATATATATATATATATATATATATGTATGTATGTATGTATGTATGTATGTATATGAATAGAGTTAGATTCATGAAGGAAAGATGACTCAGACGAAAAATATAAAGAAAGAAGAAGGAAAAGTGTCGGTGTCGGAGAGAGATAATGATAATTAAAGAAAAGAGGTAAATGATGAAATAATACAAAAGAAAGAAAGAAAGAAAGAAAGAAAGAAAGATAAGAGAAAGAAAAGAAAGAAAGAAAATGAGTGACGGATGAAGATAGTGAGAATTAAAGAAAGAGAAAAAAGAAGAAAGAAAGAAAGAAAAAATAAAAGAAAGAAAAAGAAAAGAAAGAAAAGAAAGAAAGAATGAGTGACGGTTGGAGTCTGAATTATTGAAAGAGAAAAAAGACGAAAGAATACAGAAGAAAGAAAGAAAGAAAGAAAGAAAGAAAGAGAAGAGAAAGAAAAGAAAGAAAGCCAAAATGAGTGACGGATGAAGATAGTGAGAATTAAAGAAAGAGAAAAAAAGAAGAAAGAAAGAAAGAAAAAAAATAAAAGAAAGAAAAAATAAAAGAATAAAAAGAAAGAATGAGTGACGGTTGGAGTCTGAATTACTGAAAGAGAAAAAAGACGAAAGAATACAGAAGAAAGAAAGAAAGAAAGAAAGAAAGAAAGAAAGAAAGAAAGATAAGATAAGAGAAAGAAAAGAAAGGAAGCCAAAATGAGTGACGGATGAAGATAGTGAGAATTAAAGAAAGAGAAAAAAAGAAGAAAGAAAGAAAAAATAAAAGAAAGAAAAGAAAGAAAGAATGAATGACGGTTGGAGTTTGAATTATTGAAAGAGAAAAAAGACGAAATAATACAGAAGAAAGAAAGAAAGAAAGAAAGAAAGAAAGAAGGAAAGAAAGAAAGAAGAAAGAAAGATAAGAGAAAGAAAAGAAAGAAAGCCAAAATGAGTGACGGATGAAGGTAGTGAGAATTAAAGAAATAGAAAAAAAGAAGAAAGAAAGAAGGAAAGAAAGAAAGAAAGAAAAAATAAAAGAAAGAAAAATAAAAGAAAGAAGAGAAAGAAAGAATGAGTGACGGTTGGAGTTTGAATTATTGAAAGAGAAAAAATGATGAAAGAATACAGAAGAAAGAAAGAAAGAAAGAAAGAAAGAAAGAAAGAAGGAAAGAAGAAAAGAAAGATTGAATGAAAGAAGGAAAGAGTAAGTTAATTACCGGTACAGAAATAAAATCAAGTTGCCATTTTGTTTTCCATATAATTTCATTATATTCTGTTTTCTTAAATGCTTTCACTTAAAGCTTAATGAAAAATCTTTTTAGCATTTTCACTTGATATAATTATCGCTCTCAAAAGTTCCCAGATATTTTTTATCAAAATTATATATCTGATTATGTCACTCCACGAATAGTAAAATTTTTTTTAGGTGTATCTCTGTGTGTGGTGGGGCGATGCCTGACTGAAGTCAAGCCAAGGATAGGGCATACTTATTTGAATATATCTAGTTTCGCATTTTGATCTTTGGTGTCAATTAAATTGCTTAATATTTTCTAATATCGCGAAGTCGAATAGATTTAGATGCGTTATTTAAGAAGATATCTTATTTCTTTAATTAAATGTCATTTATCATTTCAAGAAAAGTTTGAATAAAGTTTTATCAACATTTAAATTTTCATTCAGTGTATAATTGAGGGCATGTACAAAGAAGTGCTTAAGCGTATCTAGGCTAACAGTATCGGAATATAGTCAGCACCCCTTATTACACACATGCACACACACGCAAACACATACATATATATATATATATATATATATATATATATATATATATATATATATATATATATATATATGATACTCATTGTAAAACCCAGGTTGTGTGTGTGTCTACGTTTATATATTGGATCGGACTTCCTACATTTTTTAACCGATTTCAACAAAACTTCACATGACTACGTAAAAGTACGTTGCGGTGGTTCTGACAGCGCCAAACACTGGAAAAACATAATTGTTTTTGCACGAAATCAATTTGAAAACACGATTAAGAGACATCACGAGAATGAAAGGGGGATAACTCATATCGAGTTATACTTATTATAAAACCCAGGTTGTTTGTGCGTGTGTGTGTGTGTGTTCGTTTATATATGGGATCGGACTTCCTACATTTTTCAACCGATTTCAACAAAACTTCACATGACTACGTAAAATTACGTTGCGGTGGTTCTGACAGCGCCAAACACTGGAAAAACATAATTGTTTTTGCACGAAATCAATTTGAAAACACAATTAAGAGACATCACGAGAATCAAAGGGGGATAACTCATATCGAGTTATACTTATTATAAAACCAGGTTGTTTGTGCGTGTGTGTGTGTGTGTTCGTTTATATATGGGATCGGATTTCCTACATTTTTCAACCGATTTAAACAAAACCTCACTTTTTTTTGGCAGGTAGTGTTTCTTATTGTCTTGCACACTTTTTTCTTTATTTTTACATTCAGAATGCTTTAAAAATTCCATTTACAAGACAATTGTTTATAATAAAATTTTATTCAATCGGTAGACTCAAAACGATTGAAAACAATGTTTTAGTTTGAGTTCGGGTTAGACCAATTCGTAAAAAAAAAAAAAAAATAAAAAAAATAAAATAATTTAAGACATGCGTTTCCGTCAACCTTAAAGAATAATCTTTGTCAATTTAATTTTTCCGTCTTTATGATGGTCCATACTTGATCTATTTCTTACTGTTACATCCCCGGGAAACGCCGGGCTCTACTACTAGTATATATATATATATGCCAAATTTTATATGTGCGCCGACATCCGTGCGTTTGTGCGTGTGTAGAAGTTAAAAGAAAAATTCCTATATATGCAACTGTGTAAAAATTAAATGCACACACACGCACACATACACACACACAGTCATATATATATATATATATATATATATATATATATATATATAAGTTTTTGCTACACGGATTTCCGTTCTTGTGACCTTCATCAGCCATATATATATATATATATATATATATATATATATATATATATATATATGATCCTTACACCCTTACTCTCAATATTAAGTATAGTAATATAAATAAATTTTAAAACTCTCCCATCTCTCTATAATTTCGACCCTGTTTTTCACACTATCCCTCAACACCCTTTATATCATTCTTTATGAGTTGGATACTCCTCTTTAAAAGTGTAAATTTTAAATTCATTTTTTCACCCTTCAAAGTGAACTTTGAAGATCCAGAAAAAATAAAATCTCTGGTGAAATACATTATAACAATGGTACCTTAAAGGGGTCTGTTTTTTTATTTGTATGTAATCATTTGATGACTTAAAATTCAGCTCCCCGAATTTCATCCTCCTTGTGATTATCCTTACTGATTACCAAGATTTTCATTAATTAAATATGTATGTATATATATATATATATATATATATATATATATATATATATATATAATGTACTTGGGTAAGAAAAAACTACATGTTTGAATGGAGAAATGTTGGCTATATATAAATATATGATAAGATATATATATATATATATATATATATATATATATATCATTAGTTTATACAAAATGTGGGACGGCAATCCTACATTCGGTGCGTTTTTGTTGAGATACCATCTCTAGAAAGACTGCCATCCAAGGCTAACGTGTTCTTTCAAGCTATGAAGTGAATTATTCCGCGCCAGAAACCAACTTTGAATTTCTCGAAGATATCAAAAATATCAAAAATGTAGTTTAAAATGCTATATCTATGGGCCTGGGTCAATATCAAGTATAATGGTATGAAAATATGAAAGTGGACACCAAGAGACCGGAGTCAATTTCAAGCGCAAAGGCAATGTCCACTTATATATATATATATAAATATATATATATATATATATATATATATATATATATATATATATATATAGATAAATGTATATATCAGTCTGCTCAAATGTATATATATATATATATATATATATATATATATATATATATATATATATATATATATATATATATATATATATGTCAGTCTGTTCATATCTTAGAGAAAGAGAAATATATCTATATCTATATCTATCTGTCTGTCTGTCTCTCTCTTTCTATATATATATATATATATATATATATATATATATATATATATTGGAATCTCTCGTCGTTTTCACTTCAGTTTTTTAGTTTATGTTTCTTATGACACAACAATCCTCCACGGGATTTGCAAACAAATCCACACAAGGTAGAGGGATTTGACCGTCATATGGGCTGATGTATTAGCCCAAGATTTAGTAGTAATTGTTAATTCTCTCAAATGGTTGAGATGATTCTTTTCAAAGTTACTCATACCTCGGTAGCAAGTATTTTTCCAGTTTGCTCGGTTTTCAACAGCAAGTTCGAACTCCTCTATAGGGATGTTAGTAGCATTTTATGTTAGTTCTTGAAGTGTAACCAAGGACATCCTACATTACACTTACCATGAAAAATTTGGCTATACAAGTGGATTTTCGGCAGCCGATCATCACTCATTCTGATGACATAACCAGCCCATCTGAACTGTGATTGCATCAGCAAAGATTCAATACCTCCGACGCCAAATTTGATAAAAAGATCAGGGTTAGAGATTTTGTCCTGCCGTGTATAACCGCATATTGAACAAAGACAGCGTTTATGAAAAGCATCAAGTTGATTAATGTGTGTCCTGTATGGCGTCCACGATTCTGACCCATGAAAAAGTGTGTTGAGAATGACTGCTCGATAGACACTCATTTTTGTTTTAAGTGAAATCCCGTGAACATCCCATAAACGATACTTATGCTTCCCAAAGGCATTGGTTGCTTTTAATATTCGGTTAACTATCTCGTTACCCAAAGAGGTACGTAATTTAAGTTTACTTCCTATAGTATGTGAATGATTTCATATACTTCAGGTTGTTGTTGCCAATGGGAACGATTGGAAAGGTAGGGGTACGTGGCTTTTGTTTTACACCCTTAAACTGCTTTATGTTTAAGCTTTGGTTTATAGTAAACTTCAGTTTTATTTATGCTTATAGTTAATTCAAATGCGTTGCAAGCGTTGGAAAAACGAATGACGAATGCTTGAGCTTCTTCGATTGTGGTGACCCCGATAGCAGCGTGATCAGCAAACAAATCACTAATAATGCTTGCACGAGTCAGCGATTTAAATCGTTGATGGCTAAAGAGGCTGCCACTTTTGCGCGATTCAAATTTCTCACCAATGTCAAGAGCACTAAAAGCATGGTGTACCATGACGTAAAAGAAGAACGCGAAAGGTACAGGAGCCATGATACAACCTTATTTTGTCCCATTTGTTTCATCGAAGGCTTCTGAAAACTCTCCATTAGATAGAACAGATGCTTTAATCCTTTTGTGAAAGGAGATGATGACATTTAGCATACTTTCAGGTATACTAAGCTTTTTAGGTACCTTTCAGAGTCAAGCACTTTGGTCAGATCGATAAAGACGGTATCGATTTAATGGTTTTTCTTGAGAAATTTCTCCGCAATCTAACGAATTGAAAAATTCATGCCTTTGTTCTTGAACAAATGTTTTATGCAACGATATTTAGTTGTCCTGTGAAACAGAACCAACTTTCCATATGACTTTGAAAACCTCAAGGTGTTTCTTAAGCAGCTTCTTCCCACCATATTTAAAAAATTCGCGGGGAATAACATCTTTTCCAGGGGCTTTGTTCGAAAGCAATTACCTGATAGACATATATATGTTCATATGTATGCATATGTAAATATCTATATCAGTCGTGTTCATATCGTAGAAAAGTGACACACACACACACACACACACATATATATATATATATATATATATATATATATATATATATAGATAGATAGATAGATAGATAGATATAGATATTGAGAGACACTGAGAGAGAGAGAGAGAGAGAGAGAGAAAGAGACAGTGAGATAAGAACAGACTGAGATACATCGATACATATATAGGTAGTTCGATAGACAGTTAAAAACTGAAGGAAGAGATAGATAGATAGATAGATAGATAGATAGATAGATAGATAGATAGTGTTATGCTGTCCACCCCTTTTTCATACAAGTGGGCTACACCAGTGTGTGCTTGGACTACTGCCGTTAAATACCCAGGGTAACAGAGTAGAGAGACAGTGATTGTGATTGAGTTGGAGGTAGAGTAATAGTGTGATATATATATATACACATATCATATATATATATATATATATATATATATATATATATATATATATATATATATATAATCACATATCATATATATCTATATATATATATATATATATATCACATATCATATATATATATATATCATATATATATATATATATATATATCACATATCATATATATATATATATATCATATATATATATATATATATCATATCATATATATATATATACATCACATATCATATATATATATATATATATATATATATATATATATGGGAGAGTCAATCATATATATATATATATATATATATATATAAGGCGTGGTTGAAGTCATTTGAGATTTTATTGAAGAAATTAATTCTTTAATATTTCAAGAAATTTTTGTGTAATCTTGGTTGACATATTTTCTTACGAACATTTCAGAGTGTTTCGGTGTCAATCTGAGGACAGTGCAATGGTTTTTGAAAAGAGTTGGATGAATCTAATGGTGGTTATGATGTAAGGATTGAGTTCGAGTGATGGCGACATTATGCCTCTATTCATCTTCCCACAGGGCCTCAGGCTCAACCCGGAAGCCTACATCAAGTGCCTCGGGGAGATAGTACTGCCTGGTTCAAGAAGGTCGCTGCTGAAAAAACCTCTCTGACAACATTGTCACGTAAGCAAGAGAACCCAGTCATAGCTGTCACATAATTTCTGTGAATACGTCACCCCTTATATCTGTTCACCTAACTCCCCAGACTACAACCACCTGATGGGCGCAGTTGAAAGATAAAAACACTCTTTGTAACACCCAAGATGAACTGTGGGCAATGATGATATCAGCATTCAGCAACTTAAACAAGGAGACCGTCCAGAAGAGTTTCATGTGTTTTTGAAGTCTTCTGGAGATAATGGTTTATAGCCAAATGCGATTTTATTCAAGAAATTTACTCTTTAGTATTTCAAGATATTTTTGTTTAATTTTGATAAATATATCTGTTAAAATGAGATGTCAATGTTATTTTCATTTTGCATCATTTTGATGACAATTTATCCATCGCATCCTGTATATCTTTCAAAATGAGATGTCAGTGTTATTTTTCATTTTGGCGGTATTTAGACGACAATTTATCCATCGCATCCTGTATATCTGTTAAAATGAGATATCAGTGTCATTTTAATTTTGGCGTCATCTAGACGACAATTTATCCATCGCACCCTGTATATCTGTTAAAATGAGATGTCAGTGTTATTTTCATTTTGACGTCATCTAGACGACAATTTATCCATCACAACCTGTATAGCTGTTAAAATGAGATATCAGTGTTATTTTCATTTTGGCGTCATCTAGACGACAATTTATCTATCGCAACCTGCATATCTTTCAAAATGAGATGTCAGTCTTATTTTAATTTTGGCGTCATCTAGACGACAATTTATCCATCGCACCCTGTATATCTGTTAAAATGAGATGTCAGTGTTATTTTCATTTTGACGTCATCTAGACGACAATTTATCCATCACAACCTGTAAAGCTGTTAAGATGAGATGTCAGTACTATTTTCATTTTTGCATCATTTAGACGACAATTTATTCATCGCACCCTGTATATCTGTTAAAATGAGATGTCAGTGTCATTTTCATTTTGGCGTCATCTAGACGACAATTTATCCATCGCAGGCTGTATATCTATATATGAGTGCCTGTGTATCATGTGTCAATCTGTCTGTGTGTATTTCTAAGTTCTAATAAATATATATGCAGATACCTGTCATAGATAAATATAGATAGAACTATCAGTAAGGCGTTTTACTGACTTTTATTCAATTTTAAACGCATCCGGGCATTTCAGTTAGATTTCCTTATTAGATTTTTCAGTTTCATTTAATTTTTGTGTATGAAGTTATTTAATTTCGTTTCTCAAACTGAAAGGCAAGGCAGGTTCAAATGTTTCCATTTCTAACACACGTCCCTGTCAACAATAGACAGAAATAGATTTATTTTAATAGCTTGAATCATAAACAAATTCCATTTTGGTGAACGGGTTGTAATTTTCTTTTCTTTTTTTTTCTTTTTACAGTGATGTTCACCCTGTATCAGTCCCTAGAGTCACTCAAGGTAGAGCGCTGCTGTGTAAGAGGAACAGTTACAGTGGAATAATTGATAGCGACTCGGATTGAGGAATCGGAGAGCTGCGTTCGAATTCAAGCAAAATCCATTATATTCACTGACTTGCTAATACTCTTGGGAAAGGTATGAATCCTCTTCATCTCCCCACTCCAGCCATGGGTAAATAGCAGGACAGATTGAGTTCTTATAGCATTGGATGGCAAGTGGTCTACCGCAGAGAGAAATGTCAACCTACCGCGGGAAAAAAATCTCTCAGTCATATATCGAAAAATCCATGACTGACCTGACTGATGGGAGGCAATGGAGTAATGTATAGAGGCTTACGTGCTAATATGCTTGGGGCTCCATTTCTTCTACCCCGGGTGGCAACTGGTCTTAGAGAAGGGCAACTCTGAATTCAAAACCTGATCCTTCAGACTGGGGCTTGTGTAGTCGGCTAAGAACCTACTCAGTAAAAAAAAAAAAAATGGCTTGTTTTAGAAACCGCAAAGATATCTTGCGGCCCAATATTCCTCGAGGAATTAAAAGGCATTTTATATAATTTTGGGAAGATAAGGGTGAATCTAGATTTGAATTGGTTGAGTTTGTAGGGAAGCATACACCTGAATGTCGGTTCAACAAAGTAGTCGTTCGTGGGTAGAATCTGTTCGAGTGGAACTTACATCTCACCAAAAGAATGCGAAGGGTGTGAGGGGGGTTCGCTACAATGGGCGGAGCATAGCATATCCTAGCTTAGACTAGTGGATCTAAGTAATGCCAGTTCATATGAACAATTTGATTTTGTAAATATCGATAGGTTAGCGAGAGGCTTGGGACAGTTCGTCTCTGGGGTGGAAAATAATTCGTCACCCAGAAGGACGTGAAAAAGTGGAGACAGATTGAAAAGTGAAGACTGTGCAGATCCTGCCCATATTTGATAGCAGTATTTTCGGCCTGATCTGGGTTTTGTTTTGCATACGTGTGAGTAAATATATATATATATATATATATATATATATATATATATATATATATATATAGTGTGTGTGTGTGTGTGTGTGTGTGTGTGTGTGTGTGTGTGTGTGTGTGTTTAGGCAGTATTTTTTCATTGATGTATGTTTCAATAAATATATATATCCGGCAATATTCGTGAATGCGCCCGCACTACACCTTTGCAGGAGAAACTGTCATTAGATCCGACATTCTTTAAATAGTGTCGGCCAGGAATATTGCCTTAAAAGGACAAATCGTTGCCTTGGATTCTGGGAAGTTATATCCACCCAATCTTCTAACGTAAACAAAGCAATTTTTAAAGAAGTAATGATATCAGTGTTGAAATTCATTGAACAGTTATATAATAATTACTTCCAATACACTTTAGGAATTAATTAGATATCACTCTTATTCTACAAATGAAAATTCTGGGTTGTTTTTTTTTTTGTTGTTTATTTGACGTTTTATCAACTCATTTTCCGTTATCTAACTTCAATTGTTCGCACCGAGGCATTCAACGAGGTCCATATTTCTTGCTTGTTTCTTTGACAAAAGATATTTGGTTTAGCGTCGATTAAAAAGAAACAAAACCAATTCCTCAGTGAAGAAACCAATATTCTTTGTCTTTAGAGACATTACCAAAAGATGACATCGAAAAGGAAGTTTCTCATGACGAAGCCAATTTTCCGGCTTCAGCAGTGTAATCTGACAGCGGAGAATAAAACAATATGCCATTCTTACCAAATGAAGACTCACGAAGACGATGCCACTATTCCGATGAATTGTCAATCATCATTGGGGAATATGACGCTAAGTCTTGCATAATAAACTAGCTCACTGAATCTTTTGGAACAAGATTATCTTAATCATCTGTCCAATCTGTGTCATTCCTTGTTCTCATGATATAAGCATGTCATACGACAGCAGATTCTAAGAATATTGCCGACATCTTTGTTCTCACTGTGAGGTTCATATTGGCGAGTCTGTTTTTTTTTTTTTTTTTTTTTTGTTGTTGTTTTTTAGATCAAATTTCGGTTAGTATTAGGTTGGTGCAAAAATAATATCGTTTTTTGACGTTAAAAAAATACGTCAAAAAACGATATTATTTTTGCACCAACCTAATAAAAGGAAAATACTGGGATAATGTCGGGAAACAGATTCAGTCTTCGTGGAATTCGAAAATCACAGTGTGCCCAATATGATTCTCTTTGAGTTGAGATTATGTTCAGCGTATGAAGAATTTATTGGCAGGTGGAACTTTTAGAATATAGAGACGTTGACCCTGCGTCTTGCATATTTGTGCAGTTGCACTCAAAGAAAACTCGGGGTAATTGTGTAGGGACACGAGTTCGCTTTCGTTCTTTTTTTTTATTAGTTGGTGTTAGGGATTAATTGAAAATGGCTTCCTTCATGTTCTCTTCCAGTTCACATTTTCTTTTCATCAGAAACGATCGTAATTTCTCTTTCACTTTCTTTTGTTTAATTCGATCAGTCATAAATGTTCTCTCTCTCTCTCTCTCTCTCTCTCTCTCTCTCACACACACACACACAGACATTGAGTCATCCATAGACAAACTGTTTCATCGTATCACAGCTCTTCAAGCCTGGATCGAAACTCGACCGATTTGGCATCACACAATACAGAGAGAAAAAGAAATTTCCCTTTTAACGTTTTCTATACGAAATACGCCAGTAGCAAGGAGAGCTCAATTCGTACTTGAAGAGCAATGTATTAATAGCAACAGCGATTTTAAAATAACCCTTAGCTACAGAGAGCTCTATCAGGTCTCCGAGAGCAGATATATATAGTCATTCGCAGACAGACTCTTTCGCTTTATCACAGCTCTTCAGTGTGTTTAGACGTCCTCAGTCAGGGATAATATCCTTCAGCTATAGGCGCACGGCAGAGAGAAAGGGATATTTTAACGTTTTCTATACGAAATGGAGCATGGTGGAGCAATGGATAGCGGCTCGGATTAAGGAATCGGAGAGCCGAGTTCGAATTCAAGGCGAATCTATTACATTCATGTGCTAATACCCTTGCATTCTCTACTTCTCTACCCCTCCCACAGGCCAGTTGGACAGACTGGGTTCTATAGCCTTTGATGGTAACTTGCTTAGAATAAGGATAACTCAATTCAAAAACCTTTGGAGGATCGTTTGGGAGCCTTCGCCTCTTCAAAGCCTTCACCACTATAATCAAATTATATGTGAAGGTGTCTGGCTGTCGGTTCCTAGGAACTGAATTTCTTGACACTTATACGTCGAAAAAGACAGGAAACTGCATTAACGTAACAGACTCTGTATATTGTACATCTTACTACCCCTCACATTCGGACGAAAAAATTTACATATTTCAAAGAGCAATACATGAAAATTTAGGCATATTTTAATCGTTTTTTTCTTTGAATAATTTTGTTAGTTTCTAAACTTGATGTCTGGTTACATTTAGAGTTTAATATGCCTAACTTTTTTTTTTCTTAATTATATAATAAATTGGAGATTAATTAGTTATACTGTTTTCGTATGTAGTATTATAAAATGTTATATTTTCAAAACCTTTCGTAACATCCTAGTTAATAATACAAATACAAAGGTAAAAAAATAAACGAAGTCTTATTAATAAAAACAAAAAAGATCAACACTCAATAATATCAAGTATATGAACATAGACACAATTTGCTGACTGTTTTGAAAATAAAATATTCTATATACATACATACATAAATATACTATAGACATACATACAACAATATATTTCCAATTAACAGTTAATATATTTCATCCTTGACAATGACTAAATATATAGCCGACATCGCTGGTAAAAATATAATATGTGGATAGATTTCGTATAATTTATCTACTGAAAAGAAAAAAATTATAAGAAATTATATATATAAAATTATAAGAATATAAGAAATTATATATATATATATATATATATATATAATTAAAGCAACTGTTCTGTCATATTTAATGAAGTTTGGATGAAAGAAGGATTGCTGCCTACTTACACACACCCGTACACACACCCAGAAACACAGAAACACAC
>OZ010599.1:28974681-29017181 GCA_963932145.1 Acanthosepion lycidas
GATTTACATTCCCTTAAATATAAATGTATAGAAACTACCGTCGCCACTAAATGAGGGATCAGTTTACATAAAGATAGTAATATAAAATTGGACCCCGACTTTACATCCACATTATAATTTCTTCTTTGTTCATTAAATTCTGATTTGGTATGAATCCTGAATAATAAAACTTGTATCACTAAACTATTATCTCAAGAAAAAAAGAAAAAAAAAAATCATAGAATCTTAAAATATTTTTTGGCTTTAAATAACCTACAAAGGGTTAATAACCTTTAAAAAGCGAATTTTACATTTATTTAAATTCCCTGGAATATAAATGTTTGGAAACTCTCGTGGCCTCAAAAAGATGGATGATTTTATATGTTGATTGTAATACAGAATTGAACTCCCACTTGATATCCTCATTATAATTCCTTTTCTTTTTGTTTATCAGATTCTAGTTAGGGATTAATCCACCACTGACCCACCTATGGGTTAATTAGTAAGACTTTTATCGCTAAAGCATTATTATCTGAAAAATTTTTACAATCTAAAAATATTTTCTGTCTTTAAATAAACGAATCAATCAATCAATAGCCGAACTTGTGTCAGTAAACCATTATTACTTGTCCTAAAAATTGAGGCAATCTAGAAAAAATATTTTTCTGGCTTTAAATAACCAGCAAAGAGTTGATAAACCGTAAAAAACGAATCAATCAGTGAAACAATCTATTTTAACGGATTTACAGCAATTTTAGTGTATTTGTGTGAAACCAGGGTTCCCGAATTAAGGCGGTTAAAGACTATTTTTCCGCAGATTTTGTTATTAGAACGGATGTTTCTGAAAATAAATAAATGTTATCCCTAAAAAATGGGGGGGGGGGTGCCAAATGATGCCAAAACAAATTAGGCCGAAATTTCCAAGATTTTCTTAACGTTACCTAAATTCTAACGTTGTAATCCTTTTGTCACAACTTTTTTTAATAAAGTTGATGCAAAAATAATGACGTAATAATGTCGTTTTTTGACGTTAAAAAATACGTCAAAAAACGACATTATTACGTCATTATTTTTGACCAACTTAATAGCATTTCACACCAAGCAACGCAATAAAGCCATTTAGACTCAAGGGGTTACCGGGTGTGGGAGGATATGAGAATAAAAAAAAAAAAATTATTGAGGAGAGAGAGAGAGCTTTAAAAGGACATGCATTAGGAACGCAAAAGACAGCGATTGGCATTACATTTAAATTTTCAATCAAATTTGTCTCGAAAATAAGAAGCTGTAAGAGACTTCCACGAGCAAGAAGCGCGAACGAGGAAACTATTAACATAGAACTAACGGTTACATCTATGCGTTTCAATTGTAAAATGATCTTTCCGACAATTTAGTAGTGAATTTGTAAAGTATCGATACCATTGTCCAAGTCCATCAGAGCGATTACCATGAAAATATTTATAGAAAAGCCAAAGGGCATCTACGTTACGCTGGTGGGGAGGTGACCAAAACGGAGATGCCATTAATTAATTAACATTGCAGATTTTATTTTTTTTTTTAATTATCAAGAATTTATACGGAGAAATTATTTTACGACCATACAGAAAGTTGCACAAACCAGTTAAGTAAGATGCCTATTAGTAACATAGTGTTGTATCCTTAAAGTGGTTACAGATAGACAAACGTGGTACTCGAGTGAAGGAACAGCAACACGTGCGTCTATAAAAGAAGAGAGGTTTATTGTAAAAGAGAATACTCTACTGAAAGACAGGGAATCGGGTGGCAGGCCCCAGGTATATCCTGTGCTCACTATATATAGCTACTGATATTGTTAGTCCACATAAGCGATGGGAAGTGTGGGACTTTCCATTATAACATATAGGCTACGTGAAGGTGATCACATCATTGGATATAAATTGATGTCTTCAAAGTGCATTTCATATTTCGAGCAAAACGGAGCGAATTCTTGCAAAATGCATTGATTCTAATTACAATCATTTTACAATTCACAAACGGTAGCGAGTGAATAAAAGGCATTGCAGTTCACTTTGCTACGGTACCCAGACATTTTTTTTGAAAATTTAAACGCAGTACGAGAATGGCGTCGATATCATATCAATTTTTCAGGTGAGCTGGCGAGATGTAGCCGTATGTTCTATGCCAACAGTTTCTATTCTCGCACTTAACCCTTGTGGAACTGCCTTCTGGCTGCATTCTTTCCAGCCGACACCAATCTGCAAAAAACTAAATGCAATGTCAATCGCTATCTACTGTCATCCTGATTATTCTTTCTCTTCCCGATCATTATTTTTTTTTCTTATACTTCCACACCTTGTAACCCCTTGCTTTATTGCCTTGCATCGCATGATACCGATTAAAAAATCATAATTCATATCAGAAGCATCGGACCAGATGTGACGGCAATATCAAATCCATGGACGAATGGTAGACTTACAAATATGTTATTTTGGCAAGTATCGGGTTAAGCGCGCGTGTAGGACGTCTACATAGTACCCGAAACAAAGGTGTAGATGATGAGACAAATTCGAAAAGACGACGCGTTTCACCGACGGGATGTTCAATTCAACTTCTTTATGTCGGAATGAAAAACAAAACTGAAATCTTTGAGCCCTGAACAATTCCAACCTTTCTGCCTGAGCTCCTGAGTCAAAATTCGCAAATAATTGATATGTAATATTTCGCCGTAGATATAAAAATAGTTAGTAGTGTTTACCCCCTATTCAACCAGTTGCTGGGCATTAAGTAATTTTTCTCTACCACTGTTAAACCGGTGGGAGAGCATTAAGTCCGTTTCATCTACCACCGGTAAAGCGGTGGTCAGGGCTCATACGGAAAAACTTATTCAGCGTTCTCTTGATGCTTCTTGAATGGATTTTTAAGATGGAAGCCAGAGTATGTGGGTACCATTACTGAAGACCTGAATGATCTTTTTCCTCTCACCATTGCTCAGGTGGAAAGAGATTAGAGCTGACACAAAAAGATTTAAAAATGCTCTCTTCCTAGCTAAATAACAGGTTTTTCAAAGAAAATTACAAGAAATGGTGTCAAGATGGCTAAACGTTTCATCTGAAAACCTGCAAAAAGGAAACTCAGTGTTTTTTTTTAGATATTAAACATGTTGTGGGATTGACAGTTATGCTGTTACATGTGGTACACACACACACACACACACACACACACACACACATATATATATATATATATGTATATATAGATATTATAAATTAACTGATTTAAAATATGGTTCCTTCGCTACACAAGAATTACCATGTTTCAAAAACCGAAGCTAAAATCTTCAAATTTATATATATATATATATATATATATATATATATATATATATATAATTAAATTTGAAAGTTTTAGATTACGTTTTTGAAACATGGTAATTCCTGTGTAGCAAAGGAATCATATTATAAATCAGTTAATTTATAATATTTATCCTCTGTGAATTTTCATTGAGCACTGTTTTTTAAAAAATAGAATGTCAATAAGGACACCGGATTATATATCTTACTGTTCTTTTTTTTACCATAACATAATATATATATATATATATATATATATATATATATATATATATATATATATGAAGAAAAATATACGGAAAAAACAAACAAAAATCCTTATATACAATTATGCTGTTTTAATGTTAATATAATGTCAACGTCGGACGTTTCGGTCTAATAAACCATCTTCAGGACATATTCATAAAATATGATTAGCATTATCAATTCAACATGACAAAGACGATGGACATAAGAACAAGACTTATCCAAATAGATAACTGAAAGTTTTATATGATCAGCGTTCCGTTTAAACATGGTCACGTTGTCGTCAAGTGGGCGAGGCTGTCAAAACTTATTCCTAAAATTTGAGTATTATGAATTAAAAATGAAAAATAAAAAATGAAAAGAATTCTATTTTGATCTAAAATATATATGTACGCTTGTCGAGCATTAATCTTGTCATGTTGAATTGCTAATGTTAATTATATTTTATGAATATGTCCTGAAGATGGTTTATTAGACCGAAACGTCCGACGTTGACATTATATTAACATTAAAACAGCATAATTGCATATAAGGATTTTTGTTTGTTTTTTCCGTATATTTTTCTTCATACTGTCGGATCTATATCCATATATTTGCTTACATATATATATATAATAAGCGCTCAATATCAGTGATAGAGCTAACGTATTTAGTTGAATGGCTGTGAGTTTGTGACCCTGGGTTTCACGCTCTTTTCGATGGTCAGACAAAATTTATATATATATATTTCTCTACCACTGTTCAACCAATGGCTGGCCATCAAGTCGTTTTTCTCTACTACCGGTAAAACAGTAATGAGGGAGCAATGGTGGAAACTTTAAAAAAAAAAAAAATTAAATTTAACACTTTAATTTCGAAGCGATTTTGACATATTTTTTTTAATGATCATTCAAGACAAGTCTTTGCGGTACACATTCGAATAGAACCTATAAAACGAGAAGGAGAAAATAATAATAATCATAATAAAAAAAATGGGACTTGAATGCATTTGTTGTGTTGGAGACGCAACGTGTCGAACACAACGCCTTTGGGCATCCACCTCCACGATTTATTAGGGAGCCATCCTCTCGCCGACCCCCCACCCCAGTAACCTCGTCAATATGTACATCACAATAGATAGACGGAAGACTTCATCTTGTGGCAGAGTAGAGAAAATCACTTTGGGCGAACCGATTTCGGCCGATAGGCGGCAGGGAGGCCAGCTTTGCTTAACGAGTACATATTGTTCTGGTCACGTGACCAGGAAGTGCTTTGCTGATTGGTGCGCAACGACCACGCAATTGGGTAAGATACAATTCGGAAATTAGCAGGCATCAAACAAAAAACCGATATATATATATATATATATATCCTTTAAATTAAATGTCACTGACTTTGGAATTATACTACATTTGTTCTTGTTTTACCTTGATATATAAATTCTCTCTCTCTCTCTCTCTCTATATATATATATATATATATATATATATATAGACACACACACACACGCGCATACACACACACACGCACACACACATACATATATATATATATATATATATATATATATATATATATATATTGTGCAGTATATTTTGTCATTTTCATTACAGGGAGTAATTTTTCCATTTACAAATAAAGTCCAGGACAAAATTTCAGCCTACACTACATTTATTTTGTTTTGGAGTTTACCGGCAAATGGAAAAATTATGCCCTGTGGTGAAAATTTGAAATTTTCAAAAGAACTCAGCCCTGCAACATCGTATCCATCTAACAACAATTTTATACCTAAAGATCGCATTATTTAATTAATTGTTAGTGATTTAATGAAAAATTTTCTATCAAACAAAAAAAGTTATCGAAATCGGCTGAAAACTGTGGAACAATACTAAACAACATTCGTTGGCAAACGCACACACATACATACACACACATTTTGAGAATTATAGATATAGATATGGTGTACCATACCTACATAGAGTAGTAAATACTGTATGTTGGTCTCCAGCTCTGCTAGTCAAAATCTCTTCCTTGGGGCAGAGCGGATCTCCAGACAAGGCCATGTCGAAAGGCAGAGTTTCGTCTCATGAAACAGCTCCCCGAACCGGTTTTATACGGAGTCTACGGGGATTTTTTGGCCGAGCCTATGGGCTCGGATACTCCACATTAAATTCGGCCTTGTGCCATATCTAACCTTATGGGGCACTTGGTGGGTATACCGCAGTTAAAGATTCACTGTGAAATTCACTTGACTCACTTCTAGCAGTTGACTATTTCATCTACACGCCGCTGGCGAAACTTAGATGTGTTGTTCGTGTCCTAAGTATTATCATTCATTACCAATCTTCGTGTGATTATTCTATTCAGTAACCTAGGTTAAAACAATATATATATATATATATATATATATATATATATATATATATATATATATATATATATATATATATATTCATGAATTATTCATACATAAATATATTACATTGTTTTATGTATGAATAATTCATGAATTTGTAAATTAATTGCACCTTTATTGAAATATATATATATATATATATATATATATATATATATATATATATATATATAAATTCATGAATCATTCATACAAAATCAAATATAGAGGTTAATGATTTAAATGGCGAGAATACATCGTCGCAAACACATAAATAAGATACACCAACCCCGAACCTGTATATGAATGATATGATCCGTGTTTATAAATTCCAGTTGCATAAGGCCTTTTTAATTTTTTACACAAGCTTTCGTCTGTTCCTAAAAAAAATTCATGAATTTATAAGTTTTAATTGCACCTTTTAATTGATATATATATATATATATATATATATATATATATATATATATATATATATATATATGCACGTTTCACGGTGCTATGATCTATTTTTTTTAATTCAATTTCTCATGTGATCGATCTTATATATTTTTTTTCTTTTCGGAGGATAAATTATATAAAAAAAGCCTGTCCAGTTGCTTTTTCTTTCAGAACGCTTTCGGCTATACATTTAGCCATTTTGAAGGTTGAAATATATTAACTGTTAACAAGAAATAGATTGTTGTATGTATGTACTTATATAATGTTTTTATCTCCAAAACACGGTCACAATATTGCGTCCATGTTACATAGTTGATATTGTAGATTATTGGGTTTTTTTTTTTTATTTTATTTATAAGACTTCCACTATTTTTAGCCATTTTACATGTAGACGATGCTATTACATTTGTGCTATCAACAAGTATTTTACGAATGGTATCCAGTAGGTCTTTATGAGTATTTAAATGCGACCCAATTGAGCTATGATAAGAAAGATGTAGTGCGAGTCTTCTTGTGAAACATGTTGTAGTATGGCCTATATAATTATTTACGAATTTTGATTGATCAGGAGTAAAATTCCTTAATGTACATTTAAATTCGTAAATGATATTTGTTCTATTTTTAGGTGGATTATTTTTTAACAATAAAGTTGGCGCTATTTACATTATTCGGACTAATGTTTCTCATCTTTGTCGCCATATTTATTACGTTTCAGCCGTTGTACGACACGGCCTTCTTTAGGTGGATGGAATGTCGAACTGAATCATTTTTTTCGCTCACTGGTGTAGTCTGTTCTAGTTCTACGTACCATATTTAATGGATGCCAGATGTCACATACCTTTTGTTAATTCTCCTCTCCAAGTTTTTCACTCCCTTAACTGGATATTGAACTCACACATTTTGGGTCCTGTCATCGTACTGTATATATATATATATATATATATATATATATATATATATATATATATATATTATAGGTATTTCCCAAAATTTTGTTCCGTTGTTAAGTAGAAAATATACTTAATTCGACGAATGATAATGCTGAGGAGATATATTAGAAATTATATATATATATATATATATATATATATATATATATATATATATATATATATATATATATATATATATACCCAAGTATATGATTGGTATATTCTATTCTTATATTCGAGCACTGTCTATTCTATTCTTATACATAATTTTTTTTTAAATTTTAATTTTAATATCAAATTTTAACATATAATTTAATACCTATTGGTTAAAATAAATTCTA
Organism: Acanthosepion lycidas; assembly: GCA_963932145.1. NCBI lineage: Eukaryota > Metazoa > Mollusca > Cephalopoda > Sepiida > Sepiidae > Acanthosepion > Acanthosepion lycidas. The sequence goes on from OZ010599.1 coordinate 28,982,321, forward strand.
TTTTTGTATAACCCCAACTTTAAAGCTCTTAATAGCTATTATAACCTTACTTCGTTGTCAAGTTTTTTGAATTCTCCTATACTTGTGTTTTTGATTGGTCATTCTAGCTTTTGTAACAACGTTTTCCCCTTGCGAAGAATCCTTAATTAATTTGAAACTTTTAAAACCATTTATTTTACATTCAACATCATCACTTGATAAGATACCGGAGGTGTTGAAACAAAATGGCTATTTTTGTAGTGATTTTATAATATATTTATATTTATGTTATAATTTTTAAATAAGTAATTATATATATATATATATATATATATATATATATATATATATATATATATATATGTATATGTGTGTGTGTGTGTTTGTGTGTGTGTGTTTTATCTATTTCACGCCGCTGACGTGTATTGTTCAATAATTACAGTAATGTCGCACTTATTATCCGAAAGTTGCACTTGGATCAGTTATTTTAATTTCAATAACGGTCCAATTAATTTACAAATTCATGAATTATTCATACAAAAAACAAATACAAAGGTTAATGATTTAATTGCCGAGAAATCCATCTTCGCGAACAATTTAAATAATATGCAAAAACCCAGAACAATATTGAACAATATAGTTCATGCCACTTTTGACGGAAGATCTACCAGTAAAAAAGAATTCTCTTATCACTATATTTGTACAAAAACGCACAAGGTTAAAATTTAAATTCAAACTCAGCGTTGCGACTGCACGTTCCAAAACAATAACACATTTCTCATAGCATTTTTCGCATTACATCTCTATTTTCGTTGTCCACTTATTACTGAGAGTACAAACAAGAACAAAATCTATTCCATACCTGAGGATGTCTGTAGGAACAGACGAAAGCCTGTAAAAATAATAAGACCTTATGCAACTGAAATTTATAAAACAAGGATCTTTTCATTCATAAACAGGTTCGGGGTTTTTGTATATTATTTGAATTGTTCGCGAAGATGGATTTCTCGCCAATTAAATCATTAACCTTTATATTTGTTTTTTGTATGAATAATTCATGAATTTGTACATACACACACACACACACACACACACACACACACACACACACACACACACACACACATATATATATATATATATATATATATATATATGCGTGTTTGTGTGTGCGGGTGGTGTGTGTGTATGTGTGCGTATTCACGTTTTTTTTTATACAGGAAGTGTTAGTAATTCTATACTTTATAGAAACACATGCTTTTATAAATGTCGACAAAGTGCGTCTCTGGATGTCCTCCTTTCTGAATTAAGACAAAGTGAACGTTTCCTAATTCGTTAGAAATTCTTTGAAAAATTTTCTCATTGTCATCACTTCGCTAATCTGATCGTTTTATTGGCTTGATAATAAGCGACACCTTCTGCTATCGTCACCTTTCCTCTGATTGGCCAGGCTTCGCCAGGGTCAGACGTCATCAGAAAATCCATAGGCAAGATATCTCGTCTCCATTTACACACCGACAAAATCGTCTGGCGAAATCGTCGCCTCTTTCTCGCGCTGAGAAATCGATATTTCTTTCGAATAACGGCGGACAGTTGAATAGCGTTATCTCTTTAATAATGCCGTTCAACCTGCAGCTAGTTAAAGAGCGAGATGTCGCAGGTTCAAGCCCCGCATTGGCCCGTTGACAGAAGAGAGGAACGCAACACCTGCAGGTGATTGTCGAGATTGGTAAATTAGTGAAGATTCGTTCTTTTTGAGATATGGGGAAAATGGGTAATTAATTAAGAAATTTAATCAAGATTGTCCCCGAATACCATTATTTATTTCTTTTTTTTCCTTTTTTCTTATTTTCTTACTTTATTCCGTTGCTCTCGTTTATTTCTGATTTCTTTGATTTTTCATTCTTCTTTTCTTCATTTCTTCATTCTGTATTTTTTTCTTTTCGTTCAAATTCTTTTTATCCATATCATTTTTTTCTCTTTTATTTCTTTCTTTTCGATGTTATTCCTTTTATGTCTATATTTTCTTTATTTTTTTTCAATTTAATCAAGAAGATTGTCTTCTAATCCGCTCTTTCTTTCTTTCGTTCTTTCTTTCTTTGAACATTTCGCTTTTACGTTTCTTTCTATTGTCTTTCTTTTTTCTTTCTTTATTTCTTTTGATATATCTATTTTTCTATTTCTTTCTTTCCTTCTGTCTGTCTTTCTTTCTTTCCGTCTTTCTTTCTTTCCGTCTTTCTTTATTCTTTCTTTGAACATTTCGCTTTCACGTTTCTTTCTTTTTTCTTTCATTTTTCTTTCTTTCTTTTTTTTTGATATTTCTATTTTTCTATTTCGTTCTTTCTTTCCGTCTTTCTTTCTTTCTTTGAAAATTTCGCTTTTACGTTTCTTTCTTTTCTTTTTCTTTTTTTTCTTTCTTTGAAAATTTCGCTTTTGCGTTTTTTTCTTTCTTTCTTTGGATATTTCTATTTTTCTATTTGTTTCTTTCTTTCCTTCTTTCTTTCTTTCTTTTGATAGTTCTATTTTTCTATTTGTTTTTTTCTTTCTTTCCTTCTTTTTTTCTTTCTTTCGATATTTCTATTTTTCTATTTGTTTTTTCTTTCCTTCTTTCTTTCTTTCTTTTGATAGTTCTATTTTTCTATGTGTTTCTTTCTTTCTTTCTTTTGATATTTCTATTTTTCTATTTGTTTCTTTCTTTCCTTCTTTCTTTCTTTCTTTCTTTCTTTTAATATTTGTATTTTTCTATTTGTTTCTTTCATTCTTTTTTCTCTTTTTATATTTCTATTTTTCTATTTGTTTCTTTATTTCCTACTATTTTTCTTTCTTTTGATATTTCAATTTTTTTATTTGTTACATTCTTTCCTTGTTTCTTTCTTTCTTTTGATATTTCTATATTTCTATTTGTTTCTTTCTTTCCTTCTTTCTTTCTTTCTTTCTTTAGATATTTCTATTTTTCTATTTGTTCCTCTCTTTTCATTATTTCTTTCTTTCTTTTGAAATTTCTATTTTTCTATTTGTTTCTTTCTTTCCTTCTTTCTTTTTTCTTTTGATATTTCTATGTTTCTGTTTGTTTGTTTCTTTCTTTTTTTGTTTCTCTCTTTTGATATTTCTATTTTTCTATTTGTTTCTTTCTTTCCTTGTTTCTTTCTTTCTTTTGATATTTCTATTTTTCTATTAGTTTCTTTTTTCCTTCTTTGTTTCTTTCTTTTGATATTTCTATGTTTCTGTTTGTTTCTTTCTTTCTTTTTTTGTTTCTCTCTTTTGATATTTCTATTTTTCTATTTGTTTCTTTCTTTCCTTCTTTCTTTTTTCTTTTGATATTTCTATGTTTCTGTTTGTTTGTTTGTTTCTTTTTTTGTTTCTCTCTTTTGATATTTCTATTTTTCTATTTGTTTCTTTCTTTCCTTGTTTCTTTCTTTCTTTTGATATTTCTATGTTTCTGTTTGTTTGTTTGTTTCTTTTTTTGTTTCTCTCTTTTGATATTTCTATTTTTCTATTTGTTTCTTTCTTTCCTTGTTTCTTTCTTTCTTTTGATATTTCTATATTTCTATTTGTTTCTTTCTTTCCTTCTTTCTTTCTTTCTTTCTTTAGATATTTCTATTTTTCTATTTGTTCCTCTCTTTTCATTATTTCTTTCTTTCTTTTGAAATTTCTATTTTTCTATTTGTTTCTTTCTTTCCTTCTTTCTTTTTTCTTTTGATATTTCTATGTTTCTGTTTGTTTGTTTCTTTCTTTTTTTGTTTCTCTCTTTTGATATTTCTATTTTTCTATTTGTTTCTTTCTTTCCTTGTTTCTTTCTTTCTTTTGATATTTCTATGTTTCTGTTTGTTTGTTTCTTTCTTTTTTTGTTTCTCTCTTTTGATATTTCTATTTTTCTATTTGTTTCTTTCTTTCCTTGTTTCTTTCTTTCTTTTGATATTTCTATTTTTCTATTAGTTTCTTTTTTCCTTCTTTGTTTCTTTCTTTTGATATTTCTATGTTTCTGTTTGTTTGTTTCTTTCTTTTTTTGTTTCTCTCTTTTGATATTTCTATTTTTCTATTTGTTTCTTTCTTTCCTTGTTTCTTTCTTTCTTTTGATATTTCTATGTTTCTGTTTGTTTGTTTCTTTCTTTTTTTGTTTCTCTCTTTTGATATTTCTATTTTTCTATTTGTTTCTTTCTTTCCTTGTTTCTTTCTTTCTTTTGATATTTCTATTTTTCTATTAGTTTCTTTTTTCCTTCTTTGTTTCTTTCTTTTGATATTTCTATTTTTCTATTTGTTTCTTTTTTTCATTCTTTCTTTCTTTTGAAATTTCTATTTTTCTATTTGTTTCTTTCTTTCCTTCTTTCTTTTTTCTTTTGATATTTCTATGTTTCTGTTTGTTTGTTTCTTTCTTTTTTTGTTTCTCTCTTTTGATATTTCTATTTTTCTATTTGTTTCTTTCTTTCCTTCTTTTTTCTTTCTTTCTTTTGATATTTCTATTTTTCTATTTGTTTCTTTCTTTCCTTCTGTCTTTTGTTTCATTCTTTACCTTTTCCTTCGACCTTTTTATTCGGATCTTATTTTTTCTTAGATAGGTAGTTTCTAGTTCACTAGGTCATATACACTTACACACACACACACACACACACACACATATATATATATATAAGTATATATATATATTTATATATAAATGAATATACATATATATATATATATATATATGTGTGTGTGTGTGTGTGTGTGTGTGTGTGTGTGTGTTATAAAAGGCTCAAACATTATTGTATTGTTATAATTTATGACATTAAAATCGTAATCTTGATCCAATTCATCAGCACTATAAATTAAAAAAAAAATTGGATTCGAATGTAATAAATTCTGACCATGGAATATTAGTGTTTGAGCCTTTTATATTATATTCTTACTCTGTGATGTACATTGAGGTCTACCTGCATTCTATATAGTTAATATATATATATATATATATATATGTATATATATATATATATATATGTTTGTGTGTGTGTGTGTGTTAAGTATATCACCCCAAGCAAGGCGGGATACCACTAGTACGCAAGGGTTTACATAGTGGGAACGAGAAGAAAGAGGTGTGATTGTGGAAATGATGAAGAGAATGATAGACATCTGGTGATGCCGATTGACCTTACATTTCTATTAAAAATACAAGGACCTTGAAATCTGTTATGGTCCAGGTTAGGACCAAGAAAGAACAACACGAAAAACAAGAGTAGAAATAACGAAAGTATATTACACGAAATAATAATACAAGATGTGGAAGGTGTTAGTATGACTGTCAGTCTGGTTTGGAGTGAACTACTATCGGCTCGGCTCGATTCGACCCTCTCTCTTCAGAGGCGTATTATACATTGTGTTAGGAAGAGTTCATTCTGTAGTTATAGGTAAGGACCCATGAAAATCGAAATCTCAAAAATGTGGCACATGGTAACATCAACTATCCCTGTTGTAGTTGGAGCCCACCGATTTGTTACAGTAGACTAATTGAACGGATTTCTGCAAACCTATACCTTAAAGTAATACAAAAAATTGGTTTCACGAGTACAGCCCACACATTATGAAAGGGTTTATCTATGTAATTTTTTTCTGTTGTGTGTGTGTGTGTGTGTGTGTGTGTGTGTGTGTGTGTGTGTGTGTGTGTGTGTCAGTGTAAAATGGCATGATGCCATTTCTAACCTATGTCTCTGTGCGGGACGCGGAACCAAATGTGTACACACCAGAAATCAAAGAATATATATATATATATATATATATATATATATATATATATATATATATATATATATATAGATATAGTGCTGTTCGATAAAAATGACTCGTCTGATTTTTTTTACTAAATGTTCTCTTCTCCGATGAAACGAAAGTTGAGCTAAATTCAAAGGATAAGCGATCTAAAATCTGAAGAAGAAGCTCTGAAAGTTCTTTGAATTTAGCAGTAATTACTGTCAAGCATCATCCGTTCAGTATAATGTTCTGGGGATGCTTTTCTTTTCATGGAACTGGTTTCTTAAAACTATTGAAAAGACCCTCAGGAGCGAGCAGTACAAGAGAATTTAACATTTTTGTCTGCTCCCTTCTGCTGAAAGGGTGCAAATCGACCCCACCAAGCTCATTTTTATGCAGGTTAATGCTTCCCTCACAAATCAAAATTGATGAAGGAATACTTTGATGAGAAGGAGGTGAGTGTTTTGACATGGCCGCCTCAATCTCCTGTCCTCAACCCCATAGAAAACTTATGGAGGATGTTGCTCAACTGCTTTCGAGACAGTCTGTACTTTGTAATGCTCCAGAATAAAGAGCTTTCAAAGCTTCTTCGGATTTTAGATCGCTTATCCTTTAAATTTAGCTCAACATTCGTTTCATCGGAAAAGAGGTAATTTAGTAAAAAAAATCAGGTGAGTCACTTTTACCGAACAACACTGTCTATATATATATATATATATATATATATATATATATATATATATATATATATATATGTTATTAAAATTTATGTGGGAACATTGTTTCTAAACTAATAGTTTCTTTCGTTTTCAGAAATTTCTCGTTGTTCATATAGACGGTTCTAGAGCTTCCGACCATTCTCTGGTCATCCTCAGAAACAAACAACAACAAAAATAAAGGTTAAACCGAAATTGATATTGGACATGCGCTTGTGTCAAAGAACGTTATAGATTAAGAATTATACACGCCCAACTTATAGATGAAACCATAATCTGATTCGGGGTGTTTTAGCGCCAGCTATTTTCAATGTTGGCTCTTATGTCCCAAAATGGCCCTGAGAAATATTTTAAACAGGTCTTGTGACACCGGGGACAGTATCGTTATTGGTCAGAATTTATATTTTTCTACAACATTTTGCTTTTGTAAAGAAAATGCATTTCCCGTTACATGGAAATTCCATTTGTGCTTATGTGGGCCTGAAATTTTCTTTCGACAACCATGTTTTTTTCTTACACCCAAAATTAGCCACAAAGAAGAAAATGTTGAGAAACACTGCTTTAGACTACACAGTCAATGAAGATTTTCACAGGCCATCAACTTAACCTATCTAAAAAAAAAAAAAAATAATAAAGTGTAAATTTTCGTATAAAGAAACGTAAAAAGTACTTTTTAAGAATTGGTGGACTTTTTTTTTAATTATTTTTACTTTAGATCTTATATTTCGCAGGTAAACGTGTTTGAGTTGACGTCTCTGCTTCTTTTTCATTAAACACTGTAAATTTATGTCTACCGGCTTGTGCATTCATGCGTCTTAAAGAATATGTGATGTCCGACATTGTTTCGAAACTGTGTTCACTTTACAGGGGAAACCGCCTCCATTCCCGGCAGGGTTTAGACCACTCCGTGACAAAAGCACATCTTTATTAAGACTCTCGAATACACATACCGGTAGACGTAAATTTAATTTAATCTGTCAAAAAACAAAACAAAAAAAAACAGACATTTAATAATAAAAAAAAGTGTTCCACTAAATATAATGAAATATGCGTAATTGTGTGTGTGTGTGTGTGTGTGTGTGAGAGAGAGAGAAAGAAGGTGTGATTCTGTGAGAGTATGCGTGTATGTGAGAGAGAGAGTGTGTTAGTGTGTTTGAGAGTGTGTGAGTGTAAGCAAGCTCGTGCGTGTGTATGTGTGTGATGTGGATGTGTGAATGTGAGAGAGAAAGAGAGGGAGAGGCAGATCGTAATTTTATTTAGGAGGTCTTTCAAAAACTGTTTCTGACCCCCTATAGGACGATGGAGCACCCTCGTGTCTACGCTTGCGAATTCTCAAACTTTTGTGCATTGTGTGCATTAACAACGTCCATTTTTAAGTTTCCTGTACCATGGGGGGGGAAATAAAATAGACGTTAATCCTACGTCTGTTCTTTGTATTTTCCAGTAGAACAAGATACCGTATATATTCGTGTATAGGGCGATTTTTGTATGATCAATTTGTTACACAATACAAAAAAAAAAGAAAAACAGAGGGTCGCGCTATACACAGGTAATTTTTTTTGAAGAGGTTAAAAATCAATCATTTTCGGTGACCAACCTGGTAGGCCGACATCCTTACGGTACCTTTGGCTAACATTAGCGAAAAAAAATCGAATGAAAACAAAAGTAGAGTATCTAAGTCATCCTATGAGATATTTTACGGTCAGTGGTTTTTCTCACCATTTTCGGGTAAATGTGTAGAACAATCTGAAAACAATTTTTTTTACAATATGTCCATCATGATGTCCAGTACTGCAATATTTGACTACAATAGGCCTACTAGTATTGATCAGAAGCTGGGGTTGCATTATGCATGAGCTATATAGAAACAATCAGGTTTTTCAAAAATTAATTCAGGGGTCGCATTATACATGAAGTAAAATTATACACGAGAATATACATGGTACGGTGCGTAAATTGTCGCCGTTTTATATTATGCATTTTAGGTGACCGGTTTCATTTTTAATATGTAATTATTTTCTGGAAGGGTTAAAATTCATGCATTTTCGGTGACTGTGACATAACTGGTCAGCCATGAACAAAAACCAAAGTACGGTAGCTAGATATTCGTATCAGGTATTTTACGGTAAGTGGTTTTAAATTATGTCCAGTATGATACCCAATATTGCAATATTGGACTACTGTAGGCCCACTAGTATTGATCAGAATCTGGGATCACATTATACAGGAGTTATATGGAAACAATCAGGCTTTTCAAAAATAATTTCAGGGATTGCATTGTACCTGAAATAAACTTATACACCTCTATATGCAGGTAATTATTTTCTGGGGGGTTTAATCAGGGTTATGAAGTAGACTTATGCACGAGTTTATACGGTAAAATATCAAACATCAAATAAATTCTATAGCACTTTCAAATATTGATGTGGGCTTGCTTGCCAAATCGTCTTGTTTCCGACTGTGTCACCGACCATTATTCCCAAGAAATAAAAGAAATTTCAACTATACTGAAGAGACACAGCATATTGAAGAATCATTTCTTCTCGCCATTTTGGCGTAGCTTTTTACAAATTTATTTGTCTGCTATAAAATATGTCCAGGATGGTGCCAAATCCTGACATATTTGACTACGGCAGTCTAGCTCAGAAGTTATATGAAAAAATCAGATTTTTCATAAAAGATTCAAGTTTCAAACGATATATGAAATAGACTTATACGCGAGTATATACGGCAATTTATTAACTAAAAACTAGTGGTTAAAACGAAGAAACGAAGATAAATGTAAATTTGAGATAGGAAAAAATCTATTAATTCTTCATTTATATAAGTTATTTTTTCGTTTTAAATGGATGAGGTTTGGTTCTTCATGTGGCGACAAAAGGGAAGAAACTTCGGTGACGTAGGAGGCAGGTCCAGGGTAAAGGAACTACCGAAGTCAGGCTTGAACAAAAACAAACGTTCGTTATCTAAATCTTCTTACGAGATATTTTACGGTAAGTTGTTTTTCTCACTATTTTTTAGTAGCTTCGTAAAAAAAAAAAAAAAATCAAGGAAGATCATTTATTTGTCAGGAAGTACGTCCGTGATGATGCCCAGTAAAGCAATATTTCACTACAACAGGCTTGCTAGTATTGCTCAGAAGCTGGGGTAGCATTATACACGTGCTATATCGAAACAATCAGGTTTTTTAAAAATTAAATTCAGGGGTCGCATTATACATGAAGTAGACTTATACACGAGTATATACTGAGTGCGATGGGTAAATTGTCGCCGTTTTATATTATGCATTTTACGTGACCAGTTTCACTTTTAAAAGGTAATTATTTTCTGGAAGGTTTAAAATTCATGGATTTTCGGTCACCGTGATCTACCAGGTCAGGCATGAACAAAAACCAAAGTATGCTATGTAAATCTTCGTATCAGGTATTTTATGGTAAGTGGTTTTAAAAAAATGTCCAGGGTGAGGGCCAGTATTGCAATATTGGACTACGGTAGGCCTACTAGTTTAGCTCAGAAGTGAGGATCACATTATGTCCGAGCTTTGTGAAAAAAAAAAATCAGGTTTTTCAAAAATAAATTCAGGGGTTGCATTATACATGAAATAGACTTATGCACGAGTATATGCGGTAAGTGATCTTTTTTATACTACCATCCGCTGTGATTTATCACGCAACTTTTTAATTTCATCTCCCCTAAAATATTTTTTCTTTTACTCATAAAATAAATTTCTAAATATCTTTTTCACTCTTACAAACAAAGTTGTATTTATGTTGGTGACACTGCGACCTCATTCTCTCGCAGATTAACTTGGCACATTTCTGATCATATCTTAAACATAGTATTCCAACAAATAGAGGATCTATAATAGCCAGTAATGAATCTCATGAAATATCAACTGGAAACACAGTCTCCAAATTCTCGAAGCTCTTATCATATTAAAAACCTAAAAAAAACCCAAAAAACACGCACGTTAAATAAGGTGTATTTTGCGCATTAACAACCTTCATTTTAAGTTTCCTGAATCGTAGTAAAATAAATTTGATCCTAATCTTTTGACCGTTCTTGTATTTGTCTGCGAGTATTCTTTTTATATTTGTATTTTCGCTTAGAAAAAGTTACGTTATTTCTTTATATTGGTCATGATACCACAGAATTCTCTCACTTATTAACTTGTCACTTTTGTGATCAAATTCCAATAAAATCATTTCTTAACAAACAGTATTCATTGGCTATTATAGAATTATTATCCTATAGGATCCATAATAACCAATAATGCGTCTTATAACATGAAATGCAAACAGTGTCTTAAAATTCTCGAAGCACTTATCATATTAAATAATCCCATTAAATAAGATCCTTTGTAGACTAGTGAGAGATTGTTTTTTCAGTATCTGATTTTAAAAATTTTCTCATAGGAACGTTTCAAAATTCATGTCCCATGCCAAAATATATCGGCATATAACCAATGGCATTCTTCGACGATTCCAATGCCATCTTCTATGTAACACCGGAAGATATTGGAAGATATGCATTAGTTTTCTTTCTTTCTTTTTTTCTTTCTTTCTTTTCTTTACTTTTCTTTGGTTTTCTTATTTATTTAGTCCATTAGGCTTTCTTTCTTTGCTTTTCTTATCTATTTACTCTATTAGACTTTATTTCTTTCCTTCTTTCTTTGCTTTTCTTACTGATTTAGTCCATTGGCCTTTCTTTCTTTCTTTCTTTCTTTCTTTTTCAACCATTTTTTCCTTATACATTTACTCTGTAGTCTAGTCATTCGTTATCTTCTTCCTTTCTTTCTTTCTTTCTTTGCTTTTCTTTGCTTCTCTTATTTAGTCCATTAGCCTTTGTTTCTTTGTTTTACGTTGCTTTTCTTATCTATTTACTCCATTAGCCTTTCTTTCTTTCTTTCTTTCTTTCTTTCTTTCTTTCTTTCTTTCTTTCTTTGCTTTTCTTATTTAGTCCATTAGCCTTTCTTTCTTTGCTTTACTTTGCTTTTCTTATCTATTTACTCCATTAGCCTTTCTTTCTTTCTTTCTTTCTTTCTTTCTTTCTTTCTTTCTTTCTTTCTTTCTTTGCTTTTCTTATTTACTCCATTAGCCTTTCTTTCTTTCTTTCTTTCTTTGATTTTTCTTATTTATTTAGTCCATTGGCCTTTCTTTCTTTCTTTCTTTCTTTCTTTCTTTCTTTCTTTCTTTCTTTCTTTGATTTTTCTTATTTATTTAGTCCATTGGCCTTTCTTTCTTTCTTTCTTTCTTTGCTTTTCTTTCTGATTTAGTCCATTGGCCTTTCTTTCTTTCTTTCTTTCTTTCTTTCTTTCTTTCTTTCTTTCTTTCTTTGATTTTTCTTATTTATTTAGTCCATTGGCCTTTCTTTCTTTCTTTCTTTCTTTCTTTCTTTCTTTCTTTGATTTTTCTTATTTATTTAGTCCATTGGCCTTTCTTTCTTTCTTTCTTTCTTTGCTTTTCTTTCTGATTTAGTCCATTGGCCTTTCTTTCTTTCTTTCTTTGCTTTTCTTACTGATTTAGTCCATTGGCCTTTCTTTCTTTCTTTCTTTCTTTCTTTCTTTCTATTTCAACCATTTTTTCCTTATAAATTTACTCTGTAGTCTAGTCATTCGTTATCTTCTTCCTTTCTTTCTTTCTTTCTTTGCTTTTCTTTGCTTCTCTTATTTAGTCCATTAGCCTTTGTTTCTTTGTTTTACGTTGCTTTTCTTATCTATTTACTCCATTAGCCTTTCTTTCTTTCTTTCTTTCTTTCTTTCTTTCTTTCTTTCTTTGCTTTTCTTATTTAGTCCATTAGCCTTTCTTTTTTTGCTTTACTTTGCTTTTCTTATCTATTTACTCCATTAGCCTTTCTTTCTTTCTTTCTTTCTTTCTTTCTTTCTTTCTTTCTTTCTTTGATATTTCTTATTTATTTAGTCCATTGGCCTTTCTTTCTTTCTTTCTTTCTTTCTTTCTTTCTTTGATATTTCTTATTTATTTAGTCCATTGGCCTTTCTTTCTTTCTTTCTTTCTTTCTTTCTTTCTTTCTTTCTTTCTTTGATTTTTCTTATTTATTTAGTCCATTGGCCTTTCTTTCTTTCTTTCTTTCTTTCTTTCTTTCTTTCTTTCTTTCTTTCTTTGATTTTTCTTATTTATTTAGTCCATTGGCCTTTCTTTCTTTCTTTCTTTCTTTCTTTCTTTCTTTCTTTCTTTCTTTCTATTCCCACCATATTTCTTTATGAAATCTATATATTTTACGATATTGTTAGATTATGCAACCTCGTAGTCAGTCTTTTGTGTATTTATTGATTATATTTCTATTTTTTAGTTAGAATGAAATAAAAACGTATTATAAAACAAAAAAAAACACAACCATTTACGAACTTAACCTTAGCCTTTCTATATTAATAACTATTTTTCATTAGTAATGCTTTACTTTTGTCTTTAATTAATAATTATCAAGTAATAACGGTTGTGTCAGATTATCATATTTTGTTCGATTATAGATCAATGTTGATCTTGCTACCACAACACTCTCTCTCAAGTGAACTTATCTGACCAATGTGCATTAAAATCACACCTTAAAAGCCATAATACTTCTACCAATAAGATCCGTAATGGTCGATAACCTTAGCTTTTCATATAAAATCTTTCAAAAATTGATGTTCCAAATCACAGTAGTTACTATTTCTTTTAATGCTACATTGAATCTGATTGGCTTTAGTTTAAAAATGGTGATTTGAATGATTGTTTTTATTTCTCATAAATGGTGATTTGAATGTTTGAAAAGTTACTAAATCTACCTTTTGCACTATTCTAAATAAAAAGTATATCCATGTTGGTTATAATACTACAATATTCTGTCCCAGATTAACTGTTTTGATTAAACAAGTACTTTCGAAAACTTCATGTTCTCATCGTCAGGGTGTAATTTTTTTTAATTTAGAAATAAAACTCTAGACAAAATTATTGTATTGTAGACAGAAAGATGCTGTTTTTTTGGGTCGGGGGGTTCGTTTTTTTTTAATATGTAATTTATTAACGGTTATATAATATTGGAACATGAAAATCGCATCGCTAGATTTCAAGTATGTGAGAATTTATTTTGTATGAATTTCGTAATGTGGTAAATGCATGCATTCTTCTGTTGTCAATGCTTTCCAGTTAACGTGACTTGAACTCAGTATATAATTCAATTAATAAAGAGGTTTCAAGTTCAGGAAAAAAAAGACAAAAAAAAACAAACTACTAAGACATATCAGTCTTAGTAGTTTTTTTTCCGGTACATGAAATTTTTAGAAGTGCTTGCTGCTCTAAAAAATACACTAGATTCATGTGACAAAAATTTTATACATTAGGATCACGTCATTCAATGAATTGTTTGTAAGTTAATGCTTATATTAAGTCTGTTAGCGAAGAGAATTCGACACTAATTTTGATTACCTCCGAAATAGTTTAATTAAATAAACAGAGTATTTACTGGAATATGAGCATCCATCTAAAACGTTTAAACAAAAGAAATGTGTATGTATGTATGTATGTGTGTGTGTGTGTGAAAAGTGTGTGTATATAAATATAAATAAATAAACCCCTTTTTTTCAAAAATTTAAAAATAAATATAAATAAAAATAATAATTTTATCTATCATAATTTTACACAAACCCCACCACACGTATATACATACATGCGAGGAAATATTAGTCAGTGGAAAAATAGAAAAATGACATGTATACATTCACGAGACATTCACGAGAAATTTTCGCTACACTTCCAATCTTTGAATTTCAACATACAAATGTGTATGTATAGACACAACACCACCCGTATACATACATATGTCATATCTGAAACTGCCCACATATGTTTATATCTGTATGAGTCCCGACAGACGACCAAGTATGTATGTGTATCTGCGTACTTCATTGGGCGTATGAACATACATCGATGTTTGCGTTAGCACGATGACACCACGACGACGTTTTCCCCACCACTTCTATAATAACACCAATACACGCAATATACATAAACCCAAAATTTTTAAAAAAATGAATCAGTTTGTCTGAGGATCGCAAAAGCGTGAAACCCAGGGTCACAAACTCACATCACTCCAACCAAATATATATATATATATATATATATATATATATATATATATATATATATATATTTGTTAATTCGTAAAGTGTCGTTGTCGTTGGGTGGTGTTCAATAAGTTTTAGCCGGGAATAGTCATCATCTTTTAATAATTTATTACGTTCTTTTATTTAAATTTTTTCTGTCTCTTTCATGATCAGGGGTTCATTTATTTTTCATATATATATATATATATATATATATATATATATGAAGAAATATAGTTTTAAGGTGTGCTATATGTGTGGGATAAAGTGCTCAATATCAGAGATAGAGCGTATGTAAATATAAAATATAAATATAAAAGTGAACATTGAAGTCAACACTCAGAGGCGACAGGCTGTTTCATGCTAGACGCAATCGTCATGCCGGCCTGAAGATTGCGTCCATCATGAAGCAGCCTGTCGCCTGTGAGTGTTGACTTCAATATTCACCTTTATATTTATATTTTATATATATATATATATATATATATATATATATATATATATATATATATATATATATATATATGTGTGTGTGTATCTGTGTGTGTGTGTGTGTGTGTGTGCGCGCGTGTGTCCGTTTGTTCGAATGTGTGCGTTCGTTTGTGTATGTGTGAACGCATTTCTGATTTTCATATATTTTTTCTCCTTTTCAATAAATTTCATAACTTGCAATTTTTTTAAGTATCGATTTATTTGTTTATTTTTAATTGCCTAATTAATTAAATATTCAATTTATTTATTTAGTGCAAATTTATAGCAAATTTATTTTTATTTCAATCGATAATTTAATAGCAGTTACGACTGAACTTTGAAACTCAAGTAAATGAATGGGTGGGGGAGGATGAGAGGAAGCTTGCTAAGCGCTAATCTTGCTAGGGATTGGAACGTGTAGAGAGCCATTCTCGTCCACCTCCTGACATGGCATGTTTTAAGATTTCAATTACTATGAATAAAATATTTTTCTTCCATCACTCTTGGTTTTATTGGATTGTTAAAAAGTTCCCGTTTTTTTGGGTCACTCTGTATGTATATATATATATATATATATATATATATATATATATATATATATATATATGTGTGTGTGTGTGTGTGTGTATGTGTGTGTGAAAATATTGTAGAAAAGAGGAAGGAAACTGCTTTGGTGAATAATCCAAAGTTCCTTAGTATTTTTGTTATTATTTTTTAAAAATAGTGCTCGATACGAAAGTAGAGCATAAATATAATTATTTATTTAAAAATATGATTCCAACTCGCGAGTTGGAATCATATTTTTAAATAAATAATTATATATATATATATATATATATATATATATATATATATATATATATATATATGAAAAATGAATATATGATTTTGTGTTCGTATAAAAGTATTTAATTTCCACTTTAAGTCATTTTTTCCGATTTGTCGTAGATTTTCCTTAAATATAAATAGAGAGCGAGAGAGAAAGAAAAATCTACACGCATGTGTTTTTACACACACACAAACACGCACACACTCACTCACACACACACACACATATATATATATATATATATATATATATATATATATAAATATCTATCTATCTATCTATATATATATATATATATATATATATATATATATATATATATATATATATATATATAACTAGCCCAATGTTACTCAATGATCTTGCCGATTTGACGTCCATCACGGATCTATTTTATGGGAGAAAGAAGGAGGAATATATATATATATGGTTTTCATACAGATTTATTTCATAGAAAAAATGTAGGCAATATATATCGTTTTTATACAGTTATATTTTATTGGAAAAAGAAGGAGGAATATATATGTTTTTTTTTTATACGGTTTTATTTTATGGGAAAAAGATGCAGGAATACATGTTTTTTTTGATACGGCTTTATTTTATGGGAGAAAGCGGGGTATATATATATATATATATATATATATATATATATATATATATATATATATATATATATGGTTTTTAATCGGCTTTAATGGGTGTCAGATTGGAGATATATATCGTTTTTATACGGCTTTATTTTATGGGAGAAAGCGGGGTATATATATATATATATATATATATATATATATATATGGTTTTTAATCGGCTTTATTTAATGGATGTCAGATTGGAGATATATATCGTTTTTATACGGCTTTATTTTATGGGAGAAAGCGGGGTATATATATATATATATATATATATATATATATATATATATATATATATATATGGTTTTTAATCGGCTTTATTTAATGGGTGTCAGATTGGGGATATATATCGTTTTTATACGGCTTTATTTTATGGGAGAAAGCCGGATAATATATGTGGATTTATACGGCTTTATTTTATGTTTTTAATTTTCATCATTTTTTTTCACTTTTCTTATTTCAATTCATTCACAATTTTTTTTCTTCACAACCGAAATCAAATTTCTCCAATTAACTTCAAGCCGATATCCAACCATTAAAACTGCTTCTTTTCCCACCACAAAGTTTTTCATAATTTTTTAAAATTTTTATTGTACCCTCTCTCTCTCTCTCTCTCTCTTCCTCTCTCTCTCGTCTCTATCTCCCTTTCTCTCCCCCTCTCAATCCTTTATGTTCTATGTATTTTTTTATTTTCATTGTACTCTCTCTCTCACTTCCTTTTTCTCTCTATCTATCTTTCTCTCTCTCTTTCCCTCTCAATTCTTTAATGTCATTTTCCTTTTATTTTACCCTCTCTCTCTCCCTCTTTCTCTCCCGTATCTTTTTCTCTGTCTTTCTCTCTCTCCCCCTCAATCCTTCACGTTCTATGTACTCATTTTATTTTTATTGTACCCTTTCCCTCTCGCTCTCTCGCCATCTTTCTCTCTCATTCTTTTCCTCTCTCTCACTTTCTCTCTATTCCTTTCTCTCTCCCCTCTTTCGTTCTTTCTCACTCTCTATCTCTCTCCCTATCTATCTATCTATCTATCTCCTTCCCTCTCCCCCTCTCAATCCTTTTACGTTCTATGTACTTTTTCATTTTTATTGTACTCTTTCCCCCTCTCTCTCTCGCCATCTTTCTCTCACTTTCTCTCCCTCTATCTTTCTCTCTATTCCTTTCTCTCTCCCATGTTTCCCTCCTTCTCTCTCTCTTTATCTATCTCCTTCCCTCTCCCGCTCTCAATCCTTTTACGTTATATGTACTTTTTTATTTTTATTGTATTCTTTCCCTCTCTCTCTCTCGCCATCTTTCTCTCTATTTCTCTTCCTCTCTCTTTCTCTCTATTCCTTTTTCTCTCCCCTCTTTCCCTCCTTCTCTCTCTCTTTATCTATCTCCTTCCCTCTCCCCCTCTCAAAACTTTTACGTTCTATCTACTTTTTTTCATTTTCATTGTACTCTTTCCCTCTCTCTCTCCATTTTCTCTCTCTTTTTCTTCCTCTCTCTTTCTCTCTCCCCTCTTTCCCTCCTTCTCTCTCTCTTTATCTATCTCCTTCCCTCTCCCCCTCTCAAAACTTTTACGTTCTATATACTTCTTTCATTTTTGTTGTACCATTTCCCCCTCTCTCTCTCGCCATCTTTCTCCCCCTTTCTCTTCCTCTCTCTTTCTTTCTATTCCTTTCTCTCTCCCCTCTTTCCCTTCTTTTCTCTCTCTCTTTTTCTATCTCCTTCCCTCTCCCCCTCTCAATCCTTTTACGTTCTATGTACTTTTTTCATTTTTATTGCACTCTTTCCCTCACGCTCTCTCTCGCCATCTTTCTCCATCTTTCTCTTCCTCTCTCTTTCTCTTTATTCTTTTCTCTCTCCCTTCTTTCCCTTTTTTTTTCTCTCTCTCTTTATCTATCTCTTCCGCTCTCCCCGTCTCAATCCTTTTACGTTATGTCTACTTTTTCGGCTGCTAAACTCAGTTCAGCTACTGTTATTATTTTCGTTTTCGTTTTCAATCCTCTCGCTTCAGGCAAAAGAAAACGATGTGATCTCACGTCGTCGTAATTACATCAAGTCAGAGCGACATCTAGCGGCTCAAGGGCAGTGCACTCCGCCTAAACAATATCTCGACCGCCTTTAGACAGGTCGAATCAGTGCTAAGAAAGTACGCCGTGCTACGAGTGCAGAGGATGTGTGTTTGCGCGGACAAGCTAATTAATTTTTGAGTGCCAACATGTACTTGCCTGTCCGCGAGTAAGTTCATACCTATATCTATCTATCTATCTATCTATCTATCTATCTATCTATCTATCTATCTATCTATCTATCTCAGGCTGTTCTTATCTATCTATCTATCTATCTATCTATCTATCTATCTATCTATCTATCTATCTATCTCAGGCTGTTCTTATCTATCTATCTATCTATCTATCTATCTATCTATCTCAGGCTGTTCTTATCTATCTATCTATCTATCTATCTATCTATCTATCTCAGGCTGTTCTTATCTATCTATCTATCTATCTATCTATCTATCTATCTATCTATCTATCTATCTAAGTCTGTTCATATCTATCCATCTGATGTCTATCTATCTAGCTCAACTTGATCATTATCTATCTATCCCAATTTTTTCCTATCTATCTATCTATCTATCTATCTATCTATCTATCTATCTATCTATCTATCTATCTATCTCAGGCTGTTCTTATCTATCTATCTATCTATCTATCTATCTATCTATCTCAGGCTGTTCTTATCTATCTATCTATCTATCTATCTATCTATCTATCTATCTCAGGCTGTTCTTATCTATCTATCTATCTATCTATCTATCTATCTATCTATCTATCTATCTATCTCAGGCTGTTCTTATCTATCTATCTATCTATCGATCGATCTATCTATCTATCTATCTATCTATCTCAGGCTGTTCTTATCTATCTATCTATCTATCTATCGATCGATCTATCTATCTATCTATCTGTCTAAGTCTGTTCATATCTATCCATCTGATGTCTATCTATCTAGCTCAAATTGATCATGTCTATCTATCTATCCCAACTGTTTCCTATCTATCTATCTATCTATCTATCTATCTATCTATCTTTTTATTTTTCTAGGGCAACGTTTAAAAGATTATTTTCACACACACACACACGCACACGCACATTCACACATATATATGTTTGGGCACCTCGGCGTGGTGTAATGGTTAGCAAGCTTGTCTCGCTAGATCAGTTATGACTGAAAAGTGAGTTCGATCCTCACTAGGTGTCCCAACTTCGGCCTTTTGCCACATCTAATCTACGCTTAGAAAATAACTAGGGCACCTCGAGGTGGTGTAATGGTTAGCAAGTTTGTCTCGCTAGAACAATTACGATTGAGTAGTGAGTTCGATCCTCACTAGGTGCCTCTTACTTTTGGCCTTGTGCCACATCTAAACTACGCTTGGAAAATCACTATATATATATATATATATATATATATATATATATATATATATATATATATATATATATATATATATATATATATATATATATATATATATATATATATATATATATATATATATATATATATATATATGTGTGTGTGTGTGTGTGTGGTCACTATGTGAATGCTATTGTTGCCATATAACCCAGTACTACCTGCCGCATAGCCAGATCATCTGCGACTATATATATATCCACGCTTTCTTTCTTCGTCTGTTCATTATCTATCTATATTAGTATTTTCATATCTATGTAGCCATTCGTCTCGGAGATTGTATACGGAGATTTTTCAAATATTTGATAATCCTCAAGACATTCTCAAAAGTTATCAACTTGATGAATTACGAAAATTATTTTCATTTCTTCACTGATATATGAAGTAAGCTAATTTGCCACTTTCTTACTGACGCTAAAATTCATAGATACCAGTTTTTGAAGAAGTGCTATGATCATTTCTAGTGAGATTGGCGTGCCGAGTTCAAATGCAGGAAAGGGTGGTTGGGCTCGCTTTTGCGCAAATAACTGTGTATAGATATGAAGCCGAATCTACCTTCCCCAGCTCGATGTTAATAGAAGGAAGGTATGGGCACTCTCGCCTTAGATGGTAACAACTCTTGAAGATTGTCGCATATTTGAATTTTGTCTCTTTTCGCGTACTAAATCTGTAGAACTGGGACCAGTTGACATTTTTGGAAGTATCTGTAATTCGGAAAATGCGATATACTGAATCATTTTTACGAAATAAAATATCAACGACAAAAATAAATAAACATACATACATAGGGAATTGGAAAAACGGAGATTCTACAGTCACCGGCTTTCTTTCGCCAATGCCTCCTTAAAACACCAAACTATCTAAGCATTACTGGAAGATTAAAGATGCCTCTCCCCATAAATTAAATAGTCGGTCTCAAGCGTACCAAAAACTTTCGGGTCAGATGCAGTCTGTGCATACAGGAGACAATTGAAATAATCAAGTACAAAATTACTAACTAGTTGTTGTATCAAAGAAACGAACTGATTTGCGAGGGTAGACATGAGAACAAATTTACAATTCTCTAAAACCTTTGGCTTTAGGGCGATACACACTTGAAATGTTGATTCGTTTATATGAATGCTAGCATATAATATATATATATATATATAAATATATATATATAAAAGTGAACATAGAAGTCAACACTTAGAGTCGACAGGCTGTTTCATGCTATATACAATCGTCAGGCCTGACGATTGCATATAGCATGAAACAGACTGTCGCCTCTAAGTGTTGACTTCTATGTTCACTTTTATATTTACACACGCTCTATCTCTGATATTGAGCACTTTATTCCATAAATATAGCACACCTTAAGACTATATTTCTTTATATATATATATATATATATATATATATATATATATATATATATATATATATAGAAAGAGAGATAGACTCAATAATAGAAATATAGATTAACAAACTGATATATTTTCATCGATAGATACATGTAGAGATTGATATATATATATATATATATATATATATAGAAAGAGAGAGAGAGAGTGAGAGAGAGTGAGAGAGAAGGAGAGCGAGATAGACAGATAGAAAAACAGATAGGTAGAGATAGATAGATAGATAGATAGATAGATAGATAGATATGAACATTGTAATAAAACATGGTAAATCTTTATTTGTATTTGTATACGTTTGTCATGCAAAAACATATTCGGACAGCCCATTTTTTTCTGATATTGTTTGTCACACATCAAATATTCTTAGTAATGAAGACTTACTGACAGATGTGAACCTACCAAGTGAGATGAATATATATATATATATATATATATATATATATATATATATATATATATAGATAGATAGATAGATAGATAGATATAGATATATATATTAACAGACAGATACAAATCGATAGATAAATCTGATCCTCTTCCTAGAGGCATCGAGATATATATGAAATATCAAGACGAACGGGATCATTATTTGAGTTATGATTATTTAGTTTGAAATACATACATACATACATACATACATATATATATATATACATATATATATATATATATATATATATATACATATATGGCCTGACGATTGCATATAGCATGAAACAGACTGTCGCCTCTAAGTGTTGACTTCTATGTTCACTTTTATATTTACACACGCTCTATCTCTGATATTGAGCACTTTATTCCATAAATATAGCACACCTTAAGACTATATTTCTCTCTCTCTCTCTCTCTCTCTCTCTCTATATATATATATATATATATATATATATATATATATATATATGTGTGTGTGTGTGTGTGTGTGAGTGTTTGTGTGTGTGTATGTGTGTGTGTGTACGTGTGTGTGTATTGTGTATCACGCGCTTTTGTTTTTTAATATGTAGCTGGATCTATAATAGTTTTGCCGATGTATACAACATCTATAATTTTAAATTTACCTCTTTAGTATTATTATCCTTACTTCATCTTACTCAGTATTTTTATTGTTTTTTTTATTATTCTTTATTTAAAATCCCTTCATTTATGTTTTTTATTGTTATCATTATTATATTTATTATTTTTCTTTTTTTTATTAATGGTCCCTTTATTAGATTAACTAATTTGAAATTGTTTTGATATTAGGTTGGTGCAAACATAATGACGTAATAATGTCGTTTTTTGACGTTAAAAAATACATCAAAAAACGACATTATTACGTCATTATTTTTGCACCAACCTAATATTTCCTGCGTAAAACAACAGGCGATATCAATGAATTTGCAGTATAACACGATGTACAAAATTCCACACTTTAATGAAAAAAATAAAAAATAAATAAAATTCTTGGCCGGGTCAGTCTATTTTAGGCTTAGTACTTAGTTTTCTAATAGAAGACGGTAAGTGCGAACCTGTGATCCGAAGACGTATCGGAATGGCTAAAAGACACATTCCCAAAGCTGGTCAGAGTATTAAGAGACAGTAGGATTTGTTTTGTAACAAAGAAAAGAGTACTGAACTGGTACGTGACATCTGTCCTCCTTTACGTTAGTGAATATTGGACGGTCTCCTCGAAGATGAAGAACGAGGTAAAGGAGATATGGCTCTAAAGAAGGATGCTAAGGATACTATGTACCGAAAATGTGAGCAACGATGAGGTTTTGGAGAAGGATGCAAACCAAGAGGAAACTTAAATATAATACCAGGAAGAGGCAGCTGAAATTTCTAGGACATGTAATAAGAAATGAGGGCTGATACTCACAGATAGATAGATAGATAGATAGATAGATAGATAGATAGATAGATAGATATCGCCGTGATTAATTTTGGTCTGTCTCCTCAAAGTTAAAGAGGCAACGGAGGTATGGTTCTACAGAAGGATGATGAGGATATCATGGACCGAACATGTGAGCAACGATGAGATTTTGGAGAGCATGCAAACAAGGAGGAAGCTTACAATTCACACCAGGAAGAGGCAGCTGAAATTTATGGAACGCGTAATGAGACAGCAGGGCTTGGAGAATTTGATACTCACAGGGCGAAAAAGGAAAATAGAAACAAGGGAATGTAACGCGTGATCTACCTGGCGGGGTTAAGCAAGTCGATGACAGAACAGGGTTTGGGAGAAGTAGAAACAGGAAAAAATATATTGAGAGCTAAAAGGGACAGGGTGAAGAGAAGAGCCATAATCGCCTACGTTCTGGAGGGAGACGGCAATTAAAGGAAGAAAATCATCTCTTCATTTCTTCCGCCTTTCCTTTCTTTTCTTTACCTAATCTCCCTCTTCTATCGATTTCACATTTTAAAAAGAAAGTGATAATCTGTCAAGTTCCTTCTTTCTCTCCTTCTTTCTTCTCTTCTTTCTTACTTTCCCTTCCCCCTATCAATCTAGTATATCAGTCCGAGAAAGTTGTCTCCCTTTCTTAAAAGCTTTCGATCTGAAAAGATGAGTATATAGAGATATTCACGAAATAAATTATAACCGAAAAGGACCTTAAATGTTTCCTTCTTGATTTATCATTATATATATATATATATATATATATATATATATATATATATATATATATATATATATATATTGCTCATACTTTTCTTGTTTTTAGGGGTGGGATTTTGGGGTTTCTTTTCTATTGCCAAGTAATCTGTCTTCTGTCTTGAGCGGTTTTGCATTTGTGAAAAATTGTCCCCACAACTCATTAGAATAACATATAACTGCGCCAAAATTGCGATAGATATTTTTTTTTATTAAAATTTAAATTACGTAAAGATCACTCTCCGGAGATTGCGTTGTGAATGAATTATATGTGAAAGATAGAAAGTATATTTATTAAGTAACCCCAAACATAATAATCTTCTATATCATAACCAAATGCATACTTCAGTATCTGTCTATATTTCTGAGATGAGGTATTATGTACACTATTTACATTATTCGGACTATTGTCCTCATCTTTGTCGCCATATTCATTACAACGTTTCTGCCTTTCAGTATCTGTCTATATTTCTGAGATGAGGTATTATGTAAACTATTTACATTATTCGGACTATTGTCCTCATCTTTATCGCCATATTTATTACAACGTTTCGGCCTTTGTTTATGTCTATATTTCTGAGATAAGGTATTATGTACACTATTTACATTATTTGGACTATTGTCCTCATCTTTGTCGCCATATTTATTACAACGTTTCGGCCTTTGTTTATGTCTATATTTCTGAGATAAGGTATTATGTACACTATTTACATTATTAGGACTATTGTCCTCATCTTTGTCGCCATATTTATTACAACGTTTCGGCCTTTCAGTATCTGTGTATATTTCTGAGATGAGGTATTATGTACACTATTTACATTATTCGGACTATTGTCCTCATCTTTGTCGCCATATTTATTACAACGTTTCGGCCTTTCAGTATCTGTCTATATTTCTGAGATGAGGTATTATGTACACTATTTCCATTATTCGGACTATTGTCATCATCTTTGTCGCCATATTTATTACAACGTTTTGGCCGTTGTACGCTCCGGTCTTCTTCAGGTGTTTGGAATGTTGAACTGAATTTAACAAGAGATAACTGATAACTAAACATCCATTAGAAATCACACGTGGAACTAGGACAGTCTAACCCAGTGAGCGAAATAAAGGGTTCAGTCCCTGTCTAAAGAGCTTTGAAAAAAAAAGAACTGGAAATGAAATCGTACGTGAAACCTGTGAGGCCCTTTTTTACTCCAGGAGAGAAGGTTAGAGAGGACGATGATCATCTTGAATAAGATGGAATATGATCCTTGAATAATATATATATATATATATATATATATATATATATATATATATATATATATATATATATATATATATGTATGTATGTATTTCACCTTAATTTCAAACCTTCATGAGCTACCGATCCTTGGCAATGATTAATTAATGATGAACATGTCATTTTCGTTTATGATCGATATCAGCCCGAATCTTCTGTTAAGCCTGGAGAGTAATTATACAGTCTTATTGCTCAAAGGAGAGTGTTATCTTTAATGTTGTCTAAGATACAACGGCTCATAGTTTAATCTCTCAATTAGACAATTTTGCTGTTACACGATTTGGACAATATTGCCGTTACGCCCGCTATATATATATATATATATATATATATATATATATATATATATATATATATATATGGAGTAACAAAAATATCTTTCGAACTTAGTATATAGCTCTCCATATTTTGAGTATCCTCGAAACATTGCTTCGAAGGAGACATTGGATACTGAGCGGTTATTGTTCAAAAAGTGCCGCTGGGAATATTCGTGAAATTTTCCCGGAAACGCTGAGATAAAACTCACTGTAATATATATATATATATATATATATATATATATATATATATATATATATATATATATATATATATATATATATATGTACTATTAGGCACATCAAGCTATATATATATATATATATATATATATATAAACATATCTTAGGTATGATGATAAACTACATCCGGCAGAAAGGCCTCAGAACGGGCGGTTTTGAGGAGCATTGACCCATAATCCTAATTGCTGTTGTTCCAATGTTCACGAAGACTTGAGGGGGTAGCACCTGTTAGGAGTCTCAGTTAGGTAGGTGAAACTAGTTAACTCTTGCTCGACCTGGAGTCAAAACACTATCAAAGTATAAAAATTGATTTATATAATAAAATTACCAGCAAGACATTTTTTGAAAATAAATATATTACCTACAATGAAATTTGGAAAAAAGAAAAACATTACAAGGACTACATTTTAGACAAAAAGAAAACTTTAGCAGAAATACAATCTTTTGAAAAAAAAAATAACCTGCAAATAATTTTAAGAAAAAAAAAATACCCTTAATACATTTAACACTCGACAAAACCGTTTTTACAAAGATATGTCAATGAACCCTGATCCACAAACAGATTTGATACAAAGAATACATATTCTATTCATACGAACCTATCCTAAAAAAAAATCGGAATTAAATGAGCCACTGATATTGATATGCCGTAAAAAAACAATAAAACCTAACCCTGACCGACAGCCTCTCACTTCCCCATTCCTCTTACAATCTCATTCGGAATCCCTCTACATTAAACGGCTCTTGGGCCTTGCATTGGGTAAACTATCAGTAAAAATCTTTATAAATTTTAGCTCTTTTATTTCATATTGAGCCTTGTTTTATTACCACCAACAGTTACTTTGGGGCATTATATATATATATATATATATATATATATATATATATATATATATATATATATATATATATATATATATATAAGACATTCGGATTACTAACGCAAAAACAGAGAATGTCTCGTATCGATAATATTTAACATTGAAAAACATAAGGAAAAAATTGCTTATTTTTAATAATATATGGAAATCTCCGCCTTTTACCTGAAGACGGTCGCGAAACAAGAAACCCGTGTAGTAAAATTATGAAAAATAAAGCATAATATATATTTTTTTAAAAGTCCACATTACAAACCAAAAAGTTTGCGTCACCTCTCTTTTCTTCTTTTTAGTATACATACTTTTCTCTTGTTGGAATGGTAAACATAATGTATTATATATATATATATATATATATATATATATACATATATATATATATATATATATATATCCTGGTGTAATGAGACTTTTCATTTTCATCTACCCTAATTTTAGTGTAATGTTTTTAATACCACAAGACCATCATCTCACCATATATGCAAACATGCTCCACATGTAAATGACTCTTTGCCTTCTTAAATCTCTCTTGCCCTCAATATGCCTTGTACGAATTTAGTTTTCTAAGTCCTCCTTTCTAACAATATGTTCAAGGAGTTTCAGCTCTCTTTTCCTGATTTTGCCTAGAAGTGTACTTTCTGATGACATTTTCTTTAAGACTTCCTTGTTGCTTACTCCCTCCGCCCATATAATCCCCAGTATCCTTCTGTAGAGCCACATTTTTGCTATCTATATTTTTCTCTACATTCACTGCCATATGGATATCAGACAGCAATTAAACACTCTTTTCTTGTTTCCAATGAATTCGATCCGTTTCTCGGTGTCTTTACACTTTTTCCAAAACTGACCCCCAAAATTTTCCCTACCTTTTGGGATTAACCCAAAGTAGGTCAGATTTGAAATCAAATCTGGAGTGCATAAATATCTCCAGGGTGGATCGCAAGAGAATTTAGATGATGAAACGTTTTTGTTTAGTTTATATTTCAAGATAATATTAGGCAGAATCGTCCAATGCGGTGCGTGTTTAACAGTGACCTATAGAAAGAGAAGAGGAAAGAAAAGAAAAATGAATGAATGAAAGAAAGGAGGAACGCATAAATAGAAAGAAGTCATACAAAGTGAAAAGAAAGAAAGAAAAATAGAGTGAATAAAAAAAAGGAAAATGGGATGGAACGAGAGAATGAGAGAACGAATATGAGAAGTCTAGAAAGATGTTAACAAAACTATACATGTCTGTAAAAAAAAGATATAAAGAAGCAAGAAGAGAAAGAAATAAGTAAAACAAATAATGAGAAAGAAAGAAAGAAAGCAAAAAAGAACGTAAAATCAATTTTAGCAATAGTATGGTATGTCTGTAAAGAAAGAACAAAAGAAAGAAAGAAAGAAAGAATCAAAGAAAGAAAGAAAGAAAGAAAGCAAAATAGATCTTGAAAGCAATATTAGCAATAGTATGGTATGTGTGTAAAGAAAGAAAGAAAGAACGAAAAAAAGAAAGAAAGAAAGAAAGCAAAAATGATCACGAAAGCAATATTAGCAATAGTATGGTATGTCTGTAAAGAAAGAAAGAAACAAACAAACAAACAAACAAAGCAGAAATGATCCTGAAAGCAATAATAGCAATAGTATGGTATATCCGTAAAGAAAGAAAGAAAGAAAGAAAGAAAGAAAGAAAGAAAGAAAGAAAGAACGAATGAAAGAAAGAAAGAAAGAAAGAAAGAAGGAAGGAAATAAAGCAAAAATGATCTTGAAAGAAATATTAGCAATAGTGTGGTATGTCTGTAAAGAAAGAAAGAAAGAAAGAAAGAAAGATAGATAGAAAGAAAGAAAGAAAGAAAGAAAAAGCAAAAATGATCTTGAAAGCAATATTAGCAGTAGTATGGTATGTCTGTAAAGAAAGAAAGAAGGAACGAACGAAAGAAAGAAAGAAAGAAAGAAAAATGATCGTGAAAGCAATATTAGCAATAGTATGGTATGTTTCTAAAGAAAGAAAGAAAGAACAAAAGAAAGAAAGAAAGAACGAAAGAAAGAAAGAAAGCAAAAAAGATCTTGAAAGCAATATTAGCAATAGTATGGTATGTTTGCAAAGAAAGAAAGAAAAAAAGAAAGAAAGGAAAAATGATCTTGAAAAGAATATTAGCAACAGTATGGTATGTCTGTAAAGAAAGAACGAAAGAAAGAAAAAAAGAAGGAAAGAAAGAAAGAAAGAAAGAAAGAAAGCAAAAATGATATGTGAAAGAAATATTATCAATAGTATGGTATGTTTGTAAAGAAAGAAAGAAAGAACAAAAGAAAGAAAGAAAGAAAAAAAGAAAGCAGAAAAGATCTTGAAAGCAATATTGGCAATAGTATGGTATGTCTGTAAAGAAAGAAAGAAAAAACGAAAGAAAGAAAGAAAGAAAGAAAGAAAAAATATCTTTAAAGCAATATTAGCAATTGTATGGTATCTCTGTAAATAAAGAAAGAAAGCAAAAATGATCTTGAAAGCAATATTATCAATAGTATGGTATGTCTGTAAAGAAAGGCAGAAAGAAAGAAAGAAAGAAAAAAAGACAGAAAGAAAGCAAAAATGATCTTGAAAGCAATATTAGCAATATTATGGTATGTCTGTAAAGAAGGAAAGAAAGAAAGCAAAAATTACCCTGAAAGCAATATTAGCAATAGTATGGTATGTCTGTAAATAAATAAATAAAGAAAGAAAGAAGTAAAGAAAGAAAGAAAGAAAGAAAGAAAGAAAGAAAGAAAGAAAGAAAAAAACAAAGAAAGAACGACTAACGGAGATAAAGATCAAACAGATGTACAGAGCGAAAGTAAGAAAGTATGGTATAGACGATTGTAAATAGCGAAAAGAAAGAAAGAAAGAAAGAAAGAAAGAAAGGCCTTATAAAAGATAAACATATTTTAAAAGAAAAGAAAGAAAAAGAGAAACAGATTTGGGAAAAAGAAAGAAAGAAAGAAAGAAAAAGAGGAAAGAGAAAGAGAGAGAGAGTAAATAAAAATGGCGAAACTAGCAAGAGACAAGATGGCATGGCGAGGAAGACGTTTGATATTGGTTATTGGCGTTAGGGTGGGCAGTCGGAGGTAAATGATATTGTTGTAATTAATCGCATCGAATTGACACAATATGGTTGCCTACATAAACACGTGGCTAATTAATTTGATGCCAGGCAATTAATTGAATGTTTTGCCGCCCAAGACTGAATCGCTAACAATGTCCTCTGGGAGGTTGCAAAAGACGAAGCGGTTTAGCAAGAGAGAAAGGTCACAGGAGAGATGCATTGGACGACCAACCAATCCTTAATAATAAGGCGAAACATTATTGACAACCAACAAGATCTCTCTATCCTTAACGACAGGGAAAGAAATACCTGTAAATGTACACATTAGCTTTTATACAAACCGATACACCTTCGGCAGATGAAATCTTAGTTCTGAGCCAAGTTAGTATCAGGGATATAGTAAGTGTTCGAGCCTAGGTAAATGGCAAAATTCCGATTTTTGGATTAAAAGGTTGTCTGGCCTTTTCAAATTGAAAGATTGCTTCTTCCTTATGTTTTCTGCGTTACTAAATCTTAAATTCTCTTAATTCATATCGGTATTGATACAACTGAGAACAATAACGAAATGTCAGAAAAATAACATGCCAAACTTTGGATTAGACCTTTGACCTACTATCGGTGGGACAAGCCGATCACTGTATATAAAAAACATAGAATTTTAATCATTTGTATTCTCCTAGAGCGGCGTTTCTCAGCCTTTTACCGTTGCGTAACCCTTAAAATAAATCACAGGTCTCAAGGATCCCTTGCTCAAAACAAAATTATATACCATATATTTCTAATTTTATTTTCATCGTAGTTCACGTGCTAAAATCATAGTATATATTTTTGAATAACTGGTTTAAAGAAAAATGAATACTTCTTTGTCAAAATTTTCGGTAATGCTAATTGTTTTATTTTGTTTTACGGCATATCAACCTCATTAGGTTATTGATTGCCAAAAAAAAAAAAATTATTTCTGGTAATATTTTTTCTTCAAAAATGTATAGTTGGTAATATCCTTTTAAAAAATGTATTCCTGGTAATATATATATATATATATATATATATATATATATATATATATATATATATATAGTTTTTTAAATAGTATTTCTGGTATTAAAACCTATATATACACTTACATGGTGTTTTAACCCCAGTTTGGGGGCTAACTATTTACCCATAGTTGGGACTCTAACAGGTGCTACCACCACGGGTCAGGATGAACCTGGGAACACCAGCAATTAACAGGTGGTTCCACGCTCCTCAAAACCTCCAGATCAGAGGACTTGCTGTTGGTCATAGTTTATCGTCTTACCCAGGACGCGGCTGAAGTTTGTCGTCATACCCTAGGATGGTTCGGTAATGCTAAATAAAATTCATACTATTCATTTATAATACTTCATTCACACAAAAAAATTCTAAACTGAAGCGTAAAAAATAAACATGGGTAATCAATATCATATACTTATCAGATAAATGTAAACAGAACTAAATATATTCTCAATGATTATATTTTTTTAATAACATAATAGGTTAGGTAAGATGATATCTTTATTATAATATTACAATAACTAAGAATATATTGTACGTCTTTAGTAATATTACGTATATGGACTTAAATAAAAAGTCCAAAGTGCATTAAATTATCTCACCTGTTCTCACGGAAGACTTATGCGGAAACTTAGGGTTTTGGGGAACCCAGGTTGAGAAACGCTGGCCTAGAGTGATCTCTGGACGTTACGGACATTAACCTCTGTACAGACGCATCTTCGTGAAATGGGTCCTGTTTTAGCGTTGAGCCAGGTTAGTATGTAGGCTATAGTCAGTGTTCGAGACTAGATAAATGGTAAAAATCCAATCGTTCTCTATACCTTCTCTTGACTCCATGAGATGTTAAGCCCAGCTAGAGAGGTCCAGTTTATTTCTATTGTTAGTCTCTATTGTGACCTTCAACACAGCAGAAATCACGATGACAACATATTCTATCCTTAACTTGTAATTCACCAAGGAGAATTTTAGATTTGGGTATCTGTCTATATTTCTGAGATGAGGTATTATGTACATTATTTTCATTATACGAACTATTGTCCGTATCTTTGTCGCCATATTTATTACAACGTTTCGGCCTTTCAGTATCTGTCTATATTTCTGGGATGAGGTTTTATGTACATTATTTACATTATACGAACTGTTGTCAGTATCTTTGTCGCCA
The DNA here is from genome assembly GCA_963932145.1 of Acanthosepion lycidas. NCBI lineage: Eukaryota > Metazoa > Mollusca > Cephalopoda > Sepiida > Sepiidae > Acanthosepion > Acanthosepion lycidas. The sequence goes on from OZ010599.1 coordinate 29,014,232, forward strand.
TATTTATTACAACGTTTCGGCCTTTCAGTATCTGTCTATATTTCTGAGATGAGGTATTATGTACATTATTTACATTATTCAGACTATTGTCCTCATCTTTGTCGCCATATTTATTACAACGTTTCGGCCTTTCAGTATCTGTCTATATTTCTGAGATGAGGTATTATGTACATTATTTACATTATTCAGACTATTGTCCTCATCTTTGTCGCCATATTTATTACAACGTTTCGGCCTTTCAGTATCTGTCTATATTTCTGAGATGAGGTATTATGTACATTATTTACATTATTCAGACTATTGTCCTCATCTTTGTCGCCATATTTATTACAACGTTTCGGCCTTTCAGTATCTGTCTATATTTCTGAGATGAGGTATTATGTACATTATTTACATTATTCAGACTATTGTCCTTATCTTTGTCGCCATATTTATTACAACGTTTCGGCATTTCAGTATCTGTCTATATTTCTGGGATGAGGTATTATGTACATTATTTACATTATACGAACTATTGTCCGTATCTTTGTCGCCATATTTATTACAACGTTTTGGCCTTTCAGTATCTGTCTATATTTCTGAGATGAGGTATTGTGTACACTATTTCCATTATTCAGACTATTGTCCTCATCTTTGTCGCCATATTTATTACAACGTTTCGGCCTTTCAGTATCTGTCTATATTTCTGAGATGAGGTATTATGTACATTATTTACATTATTCAGACTATTGTCCTCATATTTGTCGCCATATTTATTACAACGTTTCGGCCTTTCAGTATCTGTCTATATTTCTGAGATGAGGTATTATGTACATTATTTACATTATTCAGACTATTGTCCTTATCTTTGTCGCCATATTTATTACAACGTTTCGGCCTTTCAGTATCTGTGTATATTTCTGGGATGAGGTATTATGTACATTATTTACATTATACGAACTATTGTCCGTATCTTTGTCGCCATATTTATTACAACGTTTCGGCCTTTCAGTATCTGTCTATATTTCTGAGATGAGGTATTATGTACATTATTTACATTATTCAGACTATTGTCCTCATCTTTGTCGCCATATTTATTACAACGTTTCGGCCTTTCAGTATCTGTCTATATTTCTGAGATGAGGTATTATGTACACTATTTTCATTATTCGGACTATTGTCCTCATCTTTGTCGCCATATTTATTACAACGTTTCGGCCTTTCAGTATCTGTCTATATTTCTGAGATGAGGTATTATGTACATTATTTACATTATTCAGACTATTGTCCTCATCTTTGTCGCCATATTTATCACATCGTTTCGGCCTTTCAGTATCTGTGTATATTTCTGAGATGAGGTATTATGTAAACTATTTCCATTATTCAGACTATTGTCCTCATCTTTGTCGCCATATTTATTACAACGTTTCGGCCTTTCAGTATCTGTCTATATTTCTGAGATGAGGTATTATGTACACTATTTACATTATTCGGACTATTGTCCTCATCTTTGTCGCCATATTTATTACAACGTTTCGGCCTTTCAGTATCTGTCTATATTTCTGAGATGAGGTATTATGTACATTATTTACATTATTCAGACTATTGTCCTCATCTTTGTCGCCATATTTATCACACCGTTTCGGCCTTTAAGTATCTGTGTATATTTCTGAGATGAGGTATTATGTAAACTATTTCCATTATTCAGACTATTGTCCTCATCTTTGTCGCCATATTTATTACAACGTTTCGGCCTTTCAGTATCTGTCTATATTTCTGAGATGAGGTATTATGTACACTATTTACATTATTCGGACTATTGTCCTCATCTTTGTCGCCATATTTATTACAACGTTTCGGCCTTTCAGTATCTGTCTATATTTCTGAGATGAGGTATTATGTACATTATTTACATTATTCAGACTATTGTCCTCATCTTTGTCGCCATATTTATCACACCGTTTCGGCCTTTCAGTATCTGTGTATATTTCTGAGATGAGGTATTATGTAAACTATTTCCATTATTCAGACTATTGTCCTCATCTTTGTCGCCATATTTATTACAACGTTTCGGCCTTTCAGTATCTGTCTATATTTCTGAGATGAGGTATTATGTACACTATTTACATTATTCGGACTATTGTCCTCATCTTTGTCGCCATATTTATTACAACGTTTCGGCCTTTCAGTATCTGTCTATATTTCTGAGATGAGGTATTATGTACATTATTTACATTATTCAGACTATTGTCCTCATCTTTGTCGCCATATTTATCACACCGTTTCGGCCTTTCAGTATCTGTGTATATTTCTGAGATGAGGTATTATGTAAACTATTTCCATTATTCAGACTATTGTCCTCATCTTTGTCGCCATATTTATTACAACGTTTCGGCCTTTCAGTATCTGTCTATATTTCTGAGATGAGGTATTATGTACACCATTTACATTATTCGGACTATTGTCCTCATCTTTGTCGCCATATTTATTACAACGTTTCGGCCTTTCAGTATCTGTCTATATTTCTGAGATGAGGTATTATGTACATTATTTACATTATTCAGACTATTATCCTCATCTTTGTCGCCATATTTATCACACCGTTTCGGCCTTTCAGTATCTGTGTATATTTCTGAGATGAGGTATTATGTAAACTATTTCCATTATTCAGACTATTCTCCTCATCTTTGTCGCCATATTTATTACAACGTTTCGGCCTTTAAGTATCTGTCTATATTTCTGGGATGAGGTATTATGTACATTATTTACATTATTCGGACTATTGTCCTTATCTTTGTCGCCATATTTATTACAACGTTTCGGCCTTTCAGTATCTGTCTATATTTCTGGGATGAGGTATTATGTACATTATTTACATTATACGAACTATTGTCCGTATTTTTGTCGCCATATTTATTACAACGTTTCGGCCTTTCAGTATCTGTCTATATTTCTGAGATGAGGTATTCTG
>OZ010599.1:29022181-29024681 GCA_963932145.1 Acanthosepion lycidas
ATGACCCAGTGCATATGTTAGTATTTCGTATGTCCCATTCTAGATTCAAAATGAACTACAACGGCGACGTTCGCGACTAAGGCGAGCCAGCTAGTTGGAAGACATCGGTTGTGTTCTAAACTGGAGAAGGATGGTCTCCGCCAGGTTAAAATACGCAAGTATGACACGCGATGTGCACAGCAAGAAATAATTCGCGGCTACCCAGGCCCCGGCACATCTCCGCGGATAGAAGAGAATGGTAGGCAGCTCAGCACACTGGAAGGAGTTAAGAAGAAGAACAAGAAGAACAAGAAAAAAAAAAAAAAGAAAAAGAAGAAAAGAAAAAGAAAAGAACAAGAAAAAGAACAACAACAACAATAAAAATAATAATAATAATAATAATAATAATAATAATTCATTTTATTTGTCACGCAGTGCAGTCATCATTTTCAAAAAATTGCGTTGCACCTTGTCAAAATAGTCGAAATATATATATATATATATATATATATATATATATATATTTGTTCAAATCAAAACGATTAATTCCATTATTATTTACTTTTTTTTTCGTGCATATGATAGTACTTCGTATGTCCATTCCAGGAATTCGTTCCTTGCAGATTTACCACAGATTCTCGATTGGATTTAAATCAGGAAAATTTCCAAGCCAGTCTATAGTACTTTCATTTGCTCACCGGTAAAACATTCCATTGTGTTCGCGCAGCGTTACAAATGTTCGTACGCTTCCTTGGAGTAACGTCCATCGCAGATAATGGCCGTAGGACAACTCATCGACAGTCGAGACAACAGTGTCTGAGCTTGATAAAAATCTGATGCAATCGTGGATGAGGCAATATTTTTCAAGGCCAAACAAATTTCTTCATGCACCCCGACAATAGAATCATATTACTACGCACCAATGAAAATGACCTAATCTGAGGTAAAAATAGAAATCGATTACGCACTGTCACTCCAGTGGGTCTAAAACTGACCGTATGGTGAAAGAAAGGGAACTAAATCAATTGTTTTAATTAATTTTGAACTTAGGTATAGTCTTGTTTATTTTCAGTTATTGAGGGTGAGTAAAAAAGAATGCCTGTTTTTATTTAATTCTTCTACGTGTCGCTTCAGGTGGAAAATAATTTGTCACCCACAAGGACTCGGAGACCCTTCTGGACCCTATCGATACTGTAAAGTCAGGACAAGGAAGCTCCTGCCCAAATACGGTAGCGGAACTGAATTTGCCTCATCTGGATCTTGTAAAGAGCCTGATGAGGAGTACTTACTGAACCGGTACACGAGTATTACAGTACCGGATTACACGAGAAGTACTTATTGAACCGATACACGAGTATTACGGTATAGGAGTACACGTGGAGTACTTACTGAACCGGCACACGAGTACACGAGTTTTACGGTACACGAGGTGTACTTACAGAACCAGGACACAAGTATTACGGTACAGGAGTATACAAGGAGTAATTTCTGAACCGATACACGAGTATTACGGTACAGGAATACACGAGCTGTACTTATTGGACCGGTACACGAGTACTACTGTACAGGAGTACACGAAGAGTACTTGCAGAACCGGTACAGGAGTAAATGAGTATTACGGTACAGGGGTACACAAGGAGTAATTACTGAATCGGCACACGAGTATTACGGTACAGGAGGAGTACTTACTGACCGATACGCGAGTATTACTGTACATAAGTACACGCGGAGTACTTACTGAACCGGTACACAAGTATTACCGTACAGGAGTACACGACGAGTACTTGTTGGACCGATAATTTTTCCTGCATCGTTACCGATGGATCGTATGTACGAGTTCCACTAGAAGTCAGGGGTGGGTTTAAGGTCCCATAGTTTCTACATGCATGTAGCCTCGCTGAGGATGGTGATTCATCCTGACTGGTTTTAGTTCGTTGTCCGAACAGCGATGATGAATGTAACTAGTTTCTTCGAGGCATTGTATCTAACCAGCCAATTTTTAACCCACACGGAAATTAGAACTTGGTCGAATAAGTGATCAGCTACGAATTTCTGATCATCAAGAGTTTTGGAAATGGCACCCATTTATCGCACTATCATCAGCAGAGAAAATTCACAGATGATCGGATTATACTTTTATGTGAAATAAAAAGAGTTTTGATTCGAGAAGTGACGTCTGTATTGTTTGCTAGGGCCCAGGTGTGCGTGTGGCCGGAACGGCTTGTTAACAACTAACGCCAGGACCTAACCATTAGGAAGGACGTCATAATTGAGAAATCTGTTCCAGTAATAATTCCATTGCTGTCAAAAGACTTGGAAATATTTGTCATGATCGTTGAGGCGAAACCACAAAAAATAAAAAAAAAATAAGTTTACACACACGCACGCGCGCGCGCACACACACACACACACACACACACACACACATATATATATATATATATAAAACCATTTGTTTTGCATTCAACATCATCACTTGATAAGACACCGGGAGTGTTGAAACAAAATGACTATTTTTGTA
>OZ010599.1:29032181-29057181 GCA_963932145.1 Acanthosepion lycidas
ATTGAGATGTTGATATGCCGTGAACCAAACCAATCGATACCAAAACAAACCAAACATCAAATTAATATTTACCTATAGATACAAGAATAAACCTTAAAAACATTTTCAGGGACATAAGTCGAATCAAAGTTTCAATTTGTGTCTCAAGTATAAACACTACCAACGATTACAGACAGACTTCAGTTTAAACGTGGCCAACAGATTTAAGCTTAAAGCCTACGTATAAATATAGACACAATTAAAAAGCCGACCAATGTTTACCTCGGCACACGCGCATGAACAGGATCGATATTTACGTGCAAAATTATTTTTAAACACAATCAATGTTTACCGCTACCCTCACCTGTAAACCCGGCCAATTTTTAATTATAGACAAATATATAAAACCGACGAATGATTATCTGTAGACACAAGTATAATCACAACAGTGTTTAACTACAGACTCAAGTATAAAGCTGACAAATGATTTTGTATAGACTCAAGTATAAAATTAACAAATATTTTTCAACAGACACAATTATAATATTGACCAGTTTTTACCTATAGATTCAAATATAAGCCCAACGAATGTTTAACCAGTACAATCAATATTTAATTATAAACTCAAATTTAAAACCAACAAATGATTACTGTTAGACACAAGTACAGACACGACCAATATTTATCTATAGCCTCAAGTAGCGAAAACAATCATTTTGCCATAGACTCAAGTATAAAAAAGACTAGTTTTTAGTTATAGTCTCAAGTATAAACCCAGCCAATCTTTATCTATAGCCTCAAGTATAAAAGTTATCATTTTTATAGACTCAAATATAAAACCGCCCAGTCTGAAATATATACCCAGTCAATGTTTAAATATATATTCACGCATAAAACCGGCCGGTTTTTAGCTATAGACACAATAAATCACTACAATCAATATTTAATTGTAGACTCGAGTATAAAGCCAGACAATGTATATCTACAGTATAAATAAAAACAATGGTTATTTATAGACTTTAGTAAAAACATGCGAAAAATAAAAGCTGATTTTAGCATGGCATCACGCAGCATGGTTGATATGTATAATATAATATCAATCAACTCGACGGAACTATTTGTATAATTCTCCCAAACTACAACCTGACTGGATTTGGGGAAACGTGGGGTGATCCTAAAAAATTATATGCAAAGGTTTATGGTGATGGTTAGCAAGCTAGACTGATGGGCCACGACTCAATAATAGTAACCAAATTTTTACAGATCACATTCAAACTTAAAATTTGTAAATGAAACAAGGCATTTTTAGGGATAGTTGGCTACTCCCCGCGCGATCCTAGGGGAAATGCAATGATGGAGCTCATTTCTGTTTTGAATGTTAGGGTAATACAATCTTCCTACATATATATATATATATATATATATATATATATATATATATATATATATATATATATATATATTCGCTTGAAGATGAAATGGAACTAATGTTTTTAATTTAATTACAAAATTAAATTTGAAGTTTTTAGCTTCTATTTTTTGAAACATGGTTATTACTCTATAGCGAAAAACCTATGTTTTAAACCAGATAATTTATAATATTTATGCTCTGTAAATTTACATTGAGCACTGTTTTGTAAAAAAAAATATCAATAAGAACAACGGATTATATATCTTACTCTCATTTCTTGTTACACACACACACACATATATATATATATATATATATATAAGAGATAGATAGATAGATAGATATGAAAAGAATGAGATAGATAGATAGGTAGATAGATAGATATGAAAAGAATGAGATAAATAGATAGATAGATAGATATGAAAAGAATGAGATAGATAGATAGATAGATAGATAGATAGAAAGATAGATAGATATGAAAAGAATGAGATAGATAGATAGATAGATAGATAGATATGAAAAGAATGAGATAGATAGATAGATAGATAGAAAGAAAGAAAGATAGATAGATAGATATGAAAAGAATGAGATAGATAGATAGATAGATAGATAGATAGATAGATATGAAAAGAATGAGATAGATACATATATAGATATGAAAAGAATGAGATAGATAGATAGATAGATAGATAGATAGATAGATAGATAGATAGATAGATAGATAGATTGATAGATAGATAGATGGAAGCCGTAAAGATTTGTGGTTATAATGCGAAATTATTTATTTAGTTTATTAAAATATACAGGGTGTTTCAAAAAGAATACGCCAAAATCATCACGTGATGTGTCAAAAACGAAAAAATTTACAAACCTCTAGCATGAACACATGTGTTGTATATTCATTCAAGTTTCATTTCATGTTTTATAAGTGCTCAATGTGGCCTCCACCGGCAGCGCGGACAACATCAAGCCGATATGAGAATTCCTCCCAAACACGCCTCAGCATGTCACGGTCCGCCGTGTTGATTACAGCTGTTATTCAATCTTTAAGTGATCGATACTTGCTGGAAGTGCTGGAACATAAACTTGGTCTTTAACATACCCCCACAAGAAAAAGTCACACACAGTGAGGTCCGGGGATCTGGCAGACCAAGCACAGAGAGCAAGGTCTTTAGCACCTCTCCTCCAAATCCATCGTTGAGGCATGTTTTCAATCAGATAATCTCTAACCCCGAGATGCCAATGGGGTGGTGCTCCATCTTGCTGAAATATGAAGTCATTCGAATCTACTTGCAGTAAAGTGAATAGCCAGTTTTGGGTGCTCTGTTCCCCAAATGCACACATTGTGACGATTGACTGTGCCTCTCAAATGGAAATTCGCTTCGTCACTAAAAACTAAACGTGAAAAGAGTTTCATCACCTTCCTCCATCACCAGCATTGACTCACAGAATGTCCTCCGCATCACCTTGTCATAATTAGTAAGTGCTTGGACGAGGCTTAGTTTGTATGGTTTCATGTGTAATCGTCTCTTTAACACATGCCAGACAGAGGTATGAGGGATGGCAAGCTGAAGACTAACTCGACGTACGGACTTACGTGGGCTGCTCTCAAATGCATCATGAATCCTTTCCACTTGTCCCTCTGTAACACGTGGTCTTCCAGGACTCTTTCCTTTGCACAGGCACCCACTCTCTTTAAACTGTTTAACCCACCGTCGAATGGTCTCACGATGGGGCGGATCAATGCCGAATTCTGTTCTGAAAGCACGCTGCACCGTGACAATGGCGTTTGGTTTCGCGAACTCAAGCACGCATAATGCCTTCTGCTGAGGAGTCGCCATTTTGATTGATCTTCCCACAATTCAGCTGCACCAGAAGCGGTGAAACTGGCACCCAATCAAACTTTGATAAGTACTCTATCAAATAACCACTGATTCAGTCCACTACAATGCTATAGACCTGAAAAAACAGCGTAATGATTTTGGCGTATTCTTTTTGAAACACCCTGTATATTATATTTTATTTCCCTTATTTTCTATTTTATTTTCTATCTCAGTCTGTTTTTCTCACCTATCTATCTATCTATCTATCTATCTATCTATCTATCTATCTATCTATCTTTGCTATCTTAGTGTGGAATAAACGTATTGCGGAAGAGTGTCAGACAGGGTGTATATAGAAATCAATATCCCGTTGTATTATCTCTATTTTACTCTCTCTCATTATCTCATTATATAATATATATATACTACTCGACTCTTCCGTCGGATTCGACGTATGAGGGTCAAGGAGATCACTTCCTAGGAAACCGACAGCCCCACAACAGCACATGAGATTTGATTATAATGGTGATGGTTTCGTGCAGGACCATCCACGCTTTTTGAAGGGCCGAATACAGAGACCTGGTGCACTATGTGCCACAAGGTCCCTAAACGACCCTCCGCAGGTTTTGAATTCGGAGTTGTCCTTCACCTAGACCAGTTGCTATCCAAAGCTATAGAACCCAGTCTGTCCTGCTATTCAGAACTTTCCCACATAAATAAATGTAATGGATTCGACTCGAACACGGCTCTCCGATTCCTCAGTCCATTACTCCACTGTGCCTCATATATATATATATATATATATATATATATATATATATATAAATGCTTAATGAAAAGTTACGAATGCAAGAATCCTTTCCACCTGCCTCTCACATAAAAAAACACTGATGTCTGTTTTATTTTCTCATTTGTACTGACCAAGAAGTTTTCTGTGCATGCATACACACACACACACATATATATATATATATATATATATATATATATATATATATATATATATATATATATATATATGTATGTGTGTGTGTGTGTGTGTGTGTGTGTGTGCGCTTTTCTGGGATGCTTGAAAAGAGACAGTCACAAATTTGCCCATTCGTCTTCTTCATTGTCATCAAGAACATGAAGTATTTTCTTGGCTTGTCATTTTTTTAACGGAAACAAATAATAAAAAAAAATCCCGTCGGAAAACAAATTTTGAACATATTCCGACAGCTAAAACTCTCCAAATAAAATTATAGATGCCTCCACGCTCACGACATTGTGCCAGGTTGGTGAGCTCCATTGCGAAATTTAAACTTTTAACGCATCAATGGCAGTGAAAACAACTGTGAAATACGGACTTTTTGTTTTGATAAGTATTACATATACGGTGAATACTTCAAATTGAAACACGCTAATTGAAAATCTTCTTTTTTTAACATTTCACCTCAAGTAAGGCAGGAATGCCACTGCTACGCAAAGTGAGCGAAAGTTAAAGAAAACACTGTGTATATGGCGTATGAAGGAAAGTACAAATAATTAATAGGATTCAAGAAGACATAAGATTGACGTTGCTGTTAAAATATTGAAGATTTTTCGTTATCATCATTCGACCACATTCGATCCAATGTGAACTATCCCTTTTTTTGCTGTATAGTACATACATTTTTCTAAGTTCTGAGTTATTTTTTTTCCTAGACAGGTTGCCACCCGAGGCTATAGAACCCAGTCTGTCCTGCTATTTGATCCTAGGAGAAGAAGCGGATAAATGCCTTTCCCATGGGCATTAGCATGTAAATGAATACAACGGATCCGACTGGAATTCGAACTCGGCACTCCGATTCCTCGATTATAGCTGCTATCCATTGCTCCACGAAACAGTTCATAGTTAAGGGAGGCGGAGCAGACGATAAAATTTATAAAGGGTGACTACCCTTAAAACACCTGACCTTTTTATGGTAGATTTTCCGGTTTGTGCATCCATACTTCAAAATTCTGCCCGTATATACACATACAAAAACGAATTGAAATGAATTTAAAAATATTCTGGTCGTCAGATGCTTTACAATATAATATTATTAAATATAGTTTTACTTAATAACAATATTTCCTAAGAATTATCACATTGAAACTGAATTTTAAATGATTTAAAAAACCTTATTCAATTTACAATTGTAAAAAATGAAAAGAAATCTTGAAACAATTAGTTACTTATCGATTCTTTTCCTTTAGACAAAATTTTCATAAATATATATTATTCATAAAAGCAATTAAATTTTTTTTTTCTAATTAAATAATGTCTAACTTTTATTACACTTTTTATTTTTTCGATTTAGAAGTGATTTTTGGTAAGAGGAGGTCCGAATTTGCAAAAAAAAAAAAACCAAAAAAAAAAACAAAGAAACGGTGATCCTTCAAAGAATTCTACTTTTAACTAATATAATCATTAAACTTCTCACCCTCAATTTCTCAAGTTTTCACAAATTAAATGGGCTGTGTGTGGAGGGGGGGGGCGATGTAAAAAAATATTTTTACCAAAATTTTCTAATGAAAAAAATTAAAAAAAAAGATTTCATTCATTTGTGAATATGTCCAGAAAATTTAATTAAAATCCGACAATTATTTGATTTTTACAATAATTTCCAAATTCTGCCAAAATAAAGAGCGTAAAATTAGCTCTGCTAAAAGTTAGTAAAATCGCGAACGCAAGAAAAACACGTTATTTAATTAAAATTGCTAATTTTCTGAAAAGGAGAAGAAATTTAATTAAATATTAAAAAAAAATACTTTGATCCTTCCTTTTAATAACAAAATGATAAGATTTAATAAGATATTCATGATAAAACTACGTTTCCATTATGGTTGTAACTTGTTTTTATCACCGTACCCTGATTTTTCAGCGAATTCGTGGAGGTACCTACTTAAATATTATATCATACAAAATCGATATACAGTTGACTGGATGACTGAAGCGTGGTATTACTCTACCATCTCAGATCTACGATTTGTCTGCATGCCCGCTAGGTGGCGTTGTATAAATCATTACAAAAAGAAAGGATTCGCACTCACTTTCCCTATTTTGTTTTTTTTTTTGCTCTATTCAACAATTCATATCTGCTCACGGTTTATCGAAATGTAAACAAATGACGTCACACATTATAAAATGGACAAAGTCCGACAATTATTTTAAGACATTTTTATGTTTAACGTTCTTTTTATAGATACAAATATTATAAAAAAATGCTCTGTTTATAATAAACAGTATTAAACAACCTTTACCGGTCTGAATGTCCGATAAATTTTCATAGAAAGGACGGCGGATGAATATTTTCTATGAAAATTTCTCGGACATTTAATCATGGGAGATTGTAGTTTAAAGACAGTAAAATCAACCTTGCTAACCGAATGCTCTTCTGTGGCCAAATCGGTTAATGGCACGTCAAGCTATATGACGATTCCGTATAGGATACAGGTTCGATTCCTGTCAGAGGACGAATATTTTCTGTGAAAATTTCTCGGAAATTCAGGCCGTTAAATGTTGTTTAATACTGTTTATTATAAACAGAGCATTTACTTAAATATTTGTAGCTATAAAATGAATGTTAAACATGGAAATGTCTTAAAATAATTTTCGGAATTAGTCCATTTCATTATATATATGTATTAATTATTTATCATAATTTTATCATATAGACAAAACCATTTTACTCACTACAACTTGCAAGATGCAACTTCGTTTCAGTGCATTTCAACTGCACTTCGACGGGTGAGAATCGAAAATGGTTTCACATACGGCTTGCCTACAAGCAGGATTGTTCATAACCATTTTCGATTTTCAGCCGTCGATGTGCAGTTGAAATGCACTGAAACCAAGTTGCCTCTTTGTAGAGAGTAATATAGTTTTGTCTATTATATAAAATTATAATAAATAAATAATTATCGCTCTACTATCGGTATCGAGCCCTCTTTTGGATTAATGCTGTGAACGTTAGAATTTATATATTACTTTCGTTCATATCGCATCGGGTATATATATATACATATATATATATATATATATATATATATATATATATATATATATATATATATATATATATATCGGATTGTTCAAATTTACCTGTTCATCACAGTTTGTTCAACTGTATCAATAGATGTGTCTATCTCCCTGTCTATTAGTAGCTCTTCACATCTATCTATCATTTTCGTAATTTTCAAACTCATGTGTAACGCGACATTGCGGCGAAACACTAGTTTTTTTTTTAAATACCATGATTTTCTTTGTAGAAATCCGAAACTTAGAAATGAAACATCAGTCAATCTGCTGTCGTCTCGCATCAATCACTAAAATCTTATTTAAAAGAAAAATGATTATCTTTTTTCCAGAAATAAAATGAAAGGCTGCTTTAGGAGATGCCAGACCTGTCAAAGTTTAACAGGACGGAAAATATTGGGGTTTGTGAAAGTACATACACAATATATCACAGAAAATACTAAAGTTTTATCTATCTATCTATCTATCTATCTATCTATTAGGTTGGTGCAAAAATAATGACGTAATAATGTCGTTTTTTGACATATTTTTTAACGTCAAAATACGACATTATTTTTGCACCAACCTAATATTAGGTTGGTTAAAAAATAATGACGTTTTTTGACGTTAGAAAAATACGTCAAAACGTGATTATTTTTGCACTAACCTAATATCTAACTATCTATTTATATATAGTCTATTTCTGTCTATCTATCAATCTATTTCTTTCATTTTTCTTTCTTTCTACTTTTTCCTTCTTTCTATCTGTCGTCCTATTTTCTTTCTGTCTTTTTTGTTTATATCTGTATATTTACATATATACATTTGCTAAGATCTATCTATTTACACACACACAAACACACACACACACACGCACACACACATATAATTATTTATTCAAAAATTATAACATAAATATGTTATAAAATCACTACAAAAATAGCCATTTTGTTTCAACATCTCTGATGTCTTATCAAGTGATGATGTTGAATTTAAAAAAAAAGGGTTTTATTCTATATTCAACATCATCACATGATATGACAACAGATGTGTTGAAACAAAATGATTATTTTGTAGTGATTTTATAACATATTTATGTTATAATTTTTAAATATATATATATATATATATATATATATATATATATATATATATATATATATATATATATATATATATACAAAATATCTTTAAAATGAAAAGATTAAATTAATTCAATAAAATCGTCATTGGCTTAAATCATGTCCAAATGACTACTTTAAAATCTTCTACAACTCTTATGAACTGTCTCCTTGTTTAATTAGGCGAATGCTGCATAATCCTTGCTTTCAGTTAATCTTTGACCAAGAGGTTTGTCCTCGCCGCACATAAAATAATCAAATGTGTTGGAGTCTGGGTAGTTAGGTGGCCAGATGTAAGGTATAACGTGATCTCAGACTGTGTTCTCCTGCTTGTCAGCCATGGTGCAGAATCCTAACTGACACACATTCTTTAGGCCCAACGGAAAGAAGTTTTCTCTTGACTGACACACATCCTTTAAACCCAACGGAAATAAGTCTTCTCTTGACTGACACACATCCTTTAAGTCCAACGGAACGAAGTATTCTCTTAACTGACACACATCCTTTAAACCCAACGGAAAGAAGTCTTCTCTTAACTGACACACATCCTTTAAACCCAACGGAAAGAAGTCTTCTCTTAACTGACATACATCCTTTAACCCCAACGGAAAGAAGTCTTCTCTTGATTGACACACATCCTTTAAACCCAACGGAAAGAAGTCTCCTTTTAACTGACGCACATCCTTTAAGCCCAACGGAAAGAAGTCTTCTCTTAACTGACATACATCCTTTAAGCCCAACGGAAAGAAGTCTTCTCTTAACTGACACAGATCCTTTAAGCCCAGCGGGAAGAAGTCTTCTCTTAAGTAATACACATCCTTTAAGCCCAAAAGAAAAAAGTGTTCTCATAAGTGACACACATCCTTTAAACTCAACGGAAAGAAGTCTTCCGTTAACTGACATACATGCTTTAAGCACAGCGGAAAGAAGTCTTCTCTTAAATAATACACATCATTTAAGCCCAACAGAAAAAAAGTCTTCTCATAAGTGACACACATCCTTTAAACCCAACGGAAAGAAGTATTCTCATAACTGACACACATCCTTTAAGCCCAACGCAAAGAAGTCTTCTCTTAACTGACACACATCCTTTAAACCCAACGGAAAGAAGTATTCTCTTAACTGACACACATCCTTTAAGCCCGACAGAAAGAAGTCTTCTCTTGAATGACACACATCCTTTAAGTCCAACGGAAAGAATCTTCGCTTAAATAATACACATCCTTTAAGCCCAACAGAAAAAAGTCTTCTCTTGAATGACACACATCCTTTAAGCCCAACGGAAAGAAGTCTTCTCTTAACAGATACAAATCCTTTAACCCCAACAGAATAATTCTTCACTTAACTGACACACATCCTTTAAGCCCAGCTAAAAGAAGTCTTCTCTTAACTGACAAACATTCTTTAAGCCCAACGGAAAGAAGTCTACTCTTAATTGTCACACATCCTTTTAGCCCAACGGAAAGAAGTCTTCTCTTAACAGATACATATCATTTAAGCCCAACGGAATAATTCTTCTTTTAACTGACACACATCCTTTAAGACCAACAGAAAGAAGACTTCCCTTAACTGATACCCATACTTTAAGCCCAACAGAAAGAAGTCTTAACACTCATAACAAATATTGGATGTTGACGTGTAGAATTAATTTCGGCATTTAGCTGGGGAGATGTTTTTTCTTCTCTTTCTTTTGCTACACACAATCACTTGTCTATCCTCCGCAAATATATATTTTACAGATTTTTTCCCGTCAACATTTCCGCCGGGTTCTGCATTTTTTATATCTATAATTTTCTAGAAATCTGACGTTCGAATTATGCTTCTATAGAAAGAATTTTCAACTGGTCTCTTTTTTCGATACTAATCTGTTTAGTTCTTGGAATTTCAACGATTTTTGAAAATTAAGTCCGGTCACACATTACTCTAAATGGAATTGAACCTCTACTAAGTAGTGGAGTTGAAATATTTTTAAATTTCTCCTCTACAATTCAGACAAGATATCAAGTTGTAAGAAAATTGCCAAAGCTTATGGAAATAGATGTATAATACTAGTAGTAAAATTTGTTTTCATTTTATATGATGGTTTGCATATATATATACAATAGGTGAATTCATTTATCAAAAAATAACGATACTCTAAGCTCGAATGGGCGTCTTGTTCAGTGGATCAGGTGTCGCGATCCGAAATCGGAGGGCGTAGTTACATTCCTATTCGGATTCATTTTGACACCTATACGCGCAAATACCCTTGGGAAAGCCATGGATCCAACATTTCTACCTCCACCTCCTTCTGTGGGTTGATTAGTAGGACATTTCGAACTAAAATTTTCATTTTGCAAAAACTTCTTAAAATCTAAAAATATTATCTAGCTTTAAATAATTTACACGGGGTTTTATAACTCTAGAATAACAAATCAATCAACCAATCGTTCAATCAATCAATATATATATATATATATATATATATATATATATATATATATATATATATATATATATATATAATATTTATAGACATTTTTATGTTTAACATTCTTTTTATAGATACAAGTATTTAAGTAAATGCTCTGCTTATAATAAACAGTATTAAATAACAGAATGTGTCTATAATGAATTGTATCTATAAAAAGAATGTTAAACATAAAAATGTCTTTAAATAAGTGTCGGACTTTGTCCATTTCATAATATATATATATATATATATATATATATATATATATATATATATATATATATTCTAAGAGCTCCATGTGAATTTAAAAATTGTTTTGTAACAAAATGTACATTTATTATAAATATAAATTTTTAATTTTACATGGAGCTCTTAGAATATATATATATATATATATATATATATATATATATATATATATATATGTGTGTGTGTGTGTGTGTGTATATATATATGAAGAAATTATACGTAAAAAACAAACAAAAATCCCTATATGCAATTATGCTGTTTTAATGTTAATATGTCAACGTTAAAACAGCATAATTGCATATAAGGGTTTTTGCTTTTTTCCGTATATTTTCCTCATACTGTCGGATCTATATGCATATATTTGCTTACATATATATATATATATATATATATATATATATATATATATATATATATATATATAATAAATAAAGAAAAGATCATCAGGCAAGAACAATGAATCTGAAACCTGCACACTTTGCCTGGAGGGAAAAATATCCGTTAGTACCTTCCCAGACCAAAATAAATTACTAAATAAATTACTCCGGGTTAGAATTCAGAGTTGTCCTTCTCCTAGACCAGTTACCATCCAAGGCTAGAGAACCCAGTCTGTATATATATATATATATATATATATATATATATAATATATATATATATATTGTTATATAGGAGTACAGTAAACAGATCGCGAGAGAGCAAACACAGATGATCCCATTTGAAATAAGTAGATCAAGTGATTGTAAAGGAAATGTATATATGGGAAGTAGCGTGACGTTTAATTGATCCCTATATCTACACTATCCTTTGTGTTATACCCTATACTATTTCTCTATAATGATCAATATACGCTTTACTATTCTTATCACTATTCCAGCAAGTACTATTAGTGCGAGTTATATCCGTTCTTACAAAAGAGGCAACGAATGGTCGTTGACATCATTATATATATATATATATATATATATATATATATATATATATATATAAACATAGATATATATATAGATATCATTCGCAGAGGGTACTGTTTCGCTATATCACAGCTCCTCAGTGCGACTAGACATCTTAATACTTCAAGCCTGGATCAAAACCCAACTGATCAGTCAGAGTTTCTACCACTGAGCTATCTTCATTCGACAGACAGAAACAACTAAATCTAGCGTATTGTTTTTACGAATGGTTTTAATGAATGTAAACAAATGCCAATCAGCCGGAGTGCTCCAATTCATTTTACTGAAGTGCTTTGCATTAACACAGTTGCTCAATTGAAATATATTTTCAAGAGCTAAATTATATATATATATATATATATATATATATATATATATATATATATATATATATGAATGTAGGTATCAAACCTTGAATTTCACACCCACAATCAAAATGGCATCAAATTCATAAATAACCGTATTTCAGGAAAAGAAATATCAAAGACGCTACTTGGTTTCAGTGAGAAAAGGAAAGAAAGATTTGTAACATCTGTTTCTCTGAAATGGAAAAAAAAAGTTTTCAATCTCAAATTTGTTCATTTGTACCCACTCCTTGAAATAACGACAAGCATTCATATCTGTAACTATTATTGCAATATTTTGTTAAAGTTTTTAAGCTCAAATATTCGACGATGCGATAATGTAATCATTGTCGTAGAATCGCCATTAGCTTATTCAATTATATTAAAATAGGAAAACTGTGAAATAATGTCGGTTTTTGACGTTGAAAATACGTCAAAAACCGACATTATTTTTGAACCAACCTAATATATGCACCGTACGAAGGATGAACCGTATTCATCAGTATGTTAAAATGATTGACCATTGGAAGACATGTTAAATTACTCGACGAATAAGACAATAAGAAAAATAATTCTACTTAGAAACCTTTCGATGTTTTCAGATGCTTTACGCCTTTAGGCGTTTAAGAGATTCGTATATATATATATATATATATATATATATATATATATATATATATTATTATTTGAAAATATGTATTCACTGCGATGAATACATATTCTTAAATAATAATTATCTTATGTCCTACTGTGTATCGAAAACTGTTTTCAAAAATAAATCCTAAAGAACTCTGGATTATAAATCTGACTGTTCTTTCTTTTTATTTTGATATATATATATATATATATATATATATATATATATATATATATATATATATATATATATATATATATATATATATGGTATATAATCCAAGTGGATCCGTTTAATATAAAATATTAAAATTGAACCACAGAAACAGCTCAATGCATTTATTATTACGGAGCTAATAAATTAGCATATATAAAAAAAAAATCTAAAATTGCTTCATACGGGGAATAGACCACTTCCCCATATGAGACAATAGACCAAAATTAATTATTATTATTATATATACAAAAAATCACGTTTTAAAACATATTCCTTAATTATTATTATTATAATTATTATTATTATTATTATTATTATTATTATTATTATTATTATTATGATTAATAATAATAATAATAATAATAATAATAATAATAATATAATATATTATTCTTAAGCTCATTCGACATTCGCATTGAGCCTTCGGTGTATTTTATATTTTAAGCTTTTAGCTTATTTTAATTTTTAGTATATATTATTACTATTCAAAAATCCTCATTCAAAAAGGCGATAAATTCGTAATAAAACGTATGGCATTACAATTATATATTTATTAACCGTACGGAGGCTAAAACACTATGTTGAGATAATTAACCATTGGTAGACATGTTAAATTACTCAACGAATCTCTGTCTATAAAAGGCAGGATGTGTGTGTGTGTGTGTGTGTGTGTGTGTGTGTGTGTGTGCGTGTGTGTGTGTGTGTGTGCACGGCCGCAATTTTCGACGGATTTGCACCAAAATTTACATGTACATGCTCCAAGTTAGCGGAAAGGCCAATACCGACTTTGCATTTCCCAACTCCCATCGATAGTGGAAATAATCGATTTTTTCATGGTGCTATGGCAGTTTTCATGTAGTTTGCTGCCATTTTGTACTGGCCTGAGTTAGAGCCAATAGCTGGCTGCTACGAATAGGCGGGAAGATTCTATTGGTCAGCGTGAGAGCCAACAGCTGACTGACACGAATGTTAACTAGCATGCTAGCACGCCAAAAAAATCGATAGGTGCATTTGTCACAAGTGGGAAAAATTTAAATCTCCATGGCACTTTACTCCAATTGGCTCATTCGCTTGCTTAAACTCAACATTGATTCTGATTCCGCTGAACTGGGTTTGGATGTGAAAAAGTATTTGTTGCTAACAATCTTTTTTCATTCGGTTTTTCCAGTTACGAGTCCTTCTTTAAAGCTGATCGTTTTGTGTTCATTTTGTTTAGTTCTTTTTCGTAACACATTTAATGTTTAGTATAGAGCATAGAAAAAATTCGCAGCGTGAGATAGGCAAGAAGTAAGGCATGTAGCAACATCAGCATGGCAAAGGGCACTCTTTTAAAGGCAAGGAAGGGCAAAAATATTTTAAGTCAAGTGATAGTGATTGCTGTATGACTCGTACGATTTTTGAATCAAGCACGGGCAACGCCAGGTCATACTGCTAGTAAGCCAATAAGAAAAATAGTTGTCCTTTGAAACCTTTCGATGTTTTTGGCTGCTTTAAGCCGTGATGCGCTTAAAAGATTCAGAAATATATCCGTATATAAATTTGTCTTCATCATTCTCAGAACCAAAGTCGGTAATCTTGCTGCAGGCATCATCTGGTCGTACTTTTTTGGCAAGATCTTGGAAAATATAAGGACTTTAACGTTACTTATTTGCCAAAAACCAACACTATAGCTGTTTACACTATTTTCATTATTTACATTATTCGAACTTTTGTCCCCATATTTATTGTCATGTTCACGACGTTTCTGCCGTTGTACGCTCCGGCCTTCTTCAGGATCTGTCTATATTTCTGAAATGAGGTATTGTACCTATTTACACTGTTTATATTGTTCCAACTATAGTCCTCATCTTTATTGACATGTTCACGACGTTCTGCCGTTTCACGCTCCGGCTTTCTTCAGGGTCTGTCTGTATTTCTGAGATGAGGTATTGTAACTATTTACATTATTTACATAGTTCGAACTGTTTTCCTCATCTTTATTGCCATATACATATATATGTATGTATGTATGTATGTATGTATGTTTGCATGTATGTTTGTATGTATGTGTGTATGTGGGACCAAATCTTCAGTTCTACGCCCTCAGTCAAAAGGCGTCAAATTCGTAATGAAACTTATGACAGTACAATTGAGGTTTTTACGAGTATATATATATATATATATATATATATATATATATATATATATATATATATATATATGCACCGTACGAAAGATAAAACGCATTCGTCAGTATGTTGAGATAATTAACTACTTTTAGACATGTTAAATTACTCGACGAATGAGACAAAAAGACAAATAATTCGCCATATGAAACCTTTCGATGTTTTCAGATGCGTTTCGCCGTGATGCGCTTACAGGATTCGCATATATATATATATATATATATATATATATATATATATGTCGAAGCTTGTTTTTTTGTCGAAACATTGCAATGGGATAAACGTAACATACTGATGAAGGCTTCTTTTCGTTTTTCTCGCAAATGTTAAATAAATAAATCCTCTTTGCTTAAGCTGCCTCGTTCGTCTCTTGCTTATTTTCATTCTTGCTATTTGGGTGGGGGAGCTTATACATGCTTGTTAATGACAGACAGCTATCGCCGTACACTCATGAGTATTTATTCAATGAATGGTTTGAATATAATACCGACCGTAGGCATGTGTGGGTGTATAAGAGATAGAGAAAAAGAGTTTAAGAAACAGGAATGAGGTTCAAATAGGCGAAGATAGATCGATCTTAATATATTGACACTATGATACAGATTGGCAGGAAGACGAGTATATGACTGGATAGAAAGAAAGAATATATATATATATATATATATATATATATATATATATATATATATAAAGAAGAAGAAGAGAAAAACCACAAAAGATATTGGTTATGTGGATTTAAAAATATATATATATTACACTTTATTTTCCATATTTTTACTACACGGGTTTCCGGTCTTGCGACCTTCATCTGGCAAATAGCCATATTTCCACATATTATTAAAAGGAAATAATTTCCTCATTTTTTCCGATGTTTAACCATTGTCTTTTTTCTGTAGCAGTAACTCAAATGATTTTCTTGGACTGTCAAAGAAAAATATTTGCACCAGTTTAAGAGGAACAGGAGAGTTTCTGGGCCAGTCTTTGAACTGCTCACTGGTAAAGCTTGGCAGTGTGTTCGTGCAGCGTTACAATTTTCGTATATTACGTGGCGTAACGTCCATCACAGAAAATGGCCGTAGCACTAATAATCGACAGTCGAGACAACAGTGATGCAATCACGGATAATGAATATTTTTCAAGGCAAAACAAATTTTATCATACACCCTGAATATATACTCATATTACTGCAAAGCACTGCAAATGATTTAACCTGACAGAAAAAATAGAAATCGATTACCCGCTATCATCCATTGGGTCTAAAACTGACCGTATGGCGAAAGAAAATAATTTCGATTAATTTGGACAAAGGTGAAGTTGGGGGAGGGGGCTGTTGTTTTTTGGTAGTTAGTGAGTGATAAGGTAAGATCTATGTTCTTATATAAACCTGAACCTGCTACTATGCCTACATTTAAGTAGTAGTTCTCTACTTTGATTTAATAGTTTGAATTGATCATTATGATTATTTATAACAATGATCATTGTATAATAGAATGATCATTGTTTGCATTGATCATTATATTGTAATGTGATATTTTGCATTGATCATAATATTTATTTATAACAATGATCATTGTATAATACAATCATCATTTTTTGCATTGGTCACTGTATTGCAATTTAATAGTATGCATTGATCATTATATGTACCTATAACTATGATGATTGTATAATACAATGATCATTGTTTGCATTTGTCATTGCATTGCAATTTAATAGTTTGCCCTGATCATTACATTTATTTATAAAAATGATCATTGAATGATACAATGATCATTGTTTGCATTGGTTATTACATTGTAATTTAATAGTTTGCATTGATCATTATATTTATTTATAACAGTGATAATTGTATAATACAATGATCATTGTCTGCATTGATCATTGTATTGCAATTTAATAGTTTGTATAGATCATTATATTTATTTACATTGATCATTGAATTGTCATGTAATAGTTTTCATTGATCATTATATTTATTTATCGCAATGATCATTGTATAATACAATGATAATTGTTTACATTGATCTTGATCGTTGAAATGTAATGTAATAGTTTGCATTGATCATTATATTTATTTATCACAATGAGCATTGTATAATACAATGATCATTGTTTGCATTTTTTATTTGAATTGCAATTTAACTGTTTGCTTTGATCATTATATTTTTTATAAGAATGATCATTGTATAATACAAAAATCTTTGTTTGCATTGATCATTTGATTGTAATTTTTTTCCTCAAAATATAGCCAACATCTATCTCTACAGCGATTAGGGACATTTGCAAAATCTATAAGTTTCCAATCTATCTACGGGTTTAGACTCTTATACTTCAATTACGAAAAATTCTTTGAAAGGAGTGTTTATAATTTCAAATTTGAATTGGTAAATGAGGGCCTATGTTAGAAAAATATATTGAGCTTCTCTGTGGAACAGTTATAATATCTGATATTGCTAGGATCCACCTAGATTATATATTATATACCAACATATCTATTATCTGTACTATATATATATATATATATATATATATATATATATATATATATATATATATATATATATATACACAGAGTGTGAGTGAGAGAAATATTGTTTTAAGGTGTGCTAAAAAAAAAAATCTGAAAGTGAACATTGAAGTCAACCCTCAGTGGCGGCAGGCTGTTTCTTGCTAGCGGCAAACATCATACCCCCAGGAAATTGATAGTCAGAACTTATGAATATTATTTTAAACATGTTTGAGAGAATTATTCTTTCTGGCGAAATACGCCCTATTTAATCAACATCAACATCATATATATATATATATATATATATATATATATATATATATATATATATATATATATATATATATAGGTGTGTGTGTGTGTGAAAATATATAGAAAATAGGAATGAACTGGTTAGGTAAATAATCCAAAGTTCTTTAGTATTTTTGTTATTACTTTTTAAAAAAGTGCTCGATACAAAAGTAGAGCATAAATATAATTGTTTATTTAATTTATTTATGAAATCATATTTTTAAATAAATAATTATATATATATATATATATATATATATATATATATATATATATATATATAAGTAAATAAGGTGCATATATATATATATATATATATATATATATATATATTATATGATTGAATAAGGTGTATTTCGCAAGAAAGAATTCTCTGAAACATGTATTAAATAATATTCATAAGTTCTGACTATCAATTTCTTTACTGCGCAGATTTCGTTCTGTTGAGCGGAACATCTCAGTGTTGACGAAATAAATTTATAATTGAAATGGATAATTAAATTCTCCGTCTTCTTCTTATGATCATAATGCTCGGTAGTCTACATTGAGCTCTCCTTGGATTTATATCCTCCTCTGAATTATCTCTTCCATGCATAAACTGGTAAAGCGTATATATATATATATATATATATATATATATATATATATATATTATTATTATTATTATTATTATTATTATTATTATATGTATATAATTATTATATTTTGAACAATAAAAAAATACTAAAAAATTAAAATCTTCAGACGCACTGGGTTGTAGATTAATATTCTTTCGTTTTTTATTATTATTCATTCAGATTTCTCGACTAGTTTCGTCCAAAATGGCCATAATCGGGAGAAGAAATATTTCTGCTTGCTGCTAGCAGTGAACTACAGAAATGGATGTCTTGATGGAGAAAATGAACTTTTGTCTTTAATTTTCATTTGTTATTATATTTTTTTTATCTTTTTAACCTGAATCTTTTAACATTCCTTGCGTTGGTCAAACAGTCTCTTTTAAGTTGTTATTTGAGATAAGAGCCGGATGGATCTACGCTTCTCTGAATTCCCTTGGTCAGTTTGACAGTTTTATTGGTTCTGGAGAGGGGATGTGTCTCTGTTTAGTGTTTGTGTGTGTGTTATTTTGTTCTTACGGAGTGAGTGAGTATGATATGTGTAAGCGTGTGTATTGCTGTGGGTGTGTGTTATCATTTGGCTCATTACGGTGTGAGTGAGTATGATTTGTGTAAGTGTGTATAATCGTGTGGGTGTGTGTATAAGTGTGAGGCCTCAACACCTCCGTAAGCATGTCTGTCTTGTGTTGGTGAGAAATGTGGGTAGGTTTTGATTTGTTGAGTTATATATTAGTACTATCTATATTGTTAAATTTATGGTTTAGCCCGGCTGGATATTGTTTATAGACGTTTTATCCACTTATTTTCATGGGACTCTAAAATCTTTCTAACATTATCGTCACTGAAATTTTCTATTCTCTCAATTATAGTGAATTTGGCATGGGTTTTGAAATCGTGTTTTTCCAGGCGGAAATGTTGTTCTGTAGGTAATCATTTTTCATGGAGAGTCGACTTAATTCGATTGCGATAATTATTAATTCTGTAGTGAAAGGGCCATTCAGATTTTCCCACATTGTGTTTCTGGCATAGTGTGCATTCTAGGAGATAAATTATGTTATGATTTCTACAGTCAGATTTGTGGTAGATTTTGAAAGTAGATTTAGTGATTGAGCTAGTGAATAATATATATATATATATATATATATATATATATATATATATATATATATATATATATATATATATATATATATATATATGTATCTGAGTTCGAATTCCAGTCAAATCCGTTACATTCACTTGGGAAAGGTATGAATCCTCTTCTTCTCCCCTTTCCATTTGTGGGTAAATAGCAGGACAAATATGGCACGTGGAAATACAACAGTCTACCTGAGTGAACGAAGTAAAGGGTTCAATTCTATATTCCAGCCACATGAAAAAGGCCGGAGCGTACAATGGTTGTATTAGGTTGGTGCAAAAATAATGACGTAATAATGTCGTTTTTTGACGTTAAAAAATACGTCAAATAACGACATTATTACGTCATTATTTTTGCACCAACCTAATAATAAATATGGCGACAAAGATGAGGACAATAATGCGAATACTGTAAATAGTGTACATAATACCTCATCTCAGAAATATAGAGTGTTTTCTTTATCCGTGAAGAGATTGTTCAGCATTCACAGCTGTAAAGAAGAACAGAAATATCGTAGCAGTTCGGCGCTCTTTTCTTTGTTTCTAATAGTTTTTTTTTCTATCACTTAATACTTTACTTAGATTCTTGAAGTCTTCTTTTGATATTACGATGCTACTTAGGTTTACTGTGTCACATGTTTTGCCATCTGTTAGTACGTAACCAAGATATTTGAAATTCTGCAGGTGTTCGATCCAGAGATAACCCCGATGCATATTGGGTTATATCTTTTGCTAAAAACAGACATATTTATCCCAAGGTTTCGGCCGTTGTACGCTCCGGCCTTCTTCAGGTGGTTGGAATTTCAAACTGAACCCTTTATTTCTCTTTACTTCTAGCAGTTGACTAATTATTCTACGCGCTATTGAAAATTTTGTACTAGAGCTAAAATCTCTTCTCAGAGTTAAAAGTTAGTTGATAAAAGTCACTTTTACATATGTAAAGGCGTGTGCCAAGTGTTCTCCGATTAGATAATATGCAGTATTTCAGCACTCTTTTTTCCTTTGTTTCTCGTGGGATGTGCGAGTAGTGTAATGGATAACAACTCGGAATTGTTAATCGGTGAGCCGAGGAAAATGTATGAATCCACCTTTTCTCCCCTGGCTATGGGTTTGTGGCAGACGTGATGAGACAGGACCTGGGACGAGCACAACTGGTTGCCACTTGCCTTGTCCCCGCCAAAAAAGAGCCCGTATTTGCTTAGCATGTAAAAGCTACTGCAGTTGAAATGAGGGAGAAGAAAAGCACTTATCGCTCTGCCGTAATCCGTCCTCGGCTAGATAACATAAAAGAATGAGGGGGGACTTGCATTGCATTTTTATACAATAAAGATACAATGCATTATGGGACAGGGACGCAATGAATTATGGGATCACATGAAGACGCAAGGGATTATGGGTATATGGACAAATATAAAAGTAACCAATTTTTTCCAGTGCGGGGTGCTTGGATTAACGTTCACGGTTGGCGGCTAGAAAAAGTCTGTTAGTGTGATTTCGAGACAGAACTCAAGGAACGACTTGAATTTGGAATACCAGTTGGGAGAGCTTGAATTTACTCGCTGGTTGCTGTTTTCTTACAATCTAAAAATATTTTCTAGCTTTAAATAACTTGCAAAGGGTTGATAAGCTGTAAGAAATAAATCAATCAACTTATACTCCGTCCAGCTCTGGGTTAAATAACGTTGTAGTATACCTTCGGACGATAATGGGTATTCCCCCATTGACATAAATACAATAGTAAATACTGTATGTTGGTCTGCAGTTGGAGACTCGTCTTTAGCTGTGCTGGTCAAAATCCCTGCCTTCGGGCAGAGAGAGCCCCAGACGAGGCTATGTCGAGGGGCAGATTCTCGTCTCGGGAAACAGATACCAGTACACGTTTTATACGGGGTCTTCGAGGAATTTTTGGCCGAGTCTATGGGCTCGGATACATCATATTGTAGCGAAGAAAACGGCGACTTACCTCGTCAAACCAAGCGACAGCGCGTCGCGTGTATTCTACGACGGAAAAAGTGTCGAAAAAGAAAATTACTTACCAAAAAAAAGGGCACGTATTCCGCAAAACATGCTGAAAATGGAATATTCGAATTAAAAAACAAGTCCGTCGCAAGAGTCGCTATAAAGGTATTTTGATGTGCAAATTACTGAACATCCTATCCCAGCTGTCGACGAATGAAAAAAATAGGTTCTGCCAATAAAAACAGTTGGTGTTCTTGATTCGAGAGTGGAAAATTAAGGCATTTTTGGCTACGGTGTTTGTTAGAGAGCGAGTTCTTTTTCTGACTGGTTACACGTATTGTGATTTGAGATAGTACCGGCGAATCGAGTTTTCAGCATTTCTTTCTGCCCCCGATATTCGAGTCTGTACTTACAGTGATTTTTCTTTGTGTTGTGGGAGTAATCTGCGACAAATACTTCCTTTGCTTTCAGAACGCTTACACATATCAAATTCGGTCTTGTGCGACATCTGACCGCGTGGGGCTGTTGATAGATATGCTGCAGTTGGAGATTGATTGTGGAATTCTCTTGACTCACTTCTAGCAGAATCTATATTTCTGCGATGAGGTATTATGTACACTATTTACATTATTCAGACTATTGTTCTCATCTTTGTTGCCATATTTATCCCAAGGTTTCGGCCATTGTACGCTCCGGCCTTCTTCAGGTGGTTGGAATTTCAAACTGAACCCTTTATTTCGCTTTACTTCTAGCAGTTGACTAATTATTCTACGCGCCGCTGTCGAATCTTATATGTGTTGTTCTTGTCCTAAGTATTATTGTTTCTTCGTGTGATTATTCTATTCAGTAACCGTCCTTCGTAAATAGTAAATCTTCTATCCGAAAAAATCTTTGTTATACGTAAAAAGATTGTTAGTGCAATATTTACTCGCACAATGCAGAATTATTTTTACAACTCAAAATAGGTTTCGGCTTTAAATAACCCAGCAAAGGTTGATAAACCGTAAACAAAACAAAATCAATTGTTTTAAATTTTTTAGTACTAGGTTTAGTTTTTCGAAATTCGTTTTGCTTATACTAATTGGGGTTTAATTTTTATGTTTGGTTTCATGCCTGGGGTGACACTGTCAGGTTGAAGATTTAATTCTACGTACAGATAGTTAACAATTTTTTTTACATTATTCAGACTATTCTCCTTGCCATATTTATCACAACGTTTCGACCATTGTACGCTCCAGCCTTCTACAGGTGGTTGGAATGACGAAATAAACCGTTTATTTCGCTCGCAGGGGTAGACTGTTCTAGTTCCTTAAGCAGATAAAGGCGTTGGTTAGATCCAGTGACAGGACCCAAAGAGTTGTGAGTTCAATACCTGGTTACGGCAGTGGAGGACTTGGATAGGTGAATTAACAAGAGATAACTGATAACTGACATCCATTAGACATGGCACGTGGAACTAGAAGAGTCTACCCCAGTGAGTGAAATAAAGGGTGCAGTTCGACATTCCAACCATCTGAAGAAGCCCGGAGCGTACAACGGCCAACACGTTGTGATAAATATGGCGACAAAGAAGAAGACAATAATCCGAATAATGTAAATAGTGTATATATTACCTCATCTCAGAAATATAGACAGATACTGAAAGGCAGAAACGTTGTAATAAATATGGCGACAAGATGAGGACAATAGTCCGAATAATGTAAATAGTGTACATAATACCTCATGTCAGAAATATAGACAGATACTGAAAAGAAGAAACGTTTAATAAATATGGCGACAAAGACGAGGGCAACAGTCCGAATAATGTAAATAGTGTACATAATGCCTCATCTCAGAAATATAGACGGATAATGAAGGGCCGAAATGTTGTAATAAATATGTCGACAAAGATGAGGACAATAGTCCGAATAATGTAAATAGTGTACATAATACCTCATTTCAGAAATATAGACAGATACTAAAAGGCCGAAACGGTGTAATAAATATGTCGACAAAGATGAGGACAATATTCCGAATAATGTAATTAGTGTACATAATACCTTATTTCAGAAATATAGACAGATTTTTTTTTATTATTAATTTCGACTTCTATTCAAAGCCGAGACTTTTCAAGAGTTGGAGCGCTTGTCCCATTTGTTCTTCTGTTTTTTTGCTGCTATTGTCAGACCATCGTCCCTATACAGACTGCGGTCATTTATATTAGGTTGGTGCAAAAATAAGGACGTAATAATGTCGTTTTTTGACGTAATTTTTAACCTCAAAAAGCGACATTATTACGTCTTTCTTTTTGCACCAACCTAATATGAACAAGTTTTTTAATTTCATATAATATATGTAGACCTATTAACTCCGAAATCTCAGCTCTATCGAACGCAACTTGTGGTACAACAAAGTCCTCTTTTTTTTAACTTTTTAATACATAATGCTTGCTCCATTATGTCATATGTATACGGCAGAATAATCGATAGCGGCTTAGATTCAGGAATCAGAGAGCTGAGTTCGAATTCCAGTCGGATCCATTCCATTCACTTACGTGATAATACCGCTGGGAAACGTATGAATCTTTTCCTTCGTCTCCCAGTGGAAATAGCAGAACAATAGTTTTATTGTAACTGGTCTACCACAGAAAGAAATGGCAACCTACTGCGGGAAAAAAATCTGCCTAGTAATGCATGTATTGAAAGATACATGATCGCCTACCCGTGTATCATGCATGCCACATAACTGACTGATGGCAGGCACGGGGGGGTAATGATTTTGGGAATACGAGAGCCGAGTGGAATACATTACATTCACTTACGTGCTAATATCCTTGGGAAAGGTATGAATCCTTCTCTTCTCCAGCTATGGGTAAACAGTAGGACAGACTTGGTTCTATAGCCTTCGATGGCAACTGGTCTAGGAGAAGGAAAACTCTGAGACTCCCTTCGGGACCTTGTGGTACCTTGTGCACCAGGTCTCTGTATTCGGTCCTTCAAAATACTGTGGATGGTTCTGCACAAAACATTCACAACTATAATGATATCATGTCGGTCTGTCGCTTCCTAAGAATTGATCGGCTTGCCCTTCATACGTTGAATTCGAAGGGGGATTCGAGTATATATATATATATATATATATAT
>OZ010599.1:29062181-29082181 GCA_963932145.1 Acanthosepion lycidas
CTTACCCCACAACCGTAGCTTTGCCATTCTTTCACTGCTATATCGAAGAGAGAAGATAACGATTTAGATTGCATTTAAACCTTTTAAAATCCAAGTGTATTTGGAAAGCAAAAAGCCGTTAGACAGTTCCACAAACAAGAAATGCCAGAGAAAAAAATACTTTTAACATAGAACCTACGGTGAAAACTAAAGAATAGAATTCAGCTTATCAGTTTTTCGTGGAAATTACGATGTTTCATCTTTGGGGAAAGGGGATGTATAGTGGGAAATACTCCCTTCCTTACAAGACTGCGTAAATGACTGCAATATTCTTATTCAGTGTTTCCCAATCTTTTTACGTTTTGGAACCCCTGACATAGTTTCTATGTCTAAGGGACACCCACCGCCAAATAAAAATGATTACAGTGAGCCCCCATCTACTCGCGTTTCAGTATTAGCGGCTTCACAGATTCGCAGATTTTTCTGTAGTGCATATGTACTTGTTATTCGCTGAAACCCCGAATATTCAAATGTTTATTTCTGAAGAACGTATGTACAAATTATTCACAGAACTTCCTCGATTCACCTGTTTTTTTCTATAGAACCTATTTAAAACATTCTTGTATTATTTTCCTGTTATTTAAATAACTTAAAACAGTTCATTTTTATGATAAAAATTGATAGAATTGTACATCTTCATTGTATAAAAAGAAAGGCAAAATCATGCGTAGTGCTTGGACTTTTTTTTGTTTTTTTGTTTTTTTTAAGGGCTGCGGCTGGGGTCTTAAAAGTGGTTCATGCTAAGTCTGGGGGCATCATCACAGTTCTGTTTGTAAAAAATGTTTTAAATTTTATATTTTATGTCTTGCTACACATATTTTATACAGTATTTGCATTGGTTGAATCGATCTATGCGTAATTAAAAACGTTTATTGTATGTATGAAAGAAAATTTACGCTAAGTGTATGGTCGCTAATACTATTTTTCAAATTTGTTTTAAAAAGGTTCTGAAATGTTTCTAAAGTGTTTAGGATGAAAGTTTACGGCATGTGGGGTTTTAACAATCAAAATAGGTACTTATAAGCACTTTTGTGGGGGTTGCAAGTATCCGCGGATTCTAACTATTCACGGCCGGTTTTGATCCCTAACCCCCGCGAATACGGGGGATTCACTGTATGTACCTTTATTAATATCTATGTCCTTTATATTCTTTACGTGGTTCATGTAGTAAATATAATAACGATCACTGTGCATGCGTCGTGTACTCGAGTGGGTCACGCAGTGATCACAAATACGCCAAGATCCTCACCGTCGAAAGCCGTTTCCCACTGATGCCATAGAAACATCGTTAAATACATTCCCTGTCTATATCTATAATGTTTGTGTATATGTATGTGTGTGTGGGATCAGATGTTGTTTATGCGTTTCCACAGTTTTCAACCGATTTCGATTATTTTTTTTTTTTTGTTTGATAGAGAATTCTTAAATGTTGGTTTTGAGTCCAAATTTTCTGGAAAAAATTACAACCTTGAAGATGAAAAATCGAAGCAACTGATTTTTATACACATTGCGCAAAAATCAAAGGCAAAATTTAGTGTCTGTAAAAAAAACAACGTACAATCAATTTAGAGGGTTGAAATCTAAAGCAAAAGATTATTAGAATTTAAAAAATATATATTATAAATAAAAATTATTGTATATTATTATGGCGGTGCATGGAAGAGATTCCGTCAGTGAATGTGATAAACCCAACGGAAATCGGATCTCGGCACCGCAATTAACAATTCCGAACCATTATTAATTACACACTCCGCACATCCAAGCTTACATTACCTGGTATTCCCAAGCAGTTATACATCTAGGGTCGACTTAACTTCGGTGATCATACGGAAACCGATGTTTCAACATGATATGGCCGTAAGCCAGAACATAGCAGAAAAAGCTGGACATTTTCCTGATAGGTAGAATGAGCCAACCGTTTTACCAGCATCTTTAGCGATGGGTCGCATATGAGTGCCTCTTGATGTCTAGAATGGATTTGGATCCCAATAGATGTTAAAGTAGAGATCCGCTTTGAGAATGTAACTGTTCATTGGAACTAAAAGACTCTCAGATATTCTGTCAGATGTCTGTCACGCCTGATACCTTTCACCGAGTGTAACATTTTTCGTTCATGCTCCTGACCTGCCAAACTGATCCACCATAGATAAGGTTTCCATTTCACTGAAGCAAATGTTAAAAGCATGAGAGCGTTATCACCTCCTCTATCTTGACCTTTCTTTTCTTCTTTCTTTATTTCTTTTTTCTTACGTCTTTCTTTCTTTTTCTTTATTCCATTCTTCGTTCTTTCTTTCTTTTCGTCTTTCTTTCTTTCTTTCTTCTTTCTTTATTTCTTTTTTTGTTATTTTTCTTTCTTTTTCTTTCTTTCTTCTTTCCTTCTTTGTTTCTTCTTTCTTTCTTTCGTCTTTCATTCTCTTTTGTTTGTTTGTTTTTTCATTCTTTTTTTCTCTGCCAAACTGATTCACCATAGATAAGGTTTCCATTTCACTGAAGCAAATGTTAAATGCATGAGAGCGTTATCACCTCTCCTTTCTTTTCTTATTTCTTTATTTTTTATTTCGTCTTTCTTTCTTTCTTTCTTTCTTTCTCTTTCTTTATTCCTTTCTTCGTTCTTTCTTTCTTTTTGTCCTTTTCCTTTCTTTTTCTTTCTTCTTTCTTTGTTATTATTTCTTTCTTTTTTCTTTCTTTCTTTATTCCTTCCTTTCTTTCTTTCTTTCTTTCTTTCTATCTTCTTTCTTTTTTTCGTCTTTCATTCACTTTCGTTTGTTTGTTTGTTGCTTTCTTTTTTCTTTCTCCTTTCTTTTTCTTTCTTTTTCACTCTTCCTTCTTCTTTTTTTCTTTCTTTCTCTTTCCTTTTTTCTTTCTTTTTCACTCTTCCCTCCTTTCTTTCTTCCTTCCTTCTTTCCTTCTTTCTTTCTCTTTATTTTTAAGTATGTTTTATTTTCCTCACTGAATCCAAATCCTCTTACTTTGTAAACGTCTACATCGGGTTACTCTTGGGCCTTGTAATGGGCGAACATCATTGTAAAAAAAGAATAACCTCAAACTTATTCCTTGTCTTTTTTGTATTTTAATCCTCTTTCAATTTTCTGTAACCATTCTTCTTTATTTTCCTCATCTTGTTTTACTCCCCGCCACCATTTTTTTCTTTCTTACTTCTTTCTTCGTTTTTTTTTTCTTCTTCCTATCTCAATCTAATTCTTCTACCATTTCTAATTTTCTTCTTTTTCCCTTAATTATTTTGTTCAGCCTGCAACTTCTATCCCATAGCAAGAACTTTGCTAGTCTCTCTTGTTTTATCTTCATTTCTATGGCAAATGTTTTGACGACCGACATTCCTTATTTCCACCAGATTTTATTTTTGCAAGCTAAAGCCGGACAGGCAACGTTCACAGGGACGAATAATCTCAATTTCCTTCGTCTTCCATTAGTAAGAAGGAATATTCACTCGAACAGTTTCTTCTGGCAAACCATATCTTTGTAGAACTAACTTTCAAGAGGGAGCTCTCATGACTCCAGCAATGATAACCTGTTCAAGTGTCGTGTTAACCTTAATCTTTCACATACGTCCTCATAAATTACGCTGCATACCCTTCTTAATCTTACTGTCAATAGAGCAACTTCCTTCAGTAATGCTCTATCTTGAATGATTTTTGAGCCTTGTATATATTGTATATTAGTGAAAAAAAAGCTTCGTTTTACCCTGATTTTTTTCCATACACCATTTACCTCATTCTTCGTTCCGTCCTTCATTGTACCCAATTCTTCATTCTATAAATCATTTACCCTGTTCTTCGTTCCGTCTTTCATTTTACCTTGTTCTTCTTTCCATACGTCATTTACCCAGTTCTTCGTCCCATCTTTCATTTTACACTGTTTTTCTTTTCATATATCATTTACCCTGTTCTTGATTTCATCCTTCATTTTACCCTTTTCTTTTTTCATACATCATTTATCGTGTTCTTCATCCCCCACTTCATTTTACCCTGTTCTTTTGTCCTTACATCATTTACACTGTTCTTGATTCTATTCTTCATTTTACCCTGTTCTTTTTCATACATTATTTACCCTGTTCTTCATCCTCTTCCTTCAATTTACCCTGTTCTTCTTTTCATACGTCATTTACACTGTTCTTGATTCTATTCTTCATTTTACCCTGTTCTTTTTCATACATTATTTACCCTGTTCTTCATCCCCTTCTTTCATTTTATCCTGTTCTTCTTTTCATACCCTATTCTTCATTTCGTCTTTCATTTTGACCACTTTTTTTCATACATAATTTACCTTGTTCTTCATTCCATCCTTCATTTTACCCTGTTCTTCACACTTTCCTGTGCATTTTTTTCCTTTCTACTGCCTTTCCAGATCGCTTCCTTTTATATTTTTTCCTCACCATATTATATTAATATTGAATTCCAATTTCCCACTGATCACCATTTTTATTTTATTTTTTTATTTTTTATTTTTATTTTTTTGCTTCGATCTTTTCTCTTCCTGCTCGAAATTCACTTCTTAAACTTCTTTTTCTTCTCGCTAAAGTATTCATGAGGCTCGTGTGATATTGTCACCTTGTTCGGTGGGGACATGATGGATTTGACTTATACTCACGACGGGTGACGACATTTCAGTACTTTTCATGTTTCACTATTCCGTTAGAAAGAAAAAAAAAGGGCCGCTTTTTCACATTTTCTGTCAAAAATATTCAAGAGATTTTGATTGTTTTTATTTTGCTTCGTTTTTTTTTTATTTCTTTTTTTATTTATTTATTTGCCTTTTTTTTTGATTTTTCTTCATAATTCTCGTATTTTCACAGTTATCCTGTCTTTGTTTGTCTGTTGTGTTCTATCTTTCTTTTCTTTTTATTATTTTATTAATTACTCTTTTTCTCTTTCGTTTTGGTATATCTTTGTTGTCCATTCAATCCTTATTTCTTTTTCGCTTTTACTCTTTCCTTCTCTTATTTCTGTCTTGTTTTCTTTCTTTCATTAAGTCTTTTCTTTAGTTCTTCATCTTCTCTTTTTTCTTCATTTCTTCTCCAACTCTGATTATTTTTTTTATTTTTCTTTCCTTCGTTCTTTCTTTTCTCGAGGTTTTTATTTTCCTTCATTCATTCTCTGTAATTTACTTGTTTGTTTCTTTCATGTTTTAGTTATTTCTTATTAATTCCTTCCTTACTTCCTTTGTTATGTATTCCGTTCTCAGATTCTTTCTTTCTTTCTTTCCTTCCTTCCTTCTTTCTTTCTTTCTTTCTTTCTTTCTTTTTGGTATTTCTTCTATTTACTTTTACTTCCACTATTTTTCTTCTATAACTTTCCTTTGCTTTATCTCTTTTTTCTTACTGACCTTATGCTGCTTTTCGACCCTTTCTTTCTTTCTTTCTTTCTTTCTTTCTTTCTTTCTTTCTTTCTTTTCTCTAATGTGTTCTTTCATCCTTTTCTATTTTCCTTTTATTCCCTCACTATCCCCCTCCACCCATACTTTCCTTTCTTTCTTTCTTTCTTTCTTTCTTTCTTTCTTTCTTTCTTTCTTTCTTTCTTTCTTTCTTCTATTGTTTTTTTTTTGATTTTATTTTCTCTATTTTTATTCTTTAGCATTTCTTTTCTTTATTCCTGTTTTCTTTCTGTCCTTATGTCTTCTTTTCGGTCATTTCTTTCTTTCTTTTTTCCTTTCCTTCTTTCTTTCTTTCTTTGGTGTCACTTCCGTTGTGTTTCCTTACACTTTCCCTATTTTTCCTCTTTACCATTTCTTTTTTTTCTCTCTCTCTCTTCTTCTATCTTTCGAAACCTTTTTTCCCAATATTATCCTTTGTAAATGTCATCCTCTTCGTTATCCCTTCTTTTCCTCCTTGAGAACATCGATGAAAACGATCTTTTTACTTTGCTGCCTTTACAGTTGCCTCCAGATGATGGATGACATAGCCACACTGCAGGTGACTATTTCCTTCTCTCGCCCTCTCTGTTTGTCTCTCTGTCCTTCTTGAATTATTTACCAGCCTCGTTTTAATTTCTTGAAAAATCCTTCCAACATCTTGAACGCCAGTGCATTCGTCACACACAATTCAAACCAAGAAGCAAACAAGGCAATCATTCAAAAACAAAGTCACGCGCACACGACCTGACAATAATCCAAAAGACAAAAAGATTCGGATATAAAAGTCGCAACCTTCCCCCCCCCACACCAAAAAAAAAAAATGAAAAGTTAAATAAAACCACAAAATATGTCATATATCAGCCGATCACTTCGTACTTGTCGCGCTTAGCGAAATCGCGATCCAAGATTTTAGAAAGCTAGGAGTTTGATGTTTCTTCTCTATTTTTATGAAAGACAATCCAAGTAAATATAAGATTTTTTTTCAAGCGTTAACATTTCGATTTATATCATCAAAATAAACTAAAAACCATTATACGTGTATTCAATCAAAATTGTTTCACATGCTTTTGGTTTATTATTATTATTATTATTTAATATATTCTTCTACCCGCTCCCTGTTCTCCCTTGTCTTTGAACCTGCTTGTTTCATTCTTCTTCTTCTTCTTCTTCTTCTTCTTCCACTCGGCGTCGTCCTCCTTCTTCTTCTTCTTCTTCTTCTTCTTCTTCTTCTTCTTCTTCTTCTTCGACTCTTCCTCCTGATTCTTCGACTCTTCCTCCTGATTCTTCTTCTTCTTCCACTCTTCCTCCTGATTCTTCTTCTTCTTCGACTCGTCCTCCTCCTCCTCCTTCTTCTTCGACTCGTCCTCCTCCTCCTCCTTCTTCTTCTTCTTCTTCTTCTTCCACTCGGCGTCGTCCTCCTTCTTCTTCTTCTTCCACTCTTCCTCCTGATTCTTCTTCTTCTTCCACTCTTCCTCCTGATTCTTCTTCTTCCACTCTTCCTCCTGATTCTTCTTCTTCTTCGACTCGTCCTCCTCCTTCTTCTTCTTCTTGCACTCTTTCTCCTGATTCTTCTTCTTCCACTCGTCCTCCTCCTCCTCCTTCTTCTTCATCTTCCACTCTTCCTCCTGATTCTTCTTCTTCTTCCACTCTTCCTCCTAATTCTTCTTCTTCTTCGACTCTTCCTCCTGATTCTTCTTCTTCTTCGACTCGTCCTCCTCCTCCTCCTTCTTCTTCTTCTTGCACTCTTTCTCCTGATTCTTCTTCTTCGACTCGTCCTCCTCCTCCTCCTCCTTCTTCTTCTTCTCCTTCTTCTTCTTCTTCTTCCACTCTTCCTCCTGATTCTTCTTCTTCCACTCGTCCTCCTCCTCCTCCTTCTTCTTCATCTTCCACTCTTCCTCCTGATTCTTCTTCTTCTTCTATTTTCCTCTAACGTATTCTTCTACCCGAACCTTTTTACCTTGTCCTTCTTCCTGTTGGTTTAATTATCATCATCATCATCATCATCATCATCATCATCATCATCATCATTATTATTATTATTATTATTAATATTATTATTATTATTATTATTATTATTATTATTATTCAATATATATTTTTCTACACGTAACTTCTTGCCTAGTCCGTCTCCCTGCTTGTTTTCTTCTTTTTTCTACTATTAATAATTTTTAATTCTCTGCATCTTCTTCTTCTTCTTCTTCTTCTTCTTCTTCTTCTTCTTCTTCTTCCACTACTACTACTACTACTACTACTACTACTTATTATTATTATTATTATTATTATTATTATTATTATTATTATTATTCTCCTTCTTCTACAAAATTTTTTCTTTAATATATTCTTCTACCCGTAACTGTAAGAAAAACGAATACTCTAAAATAATCTCTCGGCATACAAAGCAGTCAGTGCTAACCCTAACCCATGGATGACGAGGCAGATTTTTTCTTGCGGTAGGTTGCCATTTTTTTCTACAGTAGACCAGTTGCTACCAAAGCCGATAAAACCCGGTCTGTCCTGCTATAACCTGGGGTTAATACCTTTCCCAAGGGTATTAACACGTAAGTGAATGTAATGGATTCGACTGGAACTTGAACTCGGTTCTCAGATTCCTCAATCCGAGCAACTATCCATTACTCCACCGCGCCTCCACCATAAAAATGCAACCGTTTATAAAACGCCAATAGGTGATTTAAAACAATTGATTTCAGTCATTAACGTTTTGGATATTCCTGTGGTACATTTGATAACGAACTGTTCACTTTGATGTCCTATATAAAATGTATATGGTAGTTCATTGTCATAGTAGAGAGGTTACTTGTCCCAGTGATCCCAAGAACGAAGCCGTCTGGACTTCTAACTCCTAGAAGGCCACCCAAGGTGGTAAGAAGGACCACACTGAATGCGACCAAACCACGAAGATCCCAACGGCGGAATAACATCACAACGATCTCAACAGCCAAACCAGTTGAGGAGCGAAGAGTCTTCTTCTGCCAAAAGCGGACATTGACAGAGCAAACATCCAACAGCTAGACGCAACCAGGTTTGCCATATCTCGCCTGACTCAATCCCACTTTGAGCTGCGCGGGCGGCACTTTTGGACAAGTGTGGGGTATCATACTATCTTTGATTCACAGTCATCCCGGCCACCGCCACCAGGGGAGAGGAAGGGGAATAGGAAGAGGAATAGGAAGGGAGGGTGGCGATCGTAATGCTAGAGACGTGACGACCACCAGACATTCCAGCGTAAATAAACATTGTTATTTCGTGTTGTTTAGGTTTTGGGCGAACGAAATCACTTCACCATGTTGGAGAGCAATGGTTTACAGTTTCGGCGTAGATGACAGAATTCCTTGTGTAACAATTCTGAAATTTTTAACTTATTTGCACTAATTTATTCGTGGATTATAAACTGTCAACACGTGTTATCGTTATACAGCCTTTGGTTGCTACCTGGTGTTTCTGTCTTTAAATCAACGTTTACCACGCCTACCATTTTCTGTGAAGCAAAACTATCAACGGCTTTAGAGATAAATATCGAACATATCTGCAAACCAGCAATTCCAAAACTATATTTTGCAAGTTGTAGTTTCTGCAATTAGTAAAGTATTTTATGCGTGAGTACTATCGTTTCCTTTGCAGTCTTTGTTTTGCTGACCTTAAAGAAGGGTCAAAATTTGGGGATTTTTATATATCACTTGCTATACAAGGAAAAGAAAGCGCCTTTATTTTATTTTCTCATTCAGTCAATTATGCGCCATACGTGATAAACTCTGAGGCGATCATGTATCTTTCGATACATGATGGACGAGACAGATTTTTTTCCGCAGTAGGTTGCCATTTCTTTCTGCAATAGACCAATTGCCATCAAAGGCTATAGAACCCGTGCTTCCTTGTTATTTACCCATAGCTAGGGTCTCAACGGTGAAACCGACTGAAGAGGACAGCGCTTTCTTTTGCCAAAAGCGGACCTTGACAGAGAACGCATCCAACAGCCAGATGCAACCAGGTTTGCCATATCTCGCCTGTCTCAATCCCACTTTGAGCTTGCTATACAAGTAAAAGAAATCGCCTTTATTTTCTCATTCAGTCCGTTATGTGCCATACGTGATACGCGCTTAGGCGATCATGTATCTTTCGATATATGACTGACGAGGCAGATTTTTTTTGCCGCAGTATGTTGCAATTTCTTTCCATCGTGAATATGACAGCAAATATGAGGACATCAATCAGAACAATTTAAATAGTGTAAATAATTACAATATCTCATCTCACGAATATTGACAGATCCTGAAGATGGCCGAAGCGTATAACGGTCGAAAGGTCGTGAATATGACACTAAAGATGTGGAAAACAGCCCGAACGATCCCAGTCGGTTATGCGTCATGCGATATATGCTTAGGCGATCATTTATCTTTCGAGGCAGATTTTTTCCCGCAGTAGGTTGCCATTTCTTTCTGGGGTAGACCCGCGTGAATATGACAGCAAATATGAGGACTGCAATCCGAACGATGTAAAAAGTGGAAATAAATACAATACCTCATCTCAGAAATATAGACATATCATGAAGATGGCCGGAGTATCCGGATGATGGCCGAAAAGTCGTGAATATGACATTAAATATGTTGAAAATGATACCATGATACACGCTTAGGTGATCTCTTTCGATACATGACTGACGTTGCCTTTATTTTCTACTGTAGACCAGTTGCCATCCAAGGCTATAGATCCCGGTTTGTCTTACTATTTACCCATAGCTGGGGGTAGAAGAAGAGCATTCATACTTTTGCCAAGGGTATTAGCACATAAGTGAATGTAATGGATTCGACTAGAATTTGAACTCGGCTCTCAGACACCTTACTCTGAGTCGCTATCCATTACTCCACTGTGCCTCCACGCTTAGGAGATCATGTATCTTTCGATATCTTGTATACACGCTTAGGCGATCATGTATCTTTCGAGACAGACATTTTCTCCCGCAGTAGATTGCCATTTCTTTCTGCGGTAGACCATCGTAAATATGACAGCAAATATGCGGACAGAAATCCGAACAATGTAATTAATGTAAATAATTACATCTCAGTAATATAGGCAGATGCTGGAGATGGCCAGAACGTACAACGATGTGGGAAACAGCCAGTTATGAGTGATACACGCTTAGGCGATCATGTCTCTTTCGATACATGATTGACGAGGCAGATTTATTTTCCCGCAGTAGGTTGCCATTTCTTTATGCGGTAGACAAGTTGCTACATGCGGGGATGGCGGGGAAGAAGAGGATTCATACATTTCCAAGGGTATTAGCACGTAAGTGAATGTAATAGATTCGACTGGAATTCGAACTCGGCTCTCCGATTCCCCAATCCGGTCCGCTTATAAAACGCAACAATTGAAAAAAAATAAAGAAGTGAATTGCAGTCAGTTGCAAAAGACCGACATATCGTTAAAGGCGAGTAAATTCGAACTTATCGATCATGCCGTTCGTAAGGACATTTCCTCAGCGTTTTCTATGTCTCGCTGAAACCGTCAGACTTCATTTTGAATGTCAGGATAAGGTGTTTTATTATTATTTACAATATCTGCCATAGCAACTAGAATTAGAAGATGTGATATCACTAGACATCACTCGAAGATCAAATAAAGGGGTCACTTTGAAATACACTCTAGGTTACCAGATTCGACAAGCGCCTGATAAGTGCCGTGTTGGGGCACAGCAGCCGAAACTTTGTGACAATAACAACAAAAAAAAATGAAGATAATAGTCCGCTTATAATCGCCTGCCTTTCGCAGCGGAGTAAACGGAGGTAATTTGACCATGAATCATTGGTAATATATTTTTTTCTACATAAATCGAGTGAAATCAGGTGCGAAACCCGGCCCTCGTCAGCCACCACCCAGTGAAAGTAATACAGTTTCGGTGGCTAAGGCGGTACTGCTACCCTTGGCGCCACCAGCAGCTTTTGCCACCGGACAGAGTATTGTTTTTTTAGGCGTGTCAGTCTCTGCGATTTTTTATACAACTGCATCTCAGATTTTCAACGTTGTGCTAAAAGAGTTTGTTTTTGATTGTTAACCAATACACGCTCGTAGTGACCGTTATTAATGACGTAGTAAGAGTTTAAACAGTTGTGTTTCACGTCGGGAGTAGCATTGTGCTGCGAGCATAGTTTTATTAAACTATATTTATTTGGGATCTTGACTTGATCCAACATGATGCTTGTTGAGCTGTGGTCTGGAGACGATGAGAAGCACACTTCAGACACCGGCCGGTGATGCACAGCTTCAAAAGGAAAGAAACGATTGACCGTCCAAGGAATCACCGACACCCGAAAATTTAAAGTATACTTAATGTTATTGGAAACAA
Source organism: Acanthosepion lycidas (assembly GCA_963932145.1). Classification (NCBI taxonomy): domain Eukaryota; kingdom Metazoa; phylum Mollusca; class Cephalopoda; order Sepiida; family Sepiidae; genus Acanthosepion; species Acanthosepion lycidas. Next base: position 29,073,952 of record OZ010599.1, read on the forward strand.
ATATTACTTCATTTTTAGCAGACAGAATTAAGGTTGAAATGTGATAGGCATTTTTAATCGTCGTGATTGGTTTTGTTGGTGTGAATTGACGTTTACATCTACGTATCAACAACTAACGTCAGGGCAATTTATCGGACGGAAGGACAGAAGTGACAGTATTTTCTAATTTTAAGCGAACCAGCTTATTTAACAAGAAAGTAATTCTTAAGAAATAAATACTTTCAGATGTCTAATATTTTATCGATTTTTAGGTACTTTATTTAACGAAGATATGTCCAAAGCCTGCAATATTTCCATCACTAAAATTGAATCTAAAAAAGAAAAAAAAATAATTGCAGTATGTCTCTCACTAAAGAAAAAAATTATTAAATGTAAAAATGAAAAGAAAATATTTAGTGAAATATGTAAAAAAAATATATATATATATATATTTTGAAAATGCGACTATGATGGTCGGTCAGTCAGAGAATTTGACAGGAAATCAACGAAATTTATGAGGCCGGATCCTCGCTAACATTAGAAACAACTCTTAAAATACGGGATGTTATTTCTGAATTGTGCTTCCGTAGTTTTGCCGGAAACGTGTTTAATGCATTTTTGGCATATTAAAAAATTACTATAAAAATAGAAACGCTTTGCAGATTGTAATAACCTTTCAAATTTAAAATCTGTAAAAATAGATCTTTTAATGAAATCATTTCCAGATATACACATATTCAAACTTAATTTTAAAATATTTAACAAATTTATCACATTTTGTATTTAAAATTGAAAAAAAGAAAACAACTCTTGTAAAAATTCATTTTTCATCAAAAAATTATTTTGGCTTCAGACAATAATGTCCTCAATATATATCATTAGTAAAATCTTTCTTAATTAAATAATGCCTTAGTTTTATTGGGTTTAGTATTTTACAAGCTAAAGTTTGAGTAGAAACAATCCTCGATTTACATTTTATATTCTTTTAATTAAAAAATTACAAAAAGACACATGTTTGAGTTTTCGAGATTTCGTGATATTAAGTAAGGGTGGGGGGAGTAACAGAAGTCAAAAATATTTTTATCATGACTTTCTAAAAAGTAAACATTTCTAAAATAATTTCATTTTATTTCATTCATTTTTTAATAGTTCCTGAATGTTTCATTAAAATCTGACAATTATTTGATTTTTGCAACAATTTCCAAAATAATGTTTTTTTTTTACTGGAAAAAGCGCTAAAAACTATTGCTAAATATTACGCAACCTCTGACGTAAGAAAAAAAAACAACAAAATAAAACCAAAAATAAAACAAGATTTTCAATCAAAATTTCAAAGCTGGTAGAAAGGAATGAAAAAAATTTTAAAAAATTAAAACATACTTTGTCTTTCCTCTTATTAATAAAATAAATGTTATCACGATAAAACTTTGTTTTCATGTCTGGGGTCTTTTTTATCATCCTATGAAGAAAAAAAAACAAGATTTTCAATCAAAATTTCAAAGCTGCTACAAAGGAATAAAAAATGTTTTTTTTAAAATTATTAAAGCATTCTTTGTCTTTCCTCTTAATAATAAAATAAATTTTATCACGATAAAACATTGTTTTCAAATCTGGGGCCTTTTTCATCATCCTATGGAAAAAAAACAAGATTTTCAATCAAAATTTCAAAGCTGGTAGAAAGGAAAAAAATTTAAATTATTAAAACATACTTTGTTTTTCCTCTTATTAATAAAATAAATTTTATCACGATAATAATTTGTTTTCCTGTCTGGGGCCTTTTTCATCATCCTATAGAAAAAAAAAACAAGATTTTCAATCAAAATTTCAAAGCTACTAGAAAGGAATAAAATTTTTAACAATTATTAAAACATACTTTGTCTTTCCTCTTTTTAATAAAAGAAATTTTATCACGATAAAATTTTGTTTTCAAGTCTGGGTCCTTTTTCATCATGCTATGCTGTATTTTCGTCGAATTATTAAAGATAACTAAGCATAACTGTCAGCCGTACCATTTAAACGCAAAAGAAGAAAATAAGTGATGGATAGCTACACGTAGTTTTTGCCTTACCAGTTGCACCCCTGAGGATGATCTCAGAAGGAGACGGAAAGTACTTCATAAATAAAAGTGGCCTGACGATTGTGTCTAGCATGAAACAGCCTGTCACCTCTAAGTGTTGACTTCAATGTTCACTTATAACAAAGTGGAAAAAGTTTTAGCGTGATGCGTTTCCTTCTTTAGGATTTCATCAGACTAAATTGTTATGGTCGTACGACTACACATGCACTCGAATGAGGACTGCTGGGAAATTTAAATTATATATATATATATATATATATATATATATATATATATATATATATGTGTGTGTGTGTGTGTGTGTGTATAATTCAGCTGTTTTCATTTAGGTTCTGTTTCTTTTTTTTCCATAATTTTTGTTATTAGATATCCCACACTGGGATAATAGAAGATCTTCAAGTATTTTGTGGAATGTTGTAAGAGCCAGGACGCAAGTTTAAAATTCCTAGCTTGCCTCGTTCGTGCGCATGTGTAGTGTCACCAACATAAAAAACAGTCCAATTGAGTCATAACCATTTTTTACACTGTGTCATACATTTTCCACCACAATATTGTTCTTGACATATAAAAATTTATACATCGTTATCTCTTTTATTTTTTTTTTTAACAAAACGCACATCACACCAAAAATATCTTGGGAAATACATTATTAAACAAACGATCCGAGCTCATCTCAAAATGCAGACATGAAAACAAATTTTTATCATGTTATTTAAAAATCGAAAACTAAAAATAAAATAAAATAAATAAATAAATAAACAAAATGACAAGAAAATACGTAAAATAAATTAACCCAAACAAATTACTAAATCACACAAGTTAGAATAGACGAAATAGAATAAATAAACAAAAAACATAATTAATGAACCCAAATAAATAAAGCAAATAAGAAACAAATTAACAAACCATTATTTGCAAAATATTGGACTATCAAGATCAAACCAAAAATCGGAAGAAAAACATAGCTATAATTGTTATAAAACGATAAAAAATACTACGTTACTTAAAAATCAAAAACCGAAAAGAGTAAATAAAAATATGCAGTATAATAAATAAATAATAAAAAACAAGTAAAATAAATTAATCTAAATTAATCCAAATGAATAATCAAACCGATCTCGATAAATAGACAGTTAGAAAAAAACAAATAAAGATAATCAATCCAAATAAATAAATGAAATAATAAACAAATCAAAAACTGCTCCCGACAAAATTATAGTTGGAATAAATTACAGTAATCAACCCCAAAATTGAATAAATAGCTTGAATTATTTTCCCAAACCAAAACAAAAGTATTAAATAAGCGATACAAATAATTTTTTTACTGCGTTAAAAAAACACCGATTAAAATAAATATAAATAAATATATAAGATAAGAAATAAAAATAGAAAATAAAAACAAGTAAATAATCTAACCAGAATAAATAAACAAATAAACGACTTCCGGCTAAATAACCGCCAAAATAGACTACCTACAAGGCACCATAAATAGCCGAGAAAAAAAAACAACAACACTCGTGGCCTGACGATTGCATCTAGCATGAAACAACCTGTCGCCCCGATGTGTTGACTCCAATGTTCACTTTAATATTTACACACGCTCTATCTCTGATATTGAGCACATTATCCCATAAATATAGCACACCATAAGAGCATATTTCTTCACACACACACACATACACACACACATATATATATATTTTCAGTTGTTTGGATATTAGTTTTTGACCATAACTTTCATGTTTTTGCGATCATCAGACAAACTGATTTTTTTAAAAAATTGGATCTATTTATGCTTGGGTCTCAAATTCATATCTATACAACTCTGTATGTTAACTCTATCACTGATATTGAGCAGTTTCTCCTAAGTGCTACGCATATAAAATAACACACACACACACATATATATATATATATATATATATATATATATATATATATATATATTGAAATATTAAAATAAACCCTCTCTAAACTCGACCATGTCTCTCACAACACTCATCGCTACCCTCTCTGTTAAATTCCATAAACTTAATACTACCCGTCAAAAGTGTGAATTTTCATTTCATCTTTCCTTTCATTTTTTGGAAGTGTTATCTGAGGATCCAGCGTCGTTTAAAAGGGCTATGGTGAAATTATTATAATGGAACCTTAAAGTGGTTTGTTTTTCTTTAAATAATATATATATATATATATATATATATATATATATATATATATGGGCACTGGGGTCAGCACCAAATGACAAGAATCTGTTTCATGCTTGAACGTAATCCTCAGGCCATTTTTATTTATTTATATAAGCTTTCTCCCTGATATTGAGTACTTTTACCCTATATATATCATAACTTAAAACTATATTTTTATCATATATATATATATATATATATATATATATATATATATATATATACGTCTACGTTTTTATAGCCGTATATACCTTTCTTTGTGTCGACGCACCTGTCTATGACGAGGAACAACGGCGTAATTAAAATGAAAACCAAAATGTCTTACTTCGTCTCCCGACAAAAAAAAAAAAAAAAAAAATTAAAACATTATTCCGAAACGAAAAACGAAAAATTAATAATAATAATAATTTTAACGCTTATTCTAATATATTATTATTATTATTATTATTATTATTATTATTACTTTTGGGATATTTTTCGCCGCACGGCTCACTTGTGTCGTTAATTAAATTCGAGCTTTGGTTTCGAGGAGAGATCGAAATCAGTTCTGCGGTATCTGTCCAACCCTTGTCCCTGCACTAGTGCCAGCCCTAACCCTACAGTGAACAATGAGGGGCGGTGGTAAGTATGGTAACGGGAGGACAATTTCTTCTTCCTACTCAATAATAATTTTCGTCATTCATATTCTATTGTTCTTTTTCCATTTTGTTTTTTGTTTTTTTTTTGTTTTTATATGAAATTCGCACTTCGAACACTTTTGCCGGCAATATTTTCAAATTGCTACATCCCCAACTGTTTATTCCAGGGGAGTTAACCGATGTTACTTACAAAGACAAAGGCAGTTAGAAATAAAAGGTATTAGGATTATGTTTCTGCATGCTATATACGGCCAAAGACGCATTCCTAAAGCTACGCAGGGTACTGCGAGACAGGAGGATATCTTTGGTAACAAAGAAAGGGGTACTGAACTGTTACGTGACGTCTGTCCTTCTTTACGGCAGCGAATGTTGGACGATTTCCTCAAAGATGAAGAAGATATTCGAGGCGACGGAGATGTGGTTCTACAGAAGGATGGTGAGGATATCATATACGGAGCGTGTGATCAACTATGAGGTCTTATAGAGAATGCAAACAAGGAGGAGTCTTATGATTAACATCAGGACGAAGTAGATGAAGTTTCTTGGACACGTAATGAGAAAGGTGGGCCTGGAGAATCTGATACTCACACGTCGACTAGAGGGAAAGAGAGGCAGGGGAAAGCAACGCATGACATACCTGACTTGAGCAAGTGGGTAACAGAACGTGGTTTGGGGTAGTTGACAGAGGGACGAAACTTATTAGCCCTACAAGGGATAGGGGAAAGTGAAGAGCTATGTTCGCCTACGTCCTGAAAGGACACGGCACATAAAAAGAGAAGATTTCTTTCGCTCTTTTTTTTTTTTTTTTTAACTTGGTGCGTTCAACTGGGCAGTAACAGGTAACCGTAAACCCGTCTTTTCTTTTCCTTCTTCCTCTAGATAGGGATTAAATAGTACAGTAATCTGGATTGGCGTTTCCCAAACGGAGCGCCTGGGCGCACTGGCGTTCGATGGAAGATGTCTAGGTGCGCCCTAGCACTCCAGGGGTATACGTGTCCAGATATAGGAAATAAATATATTTATTATGTCGCGATAACTGTCTCGTTACGGATAGCCCTCGAGGAAAGCTTGAATGATAAGAAGCTTTTGTTAAGCTTTAGGAATTGCTGGTCGGTTCTCCATGTCTCGTTCGAGAATGTTGCTTACTAAAAGATGTATTATGTAACATGAAATGATGACTTATATATACTTTCATAGTAATTGATCATTTATAATTTATCACTTATTTGTTTCTAAGCAAATGTGAGAAATTAGTTATTTTATCCTAAACCCGTCAATCAGGATTACTTATTCTATTCTAAACACATGGATGGATTAAACTTAAGGTATGTTTCATTTTATATTTTTTTTATTGCATTATTTCTTTTCTGCAATACTTGACTTCAATTATAACATGTTTTTCCAAAATTTGTATATAGTGCGCCTAGAATGATTGGTAGACCAATCATTCACCTTAGATAATCCTCAGGTCTGCTCTATTTATTGTATTGAGCACTTTATTTAGTTATTTTCATACTAGTATCGCCCCGACTTCAAAAAAAAAAAAAAAAAAAAAAAAGAAGAGATTTTGAGCTTAAGGGACAAAGAACTCTCTGGACTTTCCAAGAGCATGAAAAACAGATACAAGAACTGTGGAAGAAACCCAAATAATACGTGCACTTAAGCAAAAATAAAAAAAAAATAAAAAAAAATAGAAATGAATTCGTTTGGTAATGTAAAACAGCAAAGAAACAAAACAAGAAAAACACCCTGACAAAGAAGTCAGCCGCTGATTTTGTGACATGACATCGCAGTCAGCGATCCGAAAGCTAACTGGAATGATGGGATAGGAAGTTCTTCTGCGTGAGATATATGCATTGTTTCGACCCAAGCAGTACACTGCTAACCTGATCAGCGATTAAAGAGCCCGAATACTTTTTTTTACTTTTTTGTTTTTTACAGTAAGCTTCACCCCGTACAAGGCCCGGGAGCCACTCGAGGTAGCACATAACTGACACGTCTTCAATAATAGGAAGCTTTTGTTTTTCTCTATTGCTGTTTGGTCGTCCATGTCTCGTTCGAGAAAGTTGATTACTAAAAGATGTATTATGTAACATAAAATAATGACGATGATTAGGATTGTTTATTTAAATGTTGTTTTAATTATACTTTCATAGTAATTTATCATTAATAATTTATCTTATTTGTTTATTAGCAAATGTGATAAATTAGTTACTTTATCCTATACGCTGATCGGGGGTTGATGATTAAATATAAAGAATTGTCTCTTGAAGCTTTTTGGATTTCTATGAAAGAAGAATATGTGTTAATATCTAAAAAACTCTGACCATTTTTCTACAATTTACAACATCATATTTATGTGAATTCGGCTTGTCTGCCCTCACCACAATTAAGTGGAAAAAAGAGGAACTCTTCAATGTATTAAGGAGGAAATAAGAGTGATATTAAGGAGGAAATAAGAGTGATATTTATTCTGTTTAATACAGAAATGTGGCACATGGCCGAAAAGGGGATTGGGAAAAAGAGTTCCACAGGCGGGAAGTGCGAAACAGGAAGCTATTGGAGTAGAAGATATATATATATATATATATATATATATATATATATTGGGACGTTACAACTCTCTTTGCCAAAGTCAAAACACTGACCATTTGGCCCTACCTATCCTGATGATGACTTAAAAAGTCGGAAGCTTCCGAAATTAACTATTTTCCTTGTCTGAAAAGAATCGTTCGTAATTTGGCAACGTTCATCAGTAAAATGTTTATTGTACGTTAAGAATATTTGCCCTAAAATCATTTGTTGCCTAAACACACACACACACACACACACACACACATATATATATATATATATATATATATTATTAGGTGGGTGTAAAAATAATGTCGTTTTCTCACATATTAACATATGTGAGAAAACGACATTATTTTTACACCAACCTAATATTATTATTATTATTATTATTATTATTATTAGTAGTAGTAGTAGTAGTAATCTTATAAGTATAAGACATTATACTCGTCCGGAAAACCTTCGGTGTATTGATTTGCAAATAAACAAGCCAATACCAAAGGGAACAAAGGTATAAAAAAGAAAGAACCAAGAACATGTACGTTAGCCGAAAATAATCGTCCAAAGCTCAAAGAAAAAAAAACGATACGAGTATGCAAAATAACTAAATAAAGTGCTTAATACAATAAATAGAGCAGACCTGAGGATTAGCCAAGATGGAACCATGGTAGGTTGTCTTGCTCTCTAGGTCTGATTTTATATATATATATATATATATATATATATATATATGTATATATATATGTGTGTGTGTTTGTGTGTGTGTGTGTGCA
>OZ010599.1:29087181-29094681 GCA_963932145.1 Acanthosepion lycidas
ATATATATATATATATATATATATATATATATATATATATATATATATATATATTAGGTTGGTGCAAAAATAACGTCGTTTTTTCACATAGTAACATATGTGAGAAAACGACATTATTTTTGCACCAACCTAATATATATATATATATATATATATATATATATAAGTTTTTCGTGGTACAGAATTTAATAATAGATAGGAAAACACAATATTTATAAGGCATTTTTAAAAGCAAAAGCTAAAATAAAAACAACCGGTTTCGTCCCAGGACTTATCAAGTTTATTTATTCTGGGACTTTAAAACCGTGTAAATTAATTTTAATTAACGAATGTAATCGAATGGGGGGGTATGAATTTCAAGAGACTAGAGTCGAATAACCAACTAACCGGGAAAAACGAATTTTATCAAAGTAAGAAAGTGTTACCATACACTTTCTCCATTGATTCTTAAAGGTACAATTGAGAAAAAAGATACTTTTAGAAAAAGTTTTAATTGAATCCTACATAAATATTCTCTCAATTTTTAAATCTGAATGCAGTCCCGAATTCCTTATCCGAATCAAGATATTGGACGGACATACATGTTTGTCAATACACGCTCGAAGAAACTGACATTGAAATTTTAACCGTCTTATACGTGACTTGAGTGATAATAATTTATCTAAACTATGGATAAATTCAGGTTTGTACCTCCGCTTTAAATATTTAAATAAGTTTTTCGTGGTACAGAATTTAATAATAGATAGGAAAATAAATTTAAAGTTAAAAAATTGTCTGCATCTATGCAGACAAAATTAAATTACTTAATTCGTAAACGGTTTCGATGCAGTGATGAACCAACTGGGGAAGGAATTATCTTTAAATATTCATCTTATGAACTTTCCAATTTGGAGACTCGTATCTTGGCTCATGGTTTGGATTTTTCTGTTCCATTTTTAATGCCTGACCGTGAGAAAATTTTCTCGGAGTTTGAGGTTTTATATGCACAGGTTTGTAGACTTGTCCCTCACTCTGTCGAATCTCTTAGTGATTTTAAGGCTAAACTCAATAGTTATGCCCATTCTTATGCTGGCTCCTCTGTTTCTTCATCAGAGTCAAAATGGGGAGAACAACACCGCCGGGTGGTTAAAAATTTAAAAAATAATTATAACCTGGTTATAACTAAACCTGATAGAGGTGTTGGTGTTGTTCTACTGGACTATTCAGAGTATGTTTCTAAGATGGACAATATACTTGGTGATACATCAAAGTTCATAAAATTAGGGCCATTTGAGACCCATGATCATACTGCCTCAATTGAAACTAAATTTCAAAGGCAACTATTAAAGTGGGTCAAGAGTGGTTTACTCTCCTCTGAAATTTCAGAGTTAATTAGACCCACTGGGTCCATTCGTCCCCGTCTGTATGGGTTACCTAAAATCCATAAGGACGGTATTCGTTTACGACCCATTCTGTCCATGATTGGGTCTTCTCAGCATAATATTATAATTTAGTTTTAATAATATTATGTATCGGCAGATCGAGGGGGTAGCTATGGGTTCGCCTTTGGGTCCAGCGTTGGCGAATATTTTTGTCGGTTTTCACGAGTCTTCCTTATTTACTTGTGTTGGTCGCCCTCTTATGTATCATCGTTATGTGGATGATAACTTCTGCCTCTTTAATAATGAGGTTGAAGCCGACAAATTTCTCACCAAATTAAACTCTGTCCATCCTGCTCTTAAGTTCACCATAGAAAAGGAGTCCAATTCTTGTCTTTCATTTTTGGATGTTCTCGTCCATAAGATTATTGACAAGTTTGAGACTTCTGTATTTAGGAAGGCCACTTTTTCGGGACTGTATACGCGTTGGGACTCTTTTTATCCCAGACAACGTAAGATTAATTTGAGTAAGGCCTTAATTCACAGGGCACTTAAGTTATGTTCTGTGGGTCTTCTCTGCGGGGAAATAGACTTTGTTAGAATGACATTATCAAAAAACGGGATATCCGTTGGATGTTTTAGACTCCGTTATTCAAGATGCCATCAGTAAATTCCATAGGGTGAGGCCGCAATTAGCTGATAAATGCCCAGTTAATTTGCGTCTTCCCTATATTGGTACAGAAAGTGAGAGTTTATTGAAACGTATTTCACGTTTAATCAATAGTTGTTATTTTTCGGCGAATGTTACGGTAATATTTGGTACCCGCCCAGCTTTCTCTTCCATTCGTAAGGACGTTCTCCCTCCCCATCATGTTAATTCAGTTATTTACCAATACAAGTGTAGTTGTGGACACGACTACATAGGGAGGACGTCCCAGCGTTTGGATTCGAGAATAAAACAGCAAATTCAAAATCCTGGGGGGTAAATCCCCAGGATTTTGAATCCGTCCTCCAGCAATAGCCAACTGACCAACAGTTCTGGTTCTGCTATTGCTGAACATTTAATAAATAGTAGGAAATGTGTGGAAAATTTTAGTGGTGACCAATTTATAATTTTATCTAGGTACCACTCCACATTTCACCTCAAGGTCCTGGGGTCCTTGTATATCAGATCTTGTGAGCCTTCCCTTTGTAAACAGAGGGAATGCTTGCTGGGTCTGTATATTATTGGACTCTAGTCTCTTGAAATTCATATTTTTTCCTCCATTCGATTACATTTGTTAATTAAAAATTAATTTACACGGTTTTAAATTCCCAGAATAAATAAACTTGATAAGTCCTGGGACGAAACCGGTTGTTTTTATTTTAGCTTTTGCTTTTAAAAATGCCTTCTAAATATTGTGTTTTCCTATCTATTATTACATTCTGTACCACGATAAACTTATTTAAATATATATATATATATATATATAGGCGTTTTAAACAATATTTTCGGTGTGGTTTCCTCCATCTAAAGATTGTATGTTGAACCCTTCCCCCTACTATAAGATTAGTAGGAGAGAAGGTCTTGGGGGAACAGTGTCAAACTGTTCTTTACTATCGAACTCTCTTCCTTGAGCAGAGAGGAAACCGGACGAGCAAAGTTTCGTCCGGGGAGGTAGACAGACCTTGAACCAGTTTATGCGGGTTCTAAGGGAATATTTTTGGCCGAACCTACGGACTCGGATAACCTACGGTAAACTCGGCCTTGTGCCACATGCGTCCCTCGTAGCGGGTGGGGCTGTTAAATATTAACAGTGTCAACTGTTCATTACTGTCAAACTCGCTGTCTTGAGCAGAGCAACCCGGACGAGGCTTTGCCGAAGGCGAAAGTTTCGTCCTGGGAGGTAGGCAGGCTCTGAACCCGCTTATGTGGGTTCTAAGGGAATATTTTTGGCCGACCCTACGGGCTCGGAGAACTCACGGTAAACTCGGCCTAGTGCCACATACATCCTTCGTGGGGTGGGGTGCTGTTAAATATAACAGTTGCATAGATTGTTCTACCGAGCTGGGATTGTTCTAGCTGCTATCGAACTCTCTTCCAAAAGGCAGAGAAGAACCCGGACTAGTCTGTGTTGAAGGGCAGAGTTTCGTCCGGGGAGGTAGACAGATCCGAACCCGCATATTCGGGTTCTACGGGCTCGGAGTACCCACGGTAAACTCGGCTTTGTTCCCCAAATCAACAATTCGCCCTTGCATGGAGTATTGCTGCCATATATGGTCTGGAGCCCCTTCTGTTTGCTTCAGGGTTCTTGACAAGATCCAGAGGCGGATATTCAATATAAATGGCCCTGTTCTGGCATCTCGTCTACAGTCGCTCTCTCACAGACGCGCCGTCGCCTCTCTTTGTCTTTTTTACAAATAATTTCATGGTAATTGCTCCGAGGAGCTGCATTCGCTGGTTCCCAGACTTCGTGAGTTCAAGCGCCCTACGAGGCTGGCATCCCGCTCTCACCCTTTCACTGTCGAAAATATTAAATGTAGCCGTCTCTTCTACTCCAATAGCTTCATGTCTCGCACCTCTCGACTGTGGAACTCCCTTCCCTTTTCCAGTTTCCCTGGGAGCTATAATCTCCAACTATTCAAATGTAATGTCAATGGACATCTTCAGTTGCCTTGATCTATCCACTATCTTTCTCCTCATCCTTTCCTCTATCACTCCTATCAGATACCAAATCTCCTGTAACCCCTTGCGTCCTAGTGGCTTCCCGATTTGCTTGGGGTGAAACGCTTAAAAAAAAAACAAAAAAAAAAAAAACATACATCCCTCATGGTGGAGGGTCTGTTAAATATTAACAGTTGAATAAATTGAACTCTGGGTCACCCGACACGCACTTACTAGTGGTGTAATACTTTTCTGCTGTAGTTACTGTTTACTATATGATATACTAGCAGTAGAGCCCGGCGTTGCCCGGGGATGTAACAGTAAGAGATATATCAAGTATCGACCATCATAAAGACTGAAAAATAAAATTGACAAAGATTATTGTTTAAGGTTAACGGACGCGCATGTCTTAATTATTTTTTTTTGTTTTGTCTTTTTTTGTTTTGTCTTTTTTTGTTTTGTTTTTTACGAATTGGTCAAACCCAAACTCAAACAAAAACATTGTTTTCAATCGTTTGAGTCTGAAATTTTTCAATTTTATTATAAACAATTGTGTTGTAAATGGAATTTTTAAAGCGTTCTGAATGTCAAAATAAAGAAAAAAAGTGTGCAAGACAATAAGAAACACTACCTGCCCCCCCCGAAAAAAAAGTGAAGTTTTGTTGAAATCAGTTGAAAAATGTAGGAAATCCGATCCTATATATAAACACACACACACACATACACAAACAACTTGGGTTTTATAATAACTATAACGCGATATGAGTTTTCACCCTTTCATTCTCGAAATAACGATGCCTCTTAATTGTGTTTTCAAGTTGATTTCGTGCAAAAACAGTTGTGTTTTTCCAATTTTTGGCACTGTCAGAACAACCGCAAGGAAATTTTACGTAGTCCTGTGAAGTTTTGTTGAAATCGGTTGAAAAATGTAAGAAATCCGATCCAATATATAAACGTACAGACACACACACACACACAAACTGGGTTTTATAATGAGTATGATTTGTAACAGATGTTTTCTCATTTATTTAACCATTTACTTGATAACAACAAATATGAAAAAAGAAACAACAATTCAACAATAACATTTTTAAATAATTATTCCGGAGCATCTGATTATCGACACAAATTTTTATAACCTGAAAATAACTTATTTTTATTAAAAATAAAAGTAAACAAAACAATCTTTAATATCTTGCCTATCCAAAACGCTTGATAATTATGCACCAACCCCAAAAGACTTACATTTCATTTGAATAAACGCAGCTCAATATATCAGCACTTTAAAAAAAAAAAAAAAAAAAAAAAAAACTCCCTCCCACACTCACAGATTAGTTGGATATTACTTGAAAATAAATGTATATTACATTAAAACAATGAGAAACAAAAAAAAAAAAAATCTTTGAAGCCCTTTATATAAGAGAGATAAAGCCCCAAATAAGGAAAGTCAACTATGCGTATATATTGGGAGTCACGGGGTAATCGATAGTGGCTCGGACTGAGGAAACGGAGAGACGAGTTCGAATTCCAGTCGAATCCATTACATTCACTTATGAAGGAAAGGTATGAATACTCTTCTTCTCGCCCTAGCTATGGGGAAATAGCAGGACAGACCGGGTTTCCAAACTTGGATGGCAACTGGTCTACCGCAGAAAAAAATATAGATATATATATACATTCATGAACTATTCGTGCAAAAAACAAATATAGAGGTTAATGATTTAAATGGCGAGAATACATCGTCGCAAACAATATAAATAAGATACATCAACCCCGAACCTGTATATGAATGATATGATCCCTGTTTATAAATTCCAGTTGCATAAGGTCTTTTTAATTTTTTACAAGCTTTCGTCTGTTCCTACAGACATCATCATGTATAGAAATAGATTTTGTTCTTGTTTTTACTTCTCAGTAATAAGAGGACAACGAAAATAGAGATGTAATTCGAAAAAATGCTATAACCACGATATTTGTTTTTTTGTATGAATGATTCATGAATTATATATATATATATATATATATATATATATATATATATATATATATATATATATATTATACAACCGGAGGATTGTAACTTTTGTGCGTTCATGCATAGTTTAGAGAATTATTGAGCAAAGCGTAGTTTGTTTTTTTTAAATAAAAAATTCTACTTCAGGTAGAAGATTTAACGATAGGCGTATAAAGACACATACGTCGATATTTTTTGTCCTAGATTTTATAGATAATTCATATGAGACCGTCTAATATTCTCCAACACTCAGCGACTAAGAGTATTAAATTCTAAATGCGTTCTAAAGAAATTCTTTAAAGAATACAGTTCTTACTTTATACGGTAGTAAGAAGTAAACGTGGAATAATGGATAAAGTTTCGGACTGAGGAATCATTTTAATTTCAGTCGAGTTAATTACATTTACTTACGTGCCAATACCCCTGAGAGAAGTAGGAATCCATCTCTTCTCCCCAAAGCTATGAAGATTTTATGACAGGCGTATGAAGAAATAAACGTCGGTTTTTTTTCTTGCAGATAATTGCTATGAAACCATCTTATATTCTCCAGAACTCAGTGATCGAGCTTATTCAATTCAAAATGCGTTTTAAAGTAATTCTTTTAAAATAATAGTTCTTACTTTATAAGGTAATAAGAACTTGTTATGGTGAAACACATCTATTCTATAGTTAATAGACTCTCCCAGCTAATATAAGTAGGAGTAGTAAGAGAAACGAGGGTCAGCCGATGTCGGACGACCGACTGAACGGTTGAACTCTCTGCCTTCGGGCGGGGAGGGACCCGAACGAGGCTATGCCGAAGGGCAGAGTCTCGTTCGGGGAGGTAAACCGACCATGAACCCGTTTTTCGGGTTCAAAGGGTATATTTTTGGCCGAGCCCACGGGCTCGGATATCCCACGTTAAACCGGCCTTGTGCCACATGATACCGTTGTGGGGGGGGGGGTGACTAAATACTAGTCGATGTTGGACGACCGGCTGAAACGGGTGAACTCTCTGCCTTCGGGCGGGGAGGGACCTGAATGAGGCTATGCCACGGTCTCGGAGATCCCATGTTAAGAGCAGAGTCTCGTTCGGGGAGGTAAACCGACCCTGAACCTGTTTATACAGGTTCAAAGGGTATATTTTTGGCCGAGCCCACGGACTCGGAGATCCCACTTTAAACCGGCCTTGTGCCACATGATACCCTCGTGGGGGGGTGACTAAATACTAGTCGATGTCGGACGACTGGCTGATCGGTTGAACTCTCTGCCTTCGGGGGGGAGGAACCCGAACGAGGCTAGGCAGAGTCTCTTTCGGGGAGGTAAACTAACCCTGAACCCGTTTATACGAGTTCAAAGGGTATATTTTTGGCCGAACCCACGGGCTCGGAGATCCCATGTTAAGGGCGGAGTCTCGTTCGGGGAGGTAAACCGACCCTTAACCCGTTTATACGGGTTCAAAGGGTATATTTTTGGCCGAGCCAACGTTAAACCGGCCTTGTGCC
>OZ010599.1:29099681-29137181 GCA_963932145.1 Acanthosepion lycidas
CATAGAGTGTCAACATTGTTATTCTTACGTCAACAACTCGTTGTGAAAAACAAATTAGCATAGTATTGACTTGAGACAGATTATTAATTTTCACAAGTCGGAATTAGTTACAGCTCTATTTCAAACCGGTTAGCTATCCCTAGATCTACTGTACAGTCCGTTATAAAGAACTTTAAACAGTTTGGCACGACAGAGAATTTGTCTTGGCGTGGAAAAAAAGGTAAATTGTCACCAAGAACTGAAGGACAACTGTGTCACGAAGTTAACATAAAACCAAGAGTTTTTTTTTTGAAAGACATCGCTAATAGTTTTGATACGAAAGGTATCAGCGTACATACTCGCTCAATACAATGATGTTTAAATAGAAATGGGTTGTATGAAAACTGACCGAGACGAATCCCTCTTCACAAATCATGTCACGTTGTTGTTCGTTTTAATTTTGCCAAAACGTTCTTAAGAAAATTGCTTTTGGGAACAAGTTCTATGGAGTGATGAAACAAAAATTGAGGTTTTTGGACATGTACAGAAGATTTGGCGCAAGAACAGTGAGGCCTTTCTCCCAAAGAACTCAGCGGCAACATTAAAACATGGAGGCGTTTCGATGATGTTTTGGGGTTGTTTTAGCTCAAGGGGGACTGGACAATTAATTGCAATAAGAGGAATAATGAAATCTGCAGACTATATCAAAATTATAGATGAAAACATCTATCAACGCAAAGAACATCACGTGTTCCATAGAGTGCCATCATTGTTATTCTTACCTTAACAAGACGATGGGTAAACAAAGGAGCTTAGTGTTTACTTGAGTCAGATAATTATTAACTTTCACACGTTGAGAAATAAGTACGACGCTATTTCAAACCGGTTAGCTATCCCTAGATATACGGTACAGTCAGTTATACAGTAGTTTAAAAAGTTTGGCACGACAGAGAATTTTTCTGGGTGTGGAAGACACCCAAATTGTCACCGAGAACTGCACGAAAACTGTGACGGGGAGTTAATATAAACCCAATAGTTGTTTTAAAAGGCATCGACAAAAGTTTGGATACGATGGGTACTCGCACAATACAACGATGTTTAAATAGAAATGGGTTGTATGGAAACAGACCACAGCAAAACCCGCCACACAAACCATGCCACATTGTTGCTCGGATTAATTTTGACAAAACGTTCTTGTACAAAAATTTACTTTTGGGAACAAATACTATGGAGTGATGAAACAAAAACTGAGCTTTTTGGACATTATGTTGCCACTATGTTCTTTCGGAGGAAGGCCTCACCTTTCTTGCGCCAAATCTTTTGCACATCATTATGATGTGCAAAAGATTTGGCGCAAGATAGGTGAAGCCTTCCTCCGAAAGAACACAGTGGCAACATTAAAATATGGAGGTCGATTCGATGATGTTTTGGGGTTGTTCAACTCAGGGGCAACTGGACAATTTATTGCAATAAGAGGAATAACGCAATCTGTAGACTATATTAAAATTCTAGATGAAAACAACTATTAGCGCAAAATCTTCATCTAGGCTGGCGATTTACTTTCCAGCAAAATAATGATCCCAAACATACAATGAATCCTGACTTGAATGCTATTGAAACTCTATGGCAAGAAATGAAAGTTCAAATAAATCGTCAATCATCAAAAAAAAAAAAAAACCTTCAAAATTCTGGATGAACATCTACTATCAGGTCAAAAACTTCATCTAGGTCACATATCCAGCAAGATAATGATTCCAAAAATATCTCTAAATCAGTGACAGCGTGGCTTTAGAAAAAGAAGATTATAGTTCTGCCATGTCCTTCAATGAGTCCTGTCTTGACTCCTGTTGAAAATGTTTGAACAAATCGTCGGTCACTAAAAATGTTCCGTGTAACCATTGAAGACTGTAGCGAAAGTCAGCCATATTCAAAGAAGGATGCCTTTGCCAAGACCCCCAGTTTTCACTCGATCAAAGCCGTTTTTAACCATTGATCTTTGAAAGCGGTTGTATACTCCTGAGAACTTAGATATTTCTAAACGGGTTTGGCGTCATACATGACATCCGCATGAAAGCCTCGATCTGCTGCAGCTATTTAAGAACACCACTCGAGTTTTCAGGTTAATTTTTGGGTTTGGTAGTAACTGGCGGTGTTGGGAGAAACTATCTCCTGCGCAGGCTATGCTATATTCGACTTCCACGTCGTCGATACTAAATATGTTATTAATGATCCAGACACCGAGTTATTTGAGCTGTTTAATGTTTATTAAATTCCCATCCTGAATTCAAATCCACATCCCGAAGCAGTGATGACATCTGTACTGAATGGATTCAGTACAGATGTCATCACTGCTTCCATTACAATTGTAGGTCATATGCTAACTGGTTAATAATTACGTAAATAAAAGAATGGCATGTGTTTGAGGTTAGCCATGATCGGCTACGTCCTGTAGAGACATGGCAAATAAAAGTCGAATTTTAAATATATTATCACTGTCAAAACAGTTAAATGTAACCTTGTAATCTTCTTTTCAGACAGCTTCTTCTCCCTCACTTCCCGTCTGTGGAACTCCCTTCCTCTTACTTGCTTCTCTGTTAACTGTAATCTTCAAATATTCAAGTGTAATGTCAATCGATATCTGACACCCTGAGTTTGTTCTCCGTCCTTCTCTGTATCTTTTTATCAAACACGTGTCTTTACTCTTGTTCTCAATCCTCTGTAACCCCTTGCCTGCCAGTGGCACCCCCGTTATACTTGGGGTGAATTGCTTAAAAAAATTAACCTTTCAGTTTAATTCATAATATAACATCAGCAACATATTCGCTACTGTAATTTTAAATGACACTTAAAGAATGCACTGAATGTTGCTCAGATGTTTAAAGAATTGCATGTGAACAGTCGTCTAAAAATGCCGTCTCTCCATAACATTGTTGAAACCAATCTATGTCTTCATTTTTGGTTGGATTGGTTTTTCTTTTATCCGCCGTAGGCGATAATGGTTCTCCACATATTCTATAATAAATTTTTGGTGCTATTATAGTATCATATCTACCGAGGCATTTTCGACCTATCGTAAACGACCATGCATTCTACCAAACAACCCACTGACGGACTACAGTAATTAATTCCTCAAACTATAGAGTGTTATTTTAATCTAAAAAGTGAGGTATTTATCTAATTTGTATTCATAAAAGGAGATATTTATGTAATTCCGTTACAAAATAAACAAGCCAACGTCAGACAAAATGATCTAAACTGAAGATTAAGCAGTTTCTTTTTTAAGAGTTAGGTTAAATGATTTTTTTTTTAACTCTAACCCGTATCTGAGTAGATGATCTGTTTATTTATTAAACATTATATTTATTTCCATTTACTGGACAGAATATTTGAGAAATCTGATTATAAAAAGATGTGTTCTTGGTCAGGATTCGTGGATGCGTTCCCCTAGGGAAAACCGTTATTGGATCTGACGTGCTTTTGACCACTCGGCTACAAAGAACCTACCGGTCAAAGCAAAATCTGAAAAGTGCTATTGGATACAGATCTTTCCCGATTCTAAAAATATACAAGAAACTTTAGCAGAAATAATATATTTTCCTCAGGCTTTGGGAAGTAAATAAACAAAATTTAAATATAACGTTGAATCATAATTTCCGTTTTTGTGTATTCTTCTTATTCTTCAAAACATTTTATTAAAAAGGGGTTCTAAGATAAGAAAACGATAAATATTAAGGGATCATACCAAAGTACACGACAGCAGACAATGTAAGGGAATAAACAAAACATATTTTGAAACGCGTATCAAGCATTTAATAAGCATTAAGTTCGCGTTCAACATTCGCTCCTTTTAGCCTTTACACATTTGGATTAACTGAAACATGATGGGGATGTAGCCAACAGTATCTTGCCTACAACACCAACAGCACATGGTTCTTGATAATGACTGAGAGTGTCTTAAATTAGCTGCTTAGAGAAAGACAATAAAATTTAATTCAGACAGTCACGAAAATTGTAGTGAGACCATGCCGACGTATATATATATATATATATATACTATTCGCATAGCGAATCGAGTCACTGTCAGTCACTGGGCGTGTTTCTAAAAATAAATGCGCTAAAAATCCACCTGCCGTTCGCTGCCGGCATAGTGGTAGAATCTCCGGCTGATATCAATTCAGTCGGGTTTCGATCCGAGCTAGAGGCAACCGGATGTCTAGCATACTGATGAGCTGCGAAACAGTCTGTCTGTGGATGACGTTATATATATATATATATATATATATATATACGCACACACTTCGGCATGGTCTCACTACCCCTGCCTATTCTAAACAATCCGCCTTTTATGTTACCATGGAAATTTTTGATTTCAATTCTGACTATACTATTAAAACTCGTAAATTTCTGAAAAAAGTCATTCCCAAAAAAATTTCGCTTGAAGATGGAACATAGCTTACTTTAACTCAAGTTAATTCAAATATTATTTTGAAGTTTTCGGCTCTTGTTTTGAAACATGAGACCTCTTATGTAGCGAGATGGAATCATATTTTTAAATAAATAATTATATTTATGCTCTACTTTCGTATCGAGCACTATTTTTTAAAAATAATAACAAAAATACTAAGGAACTTTGGATTATTTACCATACCAGTTTCTTTCCTATTTTCTACAATATTTTCACACACACACACACACACACACACACACACACATATATATATATATATATATATATATATATATTAGCTACCTAGGTGTCACCTAAATGGATCTTCAGGGTAAGCCAGTTTACTATGAAGATCCGTTTAGGTGAAACCTAGGTAGGTTTGCCTGGTTCGTTAGGATTTATTATAATTTAATTTATGCATATTTAGTTATTATGCCTCCATGTACAGTTAATTATTTGAAAAGTATGTTTATTAATTCGTTGGAAATACAATAAATTAAAATTTTGATGTGTGTGAATATTTCTTTCCACCCCACTGTGTGTGCGTGTATACACACACACACACACACACACACACACACACATATATATATATATATATATATATATATATATATATATATATAGTTTATGAAAACTAGGTAATCCTTATGGGTAAACCCAAGGAGGATGAAATCCAGAGAGCTCAATGTAAATCCAGAGCAAATAATTTAAATGAAAAAGAGACCACTTTAAGGTTCCATGTAATAAATTATTTCAACACAACCCTTTTAAAAGGACTGCGGATCATCACACTTTACTTCCAAAGGTTGAAACAATATATATATATATATATATATATATATATATATATATATATATATATATATATATATACATGGTGTCCATAAAGTTCATGTTCACTTAAAAAAACTATATCTTTATTTGTATTTGCCATAGAAATAATCTGTCAAAAATGTTATAAAGTTTAATGTACCTAGTTTAAAGTATAGCTAACATAACTAATGTGATTTCAGGCATTACTGTAAATCAGTTGGCAAATATTTTCCGTGAACTGCAAAATCGTATTAACCTTTGTATTGCTAATGATGGAGGACATGTGGAAACTTAAATAAAATTTCAATAAAACCTTAAAAAATATAGATTTACTTCTTTCTAATACGTTTTACAAATTATTTCTAGCGCAAGTTTGTTTTAAAAACCAGCGATAGTAATTTTATGTTTTTTTAAAGGTTTATTTTTTTCATTATGTAGGATCATTTAAATTCTCCAAGGCCTAAGTATATGCGATATTCATAAATCATTATCAGATAATTTTTACTTGACTTATTTTGTTATGTCACTTTAATTATTTTTTTTTAAAATATCGCGTCTTCAATTTGAGGCGCCTTCACGCGACATAAATTTTTAAAAGATATTTTTGTGTGATTTTCTGTCTTGATTCCCGCCCTAAGTGTGTCAGGTCCAGAAATATGCCGCATACTCTTGCATACTCTTTACATACATGCATACATACATATATATATATATATATGGTAAGGTGCACGGTGGTGTGTTAGGTTCATAAGTAAATGTGTATGCCGTTCAAGATTATAATTTTTTTTTTTTTTATTAATTTTCAGATTTTAATCATTTTCGCTTTTTCAAGATTATTTGAGCGACGCTTCTGTGAAAAAAAGAATCACTGCATCTTTTTGTGCATTCCATTTTTGAAAGAATCGTGTTTTTTAAATTAACATCCAAAATTTAGTCACGATATTTTATCGTGTACAATGACGCACAAACAAAAGATGTTAGGGAGGGCAGAAGAATTAGTTACAGGTTTTTAATCGGGGAAAGGAAAAAATAAATAAAATAAAAATCTCACTCTCTTTAATCTCTTTTTCCATCCTTTTCGTATTTTCCCTTCTTTTCGTTCCTTGTTTTTCCTCCTCCTCCTCCTCTTCTAGTTTTTTTTTACTTCAGTTTTCTTTTCTATATTCTTCCTCTTATTTACATCATCATCATCATCATCATCATCATCATCATCATCATCATCATCATCATCTTATTATTATTATTATTATTATTATTATTATTATTTTTTTTTTTTTATTTTTTTTTTCTTTGATTACCAATATTATTATTATTATTATTATTATTATTATTATTATTATTATTATCATTATTATTATTATTTTCTTTGATTTCTGGCGTTTACACATTTCTTTCCGGGTCCCACCAAGGGAGCTAAGGTTAGAAATGGCATCATGACACTTTCTACTAACAAAAAAAAAAAAAAAAAAAAAAAAGAATTACATAGATAAAGCCCTTCGTAAAGTTAAAGTGTGGGCTGTACTTGTCAGAAAATGTTTTTGTATCTTTTTGTGGCATGGGCTTCCAGGAATCCCTTCAATCCCTTTATCCCTTTATTATTATTATTATTATTATTATTATTATTATTATTATTATTATTATTATTATTTCCTTTGATTTCAGTTGTATGCAGATGTCCTTCGGGGTCCCAACCAGAAATCTAGGGTCAGAAATAGCTTCATGACATTTTTCACTGATCATTATTATAAGATAAAAAAAAAAAAAAAAAAAAAAAAGCAATCTCACATATTTTACATAGCTAAAGCCCTTCGTAATGTGTGCGCTGTACTCGTGAGAAGAGTTTTCTTTTTTTGGAGGGGGGTATTCTTTAAAGCATGGGATACCAAGAATCCCTACATTAAGTCTATCGGAATGTTTTGCGATCCCTGCTAGTGGCCCAACTACAAGAAAAATTGTTGATGTCCTCATGCCTTACATTTTTGAGATTTCCACATCATGACCCTTGTATTCTGATAGTTTTTTGAAGATCTTCAAAGATACATTACAATCTGTAGAGGCTGCCATGTCATAAATAGAGCATGTACTTAAATATTTGTATCTATACAGAAAACGAATAGACAGTATATATATATATATATATATATATATATATATATATATATATATATATATATATAATTATTTATTTAAAAATATGATTCCACCTCGCTACATAAGAGGTCTCATGTTTCAAAACAAGAGCCGAAAACTTCAAAATAATATTTGAATTAACTTGATTTAAAGTAGGCTCTGTTCCATCTTCAAGCGAAATTTTTATTGGAATAACTTATTTCTGAAATTTACAAGTTTTAATAGTATATTCAGAATTGAAATCAAAATTTCCATGGTAACATCAAGGGCGGATTGTTTAGAATAGGCAGGGGTGGGGTGTTAATAATTTGTATCAGTATAGAGTTACTTTCATAGATGCCGGGTCAGGGTAAGGTGGGGGTGGCTAAATTAACGACGGAGGAAGTTTTCGCATAGTCTGGCTTGAGCGTCTATAGAGATTTATTTATTTTTTATTTTATTCTTTTATTATATCTCTTTATGAAAGATTTGTGTATATAAAAAAGCCGTAACGTTTGTTTTTTGAAGACTTCATAAAGGGTTATCATTTTTTTGTAGGGTATTAAAACTATGTATATGGGCTATGGATTTTAAAGTTTATTTTATGCGTGTTTTTAGCTAGTTATTCAGAGCGTAAGTTTGGTAGTGTCGGCCGTAAACCGTTAATTCATGCCTGTTGTTTAATAGATTTATATATATATATATATATATATATATATATATATATATATATATATATATATATCAACCATTGCTGGTCTAAATATTAGGTTGGTGCAAAAATAATGACGTAATAATGTCGTTTTTTGACGTTAAAAATAAATCAAAAAACGACATTATTATGTCATTATTTTTGCACCAACCTAATATATATGTATGTATGTATGCATGTATGGCATAAAACGGGGTGCCGAGAGGGTTTTGACCCACCCGACTTCCCAGTTGCTATACTCAAGTTGCTTTAATTTATTTTTGGTTTTAATTCTCTTATATAAAGCGAGGATTGTAAGTTTTTGCTTATTATTTTTATGGAGTATTGATGTATTTTCAATTAATATCTGTATAAAATGTGAATGTTGGCCTGAGATTGAACTATGCTAATACAAGTGAAACGGAAGTCTTCTCGTCCGCATCGTTGTTGGAACACTAAATTACGTATTAACATTTTTTATCAGATATAAAAAATTATAATAAATAAATACATTTAAATGAGCACTCATGTCCATATCCACATTTTAAAGAGATATTAGTAGAAAATACATCAATAATCTTTATTTATTTATATATATATATATATATATATATATATATATATATATATATATATATATATACTGTCTATACGTTATTTTTATAGCTACAAATAATTAAATAAATGATCTATTGATAACTAGTATTAACTATATTTACTGACCTGAATCTCCGAGAATTTTCGTAAAAAATATGATCCCTCCGGTAGGAATCGGACCTGCATTCTACGTGGTACTCTGATTTGGTCTGACGCGCTATACCATTTAGCTACGGTAAGCAAAGTCATATTAGTGTTTTTAAACAACAAATTTATCATGTTTTTTCTCGAATTATCTACTTAAAGCGTAACTTAACGTAAATAAATGCAACATATATCATGAAAATGGACTAAGTCCGACAATTAGTTTAATACATTTTCTTTTTATACGTTATTTTTCTAAATACAAATATTTCAGTAATAATTTTATATTGAACAGTATTAACTACAATTAACGGCCTGAATATAAGAAAATTCTAGGACATTCAGACGGGTAAATGTAGTTAATACTGTTTATTACAAACACAGCAATTACTTAAATATTTGTATCTATAAACATAATGTATAATCAGAAAATATATTAAAATAATTGTCAGACTTCATCCATTTTCATTATATATATATATATATATATATATATATATATATATATATATATATATAGTAATAAATAAATACAGACGTTAAATCCTTTTCATTGTTAAGATCCTTTTGAATTAGAATTTAGCTTTTGGAATGGTGCTAAACGCAGTAAGACAAACAGTGAAAAAAAAATATATACATGTATATATAATGTCATCCACAGACAGACTGTTTCGCTGTATCACAGCTCATCAGTGCGGCTAGACATCCGGTTGCCTCTAGCTAGGATCGAAACCCGACTGAATTGGTATCAGGCGGATATTCTACCACTAAGCTGTCGGCGCACGGGTGTGATGAAGGTGGATTTATGGCGTATATATTTTAGGAAACACGCCCATGTATATATATATATATATATATATATATATATATATATATATATATATATATATATATATATATATATATATATATATATATATATATATATATATATATATATATATATATATATATATATACACACACACACACTTATATATATATACACACACACACACACACATATATATATGTATATATATATATATAAACACATATATATACACATATATATATACATATATAAATTGCAAAATAACCCAGTAATTACCATTTATGCTCAATTTATAATTAATATTTGCAGTTAAAATTTCTTTTTATATAGAGAATGGCCATGGACAAGCCATGTTGTAAATGTATCTAAACACCAAAAATCATGATTCACAATGTTGATCTCTCAAGATCATAAGGAAGATTGTGGCTGGCAGAAAATATGATAACATGATGATTTGGATAAGTTAACAATAGTTGAGAACCATGACACTCAAGTAGTAGATACTGGGGAAAATAACTGTATGCGCAGCAAAATATTTTGAAGATTATTTAGCAATATATTATTATTATATTAATAATATAAATAGTAATTATTTAGTAATTTAGCAATAGTAGGTGAAGACAATCTGTCCAACTAGCAAATCATGCCAATATGTGCGTAAAGAATCGTGGTGATCATTCTGTCACTAAATTTGAAAATAAACGTCTTCAAATAGGAAATATTAAAATTCCTTAAAATTAAAATGAATTTACATGTAATTCCTCCTGATATCTTCTGTAACTGAATATAGAAATTTAAGCCATATTAGAAAACTTTAAATGGTTGTGTAAGTAAAGTTTACAATACAATTATATGGGAATTAGCTTAATGAAGAACTTCGAAAACCAGTATTACCTTACAAATCAGTTAACTCAATATCAAATATTTTTGAGACTATCAACTGCTCTGTTCGCTGGATTAATTCACTCCAACCAATAAATGTCACACTTCATAAATTAGGTATAAAATTGGGTATTATTCAGGAATTCACTAAAATTCAGACAGTGGCACTAGAATGATGTTGAAAGATTTCTTTTTAAAAATATTATAGAAGACAGTAAATTTTAAAGGCCAGAATATTTTAATTCCAAGAATTTAGAATCGGAGATAAGGAAATAGAACGTAGAATAGGCTATCCTAGCGGTAGCTTCACGCCATGCACCAAGTTGCTACAAAACGAAAAGATAAACTTGAAAGTTCTTGTCATGTTCTTAAATAGAGACTGTCATATGAATGTCATGCTGTATATAATCGCTTTCTAAGGTCAATGATTAAAAATATATTTGAGCAACTGAAGCCAATGCGTATTGGTGAAAATCACACTTCTTCGAACCTTGTGGACCGGCGCTACACAATCGCAAACACAAAACTGCACCAAATGACAGAAACCACAGCACGAGAAGTAGAAGCAAGAACAAAATCTACTTCCATACCTGATGATGTCTGTAGGAACAGAAGAAAGCTTGTAAAAAAATTAAAAAGACCTTATGCAACTGGAATTTATAAACAGGGATCATATCATTCATATACAGGTTCGGGGTTGGTGTATCTTATTTATGTGTTTGCGATGTATTCTCGCCATTTAAATCAATAACCTCTATATTTGTTTTTTGTATGAATGATTCATGAATTTATATATATATATATATATATATATATATATATATATATATATATATATATATATATATATATATATATATATATATGCTTGGAATAATGTTTATAATAGAAAACATATTAGATATTAAAGCCAAATGTTCATGAAGCTAATCATCTCACTGCTGCATAAAAAGCAAGCAGAAATATCAAACAAATTGCTTCAAAGCGAAAATATCCACCTGAAAAGCTCGAGTTATGTGCTTCAATAGACTAGTTAGATGGAGACTTTCAAATGCATGTTATGCATGGCGCCAAACCCGTTCTGAAATATCTAAACTGTCAGCTTTATTATATCACTTTCTAAGATCAATCGTTAAAAATGTCTTTGAGTCATTGAAGCCAATGCGTCATGGTGAAGACCAAACTTCTTCGAACTTTATGAACCTGCGCTACGGAATCGCAAACAAAAAACTGCACCAAATGACAGAAACCACGCCACTTGAAGAATTTCAACAAGAGAAATGACTAACATGGATATTCCGTGTAAGTCGAAGAGAAAATAATGATATAATATGTTGACGTTCCACATGACTTCATGCAAAAGATTAGGATGGAAAATTCTTTCAGTACTGGAAAGAGCGAAAACAGCTACTGGATTTGATAAAAAACTCGAGTCATGTTTTAAAATTGACTGTTCAAATGAAAACTTTCATATGGCTGTCAAAACCGCCCTGAAATATCTAAACTGCTTTAACATCAATTGTTAAAAAATGACTCTGAGCGAGTGAAGCCTGTAGATCTTGTCAAAAACTATGTTTCTTTGAACATTGTGGACTGGCGCTACACAATCACATAAAACAGTATCAGATAACATAAACAATTCCAACAGCAGCAACAACTAAAATGGATAGCACATGGATCTCAAAGTGAAATAATGACATAAGATTTTGACAATAGATTCACAGATTAGATTAGGAAAGAAATCGTCCATCAATACTGGGAAAGAACTATAACAGCTACTTGACTTGAGAAAACTATTTTCTTGAAAGATTGTTTGAGGAGAAAGTTTTTTATAAATTTCAACAATGTCATTACGGTTATTTTTTCACCCACAAGGCAAATGTTATTATTGCATCTATCATTACTAACTATGACTGAAAGCATATACAAACATACAGTCAACGACGAAATTATTCGTACATCCATCAATGTTGAATATTTTTATCCATTTCCCAGAATCTAATGCCCGTATGATGCCATGATTTTTATATGTTAATAATCACAAAAAATTATAAAACTCACTTTTCAGAACAATAGGTTAAACACAACAATGTTGACAGGCGAAAAAGACAAATTTATTCGTACAGCATGAAAAATAGAAAAAAAAAAACGAACAATTTTCACAATATTAATAGTCAATAGCCTCTCATCTTTATAATTTGTTACAATCAGTCTCTAAAGTTTTTGATGATATTTGAAAAAGTCTTTTCTGGGATTTTCTTCCATTCTTCAATGGTTACACACTCTAATTCCTGAAGGGTTTTTTTTTTTTTTTTTGTGACCGCCGATTTATTCGAAATTTCAATTCTTGCCATAGATTTTCAATAGGATCAAAGTCAGGACTCATAGTAGGCTATGGCAGAACTGTAATCTTTCTTTTTCTGAAGCCGCGCAGTCACTGATTTAGATATATGTTTGGAATCTTTATCTTGCTGGATATGTGACCTAGATGAAGATTTTGACCTGATAGTAGATTTTCATCCAGAATTTTGAAGGTTTTTTTTTTTTTTTTTTGATGACCGACGATTTATTTTAACTTTGAATTCTTGCCATAGAGTTTCAATAGCAGTCAAGTCAGGATTCATTGTATGTTTGGGATCATTATCTTGCTGGAAAGTAAATCGCCAGCCTAAATGAAGATTCTGCGTTGATAGTTGTTTTCATACATAATTTTGATATAGTCTGCAGATTTCATTATTCCTCTTATTGCAATTAATTGTCCAGTCCCCCTTGAGCTAAAACAACCCCAAAACATCATTGAAACGCCTCCATGTTTTAATGTTGCCGCTGAGTTCTTTGGGAGAAAGGCCTCACTGTTCTTGCGCCAAATCTTCTGTACATGTCCAAAAACCTCAATTTTTGTTTCATCACTCCATAGAACTTGTTCCCAAAAGCAATTTTCTTAAGAACGTTTTGGCAAAATTAAAACGAACAACAACGTGGCATGATTTGTGAAGAGGGATTCGTCTCGGTCAGTTTTCATACAACCCATTTCTATTTAAACATCATTGTATTGAGCGAGTATTTACGCTGATACCTTTCGTATCAAAACTATTAGCGATGTCTTTCAAAAAAAAACTCTTGGTTTTATGTTAACCTCTTGACACTGTTTTCCTTCAGTTCTTGGTGACAATTTGCCTTTTTTCCACGCCAAGACAAATTCTCTGTCCTGCCAAACTGTTTAAAGTTCTTTATAACGGACTGTACAGTAGATCTAGGGATAGCTAACCGGTTTGAAATAGAGCTGTAACTAATTCCGACTTGTGAAAATTAATAATCTGTCTCAAGTCAATACTATGCTAATTTGTTTTCCCCAACGAGTTGTTGACGTAAGAATAACAATGTTGACACTCTATGCAAGACGTGATGTTCTTTGCTTGTATTATCACAAATATTCTACTGAATAAATAGTCTAGAAGGCTTCACCGATAAAATAATTATGTAAATTACTGACACGAATCAATCAATTTAAAACTATATATTCTACTTTACGAATAATTTTGTCTTTTCCTATTTTGCATAATTCACCAGTCAAATTTATAATATTTAAGCTATTGTTTTGAAGATTAAGTTTATATTCCCTTTTGGTGATTATTAACATATAACAATCATGGCATCGTACAGGTATATATATATATATATAAAGACATTTTTATGTCTATGCCTTCTTTTTATAGATACAAATATTTAAGTAAATACTTTGTTTATAATAAACAGTATTCACAACATTTACCGGCCTGAATGTCCGAGAAATTTTCATCGAAAACATGCTTCTTGAGACAGGAATTGAACCTGTATGCTATACAGAACCGCCATATAGCCTGACGTGCTTTTACCGATTGAGCCACAGAGGAGCATTAAAATATTTAAAATACTTGTCGGACTTTGTCCATTTCATAATGTGTGACATATATATATATATATATATATATATATATATATATATATATATATATATATATATATGAAGAAATATAGTCTTAAGGTGTGCTATATTTATGGGATAAAGTGCTCAATATAAAAGATAGAGCGTGTGTAAATATAAAAGTAAACATAGAAGTCCACACTTAGAGGCGACAGTCTGTTTCATGCTATATGCAATCGTCAGGCCTTTTATATATATATATATATATATATATATATATATATATATATATATATATATATATATTATTTTTCTTACTCACCCTTCATCAATTTGAATTTGAAATGTTTTTTATTCTGCCAGCCATTGTCAAGAGATTCCACTCTCACTTGTTATTTAACCCATTGTTTGTTCGAATGGAATAAGATGATCTATTTTTTAGTAAGATAATTTAATATACGTTGTAAGGAGGCGATTTAAATTTGGGCACCGATCACCGTTATGCTAACAGCGCACCAATAAACATTTGACATTGCCATTTTTTTAGGGAACACGGAGAATGGCCTAGAATTGCTAACTGCCAGTCTGAAGACTCTGTGGCTTGTAGTTCTGATATTAATAAATTGCATTTGCTTAATTTTTTGATTTAAGACGGAAACGTCGCGAAGAAATGGCCGCAAAAATTTTGACGAGTCAACGCGCTTCTCTCGTCCGGATTCCTTAGTCAGGCTAGCTAAAACGTGGTAAATTACTAAGTCAAGGATTCCATCTATCTAGAAACGATGCTATCATGTTTTGTCGCCCGTATAATAAAGCGAGAGAAGAAAAAGAAAATTGACTTGAAAATGGAGTCAATGATATAGCGTAGGGATCCGAAGAGCTGAGATCAGAGAACATAGGGAATGCAACAATTGTCTATAGAAAACTGCGCACGTCTTCAAATCTTCGTTGATATTTCCTTGCAATACAGCTATTTCGGTCGATGAAATTTCTGCCAGAATTTTAATTGGATAGAATTTCGTTTTCTGCCCAAAGATAACGAAGCCTGTCAACGCATCGGCAATGACGACTGAATAATTTCGAAAACTAATTACGAAGACAGAATCACGATGAATCGTCGACAAAATGGCGGACGCACAATTTCCTGTAGCAATAATTCATGATGCCGACTGTTGTCTTTCGCCTGTTGAAATGAAAGATCGCATGAGGCTGCAAAGTTTAAAAGTCCTTCGCTGTTTGGAAAATTATAATCTTACCTTCATGTTGCGCAGAATTTTATGCAATTTGTTTGTAATAATGGTAAAATAATTTTCTAATGTGTTTAATAATAATAAAACGAGTGTAAATCAATAATTATCCTCACTTTCGCCATAACATATCTTTAGTCTTCTCACACTATCTTTTGCTTATTCGTGATTATATTTGGTAATATTTTGGTGATGCAATGAAATTTTGAGTTTTCTTGCTGCACTTTCTGTATGATGGCCGTCATGCGTAACACTTTTCATCTGCTTGTTCAACCGCTCGTACCTCTAATGATGGTTACTCCTTGCCGTGGTTGAGGTGATGGCGTGGTCCACTGACTCTGAGAACAATGCCGTCGAGAGTTCTAAACTCATGTTAGGGCCACCCTTTCCGGTAAGACGAGGACCCAGACTAAGTGCGACCAACCCCAAAGTCCTCAACAGAGGAACAAGCGGATGAAGATTACAACAGATCTCAATGGTTAAACCAACGGATGAAGAGGGCTACGCATTATGGACATGATACAGAATGCGCCACTCGAAATTATAACAGTCCGTGACAATCGGTTGCAGTTTCAGAACTGTATACTGCATATCTCATTCCATATGTGCTGCAGAGGAAGGTCATGGCATCAAGTATGTGGGTCACTTCCTGGCAAGCTGAGGTCTACCTTAAACATCTTAGCGCCTTCGGCATTTTATTTTACTCTGGTTTTCTTTCTCCTACAACCAAAACTTGCAAAGCCAAACGGCGATAGGGAATGGATGACGATAGGAGGTTTTGGTGAAACTAGAAGCTTCTAGCCCTGAACCTGCACGTAAATTTAAACGCCGATAAATTTAGTCACCAACGTCGTGATCATAAAGGAAGTGATCTCTAAAGAATTAAATTCTGGCATACGAGATAAAGCATCTAATCTAGAAGAATCTTCAACAGAATGAAGAAAGCACTGGGCGGCCGTTTCG
Organism: Acanthosepion lycidas; assembly: GCA_963932145.1. NCBI lineage: Eukaryota > Metazoa > Mollusca > Cephalopoda > Sepiida > Sepiidae > Acanthosepion > Acanthosepion lycidas. The sequence continues at coordinate 29,116,275 of OZ010599.1, forward strand.
TCCTATATTTGCGAGTCATCAAAAAGAAAGCCGGCGACGACTGTCGCTGTTCAAAGGCTTAAACCAGCGAGTGATCTCTTTTACCTACATTTTCAGTATATTTTTATATATGTTATCGTATATTCGTCACCTCAAAAGGGCAAGTGCTGGTTAATCAATGAGAAAATGTTATCCAATCTAGATACTATTATATGGGAAGCAGAAAGAAAAGGAGAGCTACACCTTTGCGCAAATAAATTAAAACAAAACGAATAATTCCGTTGTTTAAGGTTTTTTTTCGTATTTTTCCAATGAAATATGACCCAGTGCACATGTTAGTACTTCGTAAGTCCATTTCACGATGCCGATCCTTGCAGATTGACCACAGATTCTCGATTGGATTTAATTCAAAAGAGTTTCCGTGCCAGTCAAGTTCTTTGATTTGCTCATTGTAAGGCTTCCCAGTGTGTTCGTGCAGCGTTACAAATTTTCACTTCCTTGGAATAACGTCCATCGCAGACAATGGCCGTAGGACAACTAATCGACAGTCTAGACAATTGTGTCTGGCTGTGATGGAAATCTGATTCAATCACGGATGATGAAATATTTTTCAAGGCCAAATAAATTTCATCACACATCCGCCAAATAGATTCATATTACTGCACACCATTGCAAATTATCTAATGTTAGGAAAAGTAGAAATTGATTACAACCTGTCATTTCAGTGGTTCTAAAACTGACTGTATGGTGTAAAGGAAACTAAAGCGATTGTTTAAATTAATTTGCACAAGGATGTAATTGGAAATTCCGTTTCTTATCCGCTTAGAAAGGATTTGTGAGAAATTAAAATTAAAAATCTGTGTGTGTGTGTGTGTGTGTGAGAGAGAGAGAGGTGGAAGAGAGGGGGGAAAGGGTACGCACATGCGGGTGGAGATGAATTTCTTAGGTGTGATGAAAGCAGATAATCTAGTTGAAGTTAAGCCCAATAATAAAACAAGTGAATATACAGAGATCTTTAGCCATGTCGATGTCTTCCCATCTTTCTAAGAGAAGAGAACACTTGCATAAAACCAACCACTCTGCCCTAACTTAAATGCCGAAATAACTACACCACACCATCCGTCAGAGGGGTTACCAACGCCGACGTCGGAAAATTTACTTCTGGCAAAAATGTCTTTGTTTGTCTAGCGGGCAATCAAGTCCTTATGCTCCGATATGAAGAGATGGATACTGATCAATTAAAAATTCCATGTTGTATCCAAAATGAATCTATTTAATTTCTACCTAGGCTATGTCCTTTGCGTATACACATACCGATGTGAAGAGATGGGCACTGATCAATTAAAAATTCCTTATTGTATCCCAAATGAATCTATTTAATCTCTTCCTAGATTATGTCTTGTGCATATAGACGTACCGATGTGTAGAGATCGGCGTTGATCAATTACAAATTCTTTATTGTATCTCAAATGAATCGATCTAATCTCTTCCTAGACTATGTCTTGTGCGTATACAAGTACCGATGTGAAGAGATGGGCACTGATCAATTACAAATTCTTTATTGTATCCCAAATAAATCTATTTAATCTCTTCCTAGATTATGTCTTGTGCATATAGACGTACCGATGTGTAGAGATCGGCGTTGATCAATTACAAATTCTTTATTGTATCTCAAATGAATCGATCTAATCTCTTCCTAGACTATGTCTTGTGCGTATACAAGTACCGATGTGAAGAGATGGGCACTGATCAATTAAAAATTCTTTATTGTATCCCAAATAAATCTATTTAATCTCTTCCTAGATTATGTCTTGTGCATATAGACGTACCGATGTGTAGAGATCGGCGTTGATCAATTACAAATTCTTTATTGTATCCCAAATGAATCGATCTAATCTCTTCCTAGACTATGTCTTGTGCGTATACAAGTACCGATGTGAAGAGATGGGCACTGATCAATTAAAAATTCTTTATTGTATCCCAAATAAATCTATTTAATCTCTTCCTAGATTATGTCTTGTGCATATAGACGTACCGATGTGTAGAGATCGGCGTTGATCAATTAAAATTCTTTATTGTATCTCAAATGAATCGATCTAATCTCTTCCTAGACTATGTCTTGTGCGTATACAAGTACCGATGTGAAGAGATGGGCACTGATCAATTACAAATTCTTTATTGTATCCCAAATAAATCTATTTAATCTCTTCCTAGATTATGTCTTGTGCATATAGACGTACCGATGTGTAGAGATCGGCGTTGATCAATTACAAATTCTTTATTGTATCTCAAATGAATCGATCTAATCTCTTCCTAGACTATGTCTGTGCGTATACAAGTACCGATGTGAAGAGATGGGCACTGATCAATTAAAAATTCTTTATTGTATCCCAAATAAATCTATTTAATCTCTTCCTAGATTATGTCTTGTGCATATAGACGTACCGATGTGTAGAGATCGGCGTTGATCAATTACAAATTCTTTATTGTATCCCAAATAAATCTATTTAATCTCTTCCTAGATTATGTCTTGTGCGTATACAAGTACCGATGTGAAGAGATGGGCACTGATCAATTAAAAATTCTTTATTGTATACCAAAAAAATCTATTTAATCTCTTCCTAGATTATGTCTTGTGCATATAGACGTACCGATGTGTAGAGATCGGCGTTGATCAATTAAAAATTCTTTATTGTATCCCAAATAAATCTATTTAATCTCTTCCCAGGCTATGTTCTGGGCATGTACAAGTACCGATGTGAAGAGATGGGCTCTGAACCCAAGTGAATCTCCTCATAGAAAACAGCGTTCCTGCTTTACCTTCCGAGATCAATGCACTGATGATGAGGTTGACTATGCCGATAAAGTAGATGGAATAAATAGTTAATATAATGCTTAAAGAAAAGAAAATAGATACTGGCTAAGTAGTTTATTAACATTTTATTTATATTTTATACTTTTATTACACGTCCTTAGATTTCTTTCGGTCATGTCTTGATAATGCCCTGTTGAAAGGAGCGAAATGTTAACAAGGATTTGCAAAATGTAAACATCTCTCCCGGGGCTAATGCACAGAGGAGGAGATGGGTCTATGCTTATGACATAGCTATTCAGCGTTGGACAAGATTAAACTTGAACAGATAATCGACATCTTCTATCAGTTATTCCAAGAAATAAGATTAACCTTTCCAGAACAGAGTAGATAATCTGGGATTAGAATAAATCATGTATTAAGCCTAAAAATCTGTATCAATCTTAAAAATCCAGGATTAGGAATTAGCAATTACTAAGAATTTAAATCACCTCGGTCTATGGCGATTTTCTATGCGTAGGTTAGATGTGGCACCCAACTGTTCAGTCGTAATGTATCTAGCAAGACAAGCTTGATAACCATTAAAACACGTCGGAGCTCACAAAGGTTTTCTATGTATAGCTTAGATGTGGCTCAAGGTCGAAAGTATGGAGAACCCAGTGACGATCGAAATCACTATTCAGTCGTAATTGATTTAGCGAGACAAGCTTGCTAACCATTTTGTCCTTTCCTCAAAAATCTATATTCCCTAACCTCTCAGACAGTTTCACACCTTGTAACTTCCTTCCGTACTAGTTGCATTGGTATAAATAAAAGGACAATTGGAAAAAAAAGATCTTAGATTTTGCCAACGCGTTTCGTCTTCCGAATTTTTCAAGGCAAAAATGAAATCGAAATGTTCTTGTTGTTATAGTTACATTAAAAAAAAAATTCAAATTTAAAAAGATAGACGGTTCTGTCTAAGCCTTTTTTTTTCTGGTTAATTTAAATTACCTTTATAGTAAGAGATTTTTTTTTCCATGTCAACAATATAGTTAAATTCCCAGATCAATTCTGTGGACAAGACTGATTGGTATAAATAAAATGACAATTGGAAAAAGGATCTTAGATTTGGCCGACGCGTTTTGTCTTCCGAGTTTTTCAAGGCAAAAATGAAATCGAAATGTTTTTTTAATGTAACTATAACAACAAGAACATTTCGATTTCATTTTTGCCTTGAAAAAGTCGGAAGACGAAACGCGTCGGCAAAATCTAAGATCTTTTTTCCAATTGTCATTTTATTTATACCAATCTGTCTTGTCCACAGAATTGATCTGGGAATTTAACTATACTAGTTGCATTCCCACCTTGTTTGGGGCGAAATGATTATATATATATATATATATATATATATATATATATATATATATATATATATATATATATATATATATATATTTAAGGAGGCACGGTGAAAAAATGAATAACGGCTTTGATTGAGGAATCAGAGCGCTGAGTTTGAATTCCAGTCGAATCCATTACATTCACTCACGTGCTAATACCCTTAGGAAAGGTGTGAATCCGCGCTTCTTCGCCCTCTAGCTATGGGTAAATAGCAGGACAGACTGGGTTCTATAGCCCTGGATGGCAACTGGTCTAGGTGAAGGACAACTCTGAATTCAAATACTGCGGAGGGTCTTTTGGGAAACTTGTGTGGAACGTACTGCTCCAGGTCACTGTATTCGGCCCTTCAAAATGCGTGGATGGTCCTGCACGAAACCTTCACCATTATAATCAAATCTCATGTGCTGATGTCGGGCTGTCGGTTTCCTAGGAACTGATCTGCTTGACCCTCATACGTCGAGTATATATATATATATATATAATTACACACACACACACACATATATATATACGTAAATATATATATGTATATATTTGTGTGTGTGTAATTTGATTTATTTTAGAATATTACAACGATATCATAAAATAAATAATATTGCTCTATTATGTGTTGAAACTCTTATTAAATTAAATGTTACGAACGCTGGATGGCTTAGGGGAAAAAATAACTGACTGTTGCCGAATTAGTCGAGTTTCGATGAAGCAATCGGATGTCTAGCCACATTGATGAGCTGTAATACAGCGAAACAGTCTGTTTGTGGGTGACAATATATATATATATATATATATATATATATATATATATATATATAGTTAATGAAAATCTTGGTAATGCGTATCGATAATCCCAAAGAGGATGAAATCCGGAGCGCTCAATGTTCAGTCAATGCGAGTAATTTAATTTAAAGAAAAAACAGACTACTTTATTATACCTTAAAGTGGCCTGTTTTTTCTTTAAATTAAACTATATATATACTCACTTTTGTAATGCCCGTTTGTAGGGAAGAATTTGTAAATACAGTAACAACACTCGGGTCAGACGTTGCTAATTCCCATACATGCATTTTTACTTTACCTGTCACATGATCTAATTCAAGATCAGGTCGACTATGCTTGCTCTCTGGCGTATCGGTGGTGACACTTTATTCCTTCCTCTATGGCACTAACTCATGTTAACACATTATTAAATTAATAATCTAGAACAAAACACATTTCTATAATATATGTTAACATAATCATGACTAAAAATATAGAGGATATAAATATATTTCATATAATGAAATGAAATCGCTTTACGCTCTATATTCATTGCCAGTGATGTCGTTTTAAATCTAGCGCCTGATCACTACCTATAAGTACGCCACGTTGTGGATTCTTCCGCCATGTCCTTTTTTTTTTTTTTTAAACCAAATGCATTTCATTTGAATTAGAAAATCGATTAAGACACAAGGGGTTACTGAGTAGGAAAGAATCTGAAAATAGAAACATTATTAAGGAGCGGGAACATTAGAAGGATAATCAGGAAGGCCGTAGATAGAGAATAAATGCATATATTGTTTCCAGAGTAAAGCCTTAATCTACAAAACAAGCAACGAGAAGGTAGAGAGTTCCACAAGGTAGAAGTGCGAGAAAAGAAACTGTTAGCATAGAACTTACGGTTACATCAAGGCAATTCAGCTGTAAATGTAGAGGGCCTTGTTGCTAATCTAGAACTGTACCCATGGAAATTATTCGGAAGAACTCATCCTAATAATTTCCATTAATACATTTACAGAAAAGGCGAAGTGAAGCACGTTTATGGCGTTGTTAGGTCGTATATACGAGGCAAGCAGGCCTGAAGATTGAAACAAACTGTGAAAATTTCCTTGTTGACCTGAATGCACAGTTTTTATTTACATAGGCTCTATTCCTAATATTGAACTCTTTAACCCAAACATAAGATTAAAATTACAAACTTTATGTATATATATATATATATATATATATATATATATATATATACTACAGTTCAAAAGTTGGAGGCCACCCCTGGTAAGTTTTTTTAAAAATTGGGGCCAAACGTAGTTGTTTTCTACTTTAAATAAAAGAAAATTATTATACATGATTTACAAAAAGTGAGACATGATTTTTTTTTATTAGTAATTTCATTATGAGAAAAAGAAAAAAAAAATTATGAATAAATTTTGCTCTCGTCAAAATATCCTCCTTTAGCCTTGATTACTGCAGCACAATTTCTTGGCTTTCCTTGCAAAAGTTTCTCAAAATATAAATTTTTCAAACATCTGTTAACTTAAACCCACGAAAATTCGGGGGTGGGGCTTCAAATTTTTGTGGATCAGTTTTAATATTTTATATTATTAGGATTCATTTGCATTACTCACTCACGAAGTTTTACCTATATATATATACACACACACACACACACACACACATATATATATATATAGTCATCCACAGAAAAACTGTTTCAGTGTGGGTAGACATCCGACTGCCTCAAGCCAGGATCGAAACATCAGTTGGAGATTTTTCCCCTAAGCTATCGGGAGCAAAGTGAATTTTTACGTATTTATTTTGAATAAACGCGCAATTGACTCAGAGTCCTTGATTCGTAGACGAGTTTTGCATATTATATATATAATATTTGTTTAAAAATGTAAGTATGTTATAACATATATATGTATATAGATAAACTTGTCTGAGTAAATGGTCTGTTTTTTTTTGTTTTTTTATTAGACAATGTTAATTATATTTACCAGCCTGAATGTTCTAGAAATTTCCCAGAAAATATGCGTCCTTCGACAGGAATCGAACCTGTATCTTAAACGCAACGGTCATTTAGCCTGACGTTTTATGACGGTTGAGCTTTATGTTAGGGTACAATTTTAAATCGGCGAATGTGTACGTTGTAATTCGAATGTCCTTTGTGGGTGAAAGGTCATTTTTATTTCGGGTGTAATTAAAGCATCAATTTATCAATTGCACCCTATATATATGCACACACACACACACACACACACACACACACACATACATATATATATATATATATATATATATATATATATATATATATATATATACAATTATTCGAAATTATAACATAAATATATAATAAAATCACTACAAAATAACCATTTTCTTTCAACACTTCTGGTGTCTTGTTAAGTGAATGTGTTGATTGCAAAATAAAGTCTTTTAAAAAAGTTCACCCAACCCCAATACGGGGAACATTATTATGTAAGCTTCGATAGCCAGTCAAAAATGTGTGTGTGTGCGTGTATGTGTTTGTGTTTGAGGTAAATTTGGATCTCATTAACTGTAATTGACTTTTATGCTCTATAATAAAAAATATATATTGCGTTCTCTTTTGCGGATCAGTTTTAATATTTTATATTATTAGGATTCACTTGGATTACATACCAACGGATTATTATCTGTACTATATATATATATATAGCTTAATTAAATATGGCAGACAAGGTGTTTGATTAAGAAATTTATAAAATTTCTCATATGATCATTTTTTTTTTCAGTAGATAAATTATACAAAAACTTTCCATTAAGGAATTGTGTTCCTGATCAATCAAAACAATTATATTGGCGACACCACAACATGTTTAACAAGAAGACTCACGCTATATCATTCTGGCCATAGCTCAATTAGGTCTCATTTAAATACTAATAGAGACCTACCGGACACTATTCAAAACATACTTGTTGACAATACTAATATAATTACTTTCCCCAAGGATTTTTGCATATATATATATATATATATATATATATATATATATATATATATATATATATATATATATATATAACCTATAGATCTCCCTCCAAGTACTAAAAGCACTTAAAAGAATCCAATAAAACACTACAGTAAAATGAATTTAATATGAAAAGCTAGAAGATGTAAGCCATTGAATGACCCATGCCCTTTGTACTTACATGAGAAACAAGATATTACTAAGTTTATATAAAAAATAAAAGTTATGTAAATATATATATATATATATTTGCGCGCATACACTCACACGCACACAAACACACGTTCATATATATATATATATATATATATATATATATATATATAGTCATCCACAGACAGACGGACGGATTTCCTTGTTCAGAATTATCTTGAATGTCCAAAGCCGACTGACACGCGACAAGAAGAGTGTTGGGCACAAGAATGACAAAGTAGAAAAAAATTGGGCATAACGTGTTTCGACCTCTCGAATGCCTTCATCAAACTAGAGTTATATTTTTGCTGATGGAATTACATATCTTTGAGTTCGGTAGAGGGAGATAAAGCGTCGGTTATTAAAAGTGTGCAACGACAGGAAACAGAAGTCAGGTGGAACGCTGAAATTTTCATCTTTGAAATTGATTTCCTCTTTTTTATTTTTGGGATGTGTCTGTTCATTTAGTCTAGCTTATTTCATTCACTTTCAGTTGGCTAGAGCACATGCCCAGATATATTTGAGAAAAATATATTCTAATGTTCGAAATTTCAGCTTTCCAACAGCTTCAGCGAAGGAGAGTGAGAAGAAGGGACTAAGTATAAACTACAAGCAGACAGAATGCATGGTCATCAGTTAAAAGATGATTTCGAAATGCGATTTGCAGGTCGGAGACACTAAAATGAAGCAGTGCAGAAGTTTAAATATCTGGGAAGTGTTTTGACGGAGGACGGTAGGTGTGACGCTGAGATCCCATGGTCAAGGATGTATTCTAAAAGCTGGACAGAGTACTGTATGACAGGAGGATTTCTTTGGTGACAAAAAAAAAAGAAAAAAAAGATTACTTGACTGCTACGTGACATCTGTCCTCCTATACAGCAACGAATGTTGGACGGTCTCCTCAAAGATAAAGAAGGCACTCGAGGCGACGGAGATGTGGTTCTACATAAAGATGCTAAGGGCATAATGGAGCGAGCGTGTAAGGATGAAAACAAGGAGGAAGCTTATACTTAACATCAGGAAGAGGCAGATAAAATTTCTGGGACACATAATGAAAACGGAAAGAATCTGATACAAGTGGAATAGAGGAAAAAAGAGACAAGCAAGGCAAAATAACGCGTGACATACTAAGTGGGCTTAAGGAAGTCGATGACAGAAAATGGTCTGAAGGAAAAAGCAGGTCTGGAAATTTTAATATCTGGCAATTGTGTTGACAGAGAACAGCAAGTACGACATTGAGATCCGAAGACGTATTGGAATGACCAAGTACACATTCCAAAAGCTGGGCAGTGTATTGCGAGACAGGATTTCTTTGTTAACAAAGAAAAACTTACGTGACTTCTGTACTTCTTTACGCCAGCGAATGTTGGGCGGTCTCTTCAAAGATGAAGAAGAGACACGAGGCGACGGGGATATGGTTCTACAGAGGGATGCTGGGGATATCATGGACCGAGTGTGTGAACAACGATGAGGTCTTGGAGAGGATGCAAACAATAGGGAATGTTATAGTTAACATCAGGATAAGGCTGCTGAAGTTCCTGAGACACATAATGAGAAAGGTGTGACATCCCCCCGGGGTCGTGGCGCCAAATGTGACGTCTGCCTGACCGCGTCCGTCGTGCTTGTCCTAGTCACAGCGCCAATTGTGACGTCACCCTGTCTGTCTCCGCGCCGTCGCCGTCCTATCCTGTCCTGTGACGACCAATGTGACTTGGTATTGGTTGCGGCACCAAATGTGACGTTCTAACCTTTTGCTGATTCGGATGGGAATCTGGTTAGATACGTTATCAGCCTTGTCGTTCCCAGCTCGCCTCCAACGTCTAGTTACCGAAGTAACTGCTTTGATTTCCAGTCCAACCTACCTACGTTGTGATTTGATCTTAGGTAGACGAAATCAATCAGTCGCCGGGCCGTGATGCAAGTCGAGTCCGAACAAGGGTAATACCGCACAAGTATATGTAAAAGAAAATAAAGTAACAACTCGAAAAGTTCAAATGTGTTTAAAAAAAAGGATAACAATATTTTATATCTGGTTGCTAAATACAGGACTGCGTCTTTCTCCTAACCCGCTTATATGGATTCGTGACACTTTGAGTTTGTTTTGGCGAATCTTATTATCTTAAGTTGTTTTTTTTCAAGGAACTGGTTTTTGGTGTATCTTCAGGTGATATTCGTAGAACTAGTTTTGGTGGTGTGAGTCTAAGTTGTTCTTCAAAAATAAATTGTTCTTGGTTAGAAGTTGAAGTCGGGGTTGCGTGGGATCTTTCTGTCAGCTTTCTGCGAGGCGGGTCTGCGAGCTCTCAGCTCAACTGCAAGTGCTTGCCAGTCTTCAACCCCAACTCAACTCAACTGCGAACTGCCGTCTTACTCGTTGCGACTCTGCTTATATGGACGCCAATCCAAACCCGGGTGGGCCTGTCAGGGTTTGAGGTTCCTTGATAATTCTAAATCCGCATTAAGTGTTTTCTTTGTTTTCTGTCTGGAAGATTTATTAATTTCCATTTTTGGAAGTCTTTAATTTCTAGGGTAAAGGAATCGTCCTCCGAAATTCTTCTTTTCTCGTATGGTTATCTCATACCAATCCCTTCAGAGGGTGTCAACGGGTTTGCCCTCTCTCTCACAGTGGCATATCACACCGATCCCTTCAGGGGGCGTCAACAGGCCTCCCCTCCTTCTTCACATGATTACCTTCGCCTACCGCTCACGCCACCATTCAGCCAATGGACGCCCAGCAGTATGGGTGTGGCTAGACTAAACTTTCCTTCCTGGTACTCTGCGGGTGGTCCAGCGGACATTTTTCCCTCGACCCAATTAATTTTTATCTCTTAGAATTCTGCCCTGTAAGCCACCTGACCGACCGGAAATTTTCACCATTGCCATGGGCAGACTGCCACCTTCCACTCGGTGCGCCGTCATAAATCAAACCAAACCCGGCAAAACTGAGATCCTACTTTCCTCGCCAATGGAAATAAAATCTTTACCACTTTTCTTTGTTAAAAAAAATAACATCGCTCAGTGTCCCTTTCGTGATGGCTTCTTATCACCTAATTTAATTCTAGCCTTTTCTTTTTTTTTTTTTTTCTTTTTTTTTCACGCAAACCTAAATAGTGTCACAAAGAAGGGCCTGGAGAATCTAATAATCATGGGTCGAATACAGGGAAATCAAACCATGCCATACCTGGCGGGCCTTAGCAAGTGAAGGTCTGTAGGTGGTGACAGAGGGGCGAAACTCGAGAGAGGATAGGGAAAGATATTCACTAACCTGTCGAATGCGGCACAAGGCCACGTTCATTTTGGGGTATCCTAGCGCGTAAGCTCGGGCAAAAATTCCCTGTAGAACAAGTAAAAACGGGGTCGGCTAGTAGTGTACCACACCAGATGAGACTCTGCCCTTCGTCACAGCCTCGTCTGGGTTCCTCTCTGCATGGAGACAGAGAGATTAACAAGCATACTTCCGAAGTAATTCGGAGAGTGTTCAAGGGATAGAGGAAGTAGAAAGTGATACAAGGGATAGGGGTAAGTGGAGAGCCATGAACGCCTACGCCCTGAAAGGAGACGGCTCAGAAAAAGAAAGATTACATGCTGAAATATAAATTTCAGCGTTCCAATATTCCTGTTCTTATTCCACTTTTTGCTCTATTTGTTTAACATAATCCTAATTTAATATATAAAATTTTATATATCATATTCTCCCATGAAGAATAATTTAAAGTAAAGGTCGCTTTAAGAATACTGGCGTTCTTGGAGAATATATAAAGCGGAAAAATTTGCAAGAATATCGTCACAATATTGAATTTGGACACGAAAATACGTGAATTATCAGAAGGTTGTTGAAAGTGTTATACATGTTAAACCTCCAGAATATCCATTGTATAAAAAAGATACACTTATGTCTACGAGAAATCAGTTTCTTGACATAGATCCGAATGAATATGTCTGGACCATTTTGAGGCACGGTGGAGTAATGCATAGCGGCTTGGATTGAGGAATCGGAGAGTCGAGTTCGAATTCCAGTCGAATCCATTACATTCACTTACGTGCTAATACCCTTGGGAAAGGTATGAATCCTCTTCTTCTCCCTCCAGCTATGTGTAAATAGCAGGACAGACTGGGTTCTATAGCCTTGGATGGCAACTGATCTAGGAGAAGGAAAACTCTAAATTCAAAACCTGCGGAGGGTCGTTTGGGGACCTTGTGGCACGTAGTGCACCAGGTCTATGTAATCGGCCCTTCAAAAAGTGTGGATGGTCCTGCACGAAACCTTCACCACTATAATCAAATCTCATGTGCTATATATGCTGGTTGGGGACCGCTTGTGAATTCCAAATTCTGATGAAACTACAATATTGTAGCCGGCTCAACCCACCCGGGGTGTATGCCGTTACAGGTACAGGACCATTTTGACTCGGGAATTATGGGAAGAATGGTAAAAAAAATAAAGAAAGTAATCTGAGAGAAAATAATGAAAGTAAGCAAGAAAATAGAGGGAGAGAGACAGAGTGTGATGAAGGAAAGAAAGAACAGTGAAAGAAAATAAGAAAGGAAAGGAAAAAAAAGAGACAGAAAATAACGAAAGAAAGAGACAGAAACGAGAGAGAAAATAAGGAAAGAATGGAAGAAAAGTGATATAAAATACGGAAAGAGATTGAGAGACAAAAGAGAAAAAAATACGGATGAGAAAGAAGAAAAGAGAAAATACAGAAAGAGAGAGAGAGAGAGAAAAAGAGGTAAAATAAAGAAGGGAAGGAAGAAAAGAGATAGGAAATACGGAAATAGAAAGAGAGGGGAAAGTGAGAGAAAATAAAGAAGTAAAGGAAGGAAATAGAAAAAAAGGAAAGAGAAAGAGAGAAAAAAAGAGCAAAAACTAGGAAAGAAAGGAAGAAAACAGAAAATAAGGAAAGAGAGAGAGAGAGAGAGAGAAAAAAAAAGAAGAAAAGAAAATAAGGAAGGAAACGAAGAAAATAGATAGAAAATCCGGAAGAAGCATGGCATGTGGAACGTGAACGATCTACCCCGGTGGACGAAATAAAGGATTTCGTTCGAAATTCCAATCACCTGAAGAAGTCCGGGGCGTACAATGGTTGAAACGTTGTGAATAGGGCAATGCAGATGAGGATAACAGTCTAAATAATGTAAATAATGAAAGTAATTATGATACGTCATTTCAGAGATATAGACAGATAGAGAGATAGATATGAACATAAACAGAGAGAGTAATAGTCTGATCGATATGAATAGAATACTTAAAATGGAATAAAGGGTTCGGTTCGAAATTTCAATCATCTGAAGAAAGCCGGGGTGTACAATGGTCGAAACGTTGTGAATATTGCAATGAAGATGAGTATAACAGTCCGAATAATGTCAATAATGTAAATAATCATAATATCTCATCTCAGAGACATAGACAGATGGATATGAACATAAATAGAGAAATAGACTGATCGATATGAATAGAATACTTAAAATGGAATAAAAGGTTCGATTCGAAGTTCCAATCACCTGAAGAAGGCCGGACAGTGCAATGGCCGAAACGTTGTGAATATGTAAATGAAGATGAGAATAACAGTCAGAATAATGTAAATATAGTGCGGAAGTAGATTTTTGAAGGAACAAGAGATAAGAATCTACTCCTGTTCAAAAGACCGTGGAGGAGTGTGAACCGGACGATAGGTGAACCTATCTACTCCTAAGTTCAGTACGCAAAGAAAGAGAGAGATGGGACGTGTATAAATCAAATCATGGTACAGACGAATAGAATAGTAAGAAAGAGACATGGCACGTGGAACTAGAACAATCTACCCCGTTCGAAATTCCAATAACCTGAAGAAGTCCGCAGCGTACAACAGCCGAAACTTGGTGAATATGAGAATGAAGATGAGGATAACAGTCCGAATAATGTCAATAATGTAAGTAAACATAATACCTCATCTTAGAAATATAGACAGAGAGAGAGATGGATATGAACATAAATAGAGAGAGAAATAGACTGATCGATATGAATAGAATGCTTAAAATAGAATAATGGGTTCGGTTCGAAATTCCAATCACCTGAAGAAGACCGGAGTGTACAACGGCCGAAACGTTGGGAATATGGCAATAAAGATGAGGAGTACAGTCCGAATAACGTAAATAATGTAAGTAAATAAAAAGAAGAGGAAATAAAAAAGAAAAGAAAAAAAAAGTTTGGAGAAAAAAGACAAGGAAACGAAAAGAAAGTCCATATAGAAACATTTCAAAAAGGCCAAGGAATCACAAAAGACGATGAAATCAGGAAAACATGAAAGGAATTGAAAGCGCGGGAGAATGACAGAGAAAACAATAAAAGAGAGAGAATAAAAGAATTGCAGAGAAAAAAAAATAATATATAAGCAAAGGTTGGAGCATTGACGTGCTATAATTAATTAGCAAGCTCGTGTCCCAAGATTAACTTCAACTGAAATGTGATTTGAGTTTCTCTGTGGGTCCTCCATACTTTCGGTCTGGAACCAAATCTAAGTTCCGCTTAGTAAATCGTAAGAAGGAAAAACGGTACGGCATGCAAAAGATCGAAATAATAAAAAGTAGAATAAAGAATAAAGAATTAGTAAGAAGGAGAAAGAGAAACAGAGTGAGTGAGGTTTGGTTTTGTTTATTTTCTTTTACAGCATATCAACACCTCAATGGGTTATTTAATGCCGACAAAATTTTTATTGCTAGTAATATTTTCATAATTTAACATAATATTATTTTTGGTTTTAAGTCAAATACAGCGTCTTTCCTGAGGATGTTCATCTTTACATCAAGAAACTTATTCGATCCTTTAGTTGTTTGGTTTGTTTTGTTTTACGGCATATCAACATCACAATGGGTTATTTAATGCCGGCAAGATTTTTTAGCGCTGGTGATATTTTTTATAATTTAACACAATATTATTTTTTGTTTTAAGTTAAGTACGGTGCCTTTCCTAATAATGTTCATATTTAAATCAAGAAACTGATTCAATCCTTTTGTTGTTTGGTTTGGTTTGTTTTGTTTGGTTTGTTTTGTTTTTCAGCATATCAACATCTCAATGGGTTACTTAATACTGACACAAATTTTTGTAGGTTTTTGTATGAATGTAATATTTCTTTTTGTAAAAATCCGTTTACAGATCAAGTTTCATTGACATATTTTTGTAAAAAGGGTTTTTGTCGAGAATCAAATGTATTTCTGGTAATAATTTTTTTCAGAAATGTATTGGTGGTAATATTTTTTTTTTTTATTTATTGCTAGTAAAATTTTTTTCAATAATGTATCGCAGGTAATATTTTTTTAAAAAAACGTGTTGCTGGTAATATATTTTCAAAAATATATTGATGGTAATTTTTTTTAAAAAATCGTCTTGCTGGTAATATTTTTTTCAAAAATATACTGCTGGTAATATTAGTTGCTTAATTTATTGCTGTAATATTTTTTTCAAGAATGTATTACTGATAATACTTTTTTTTTTATCAAAAATGTATTGCTGGTAATATTTTTTTTTTCAAAGACGTATTGCTATATATATTTTTTTTAATTTATTGCTGGTAATATTTCTTTTCAAATACGTCCGCTCAATTTGTTTTTGCGTAATAAAGGCGAACTAGATGAATTGAAACCTTACTGCTTAGATTGCATTCATTCCTCACTTAATTTTAGATTGTCTACCGAGTCTCTGACAATATTTTTTCGTCTGTCTTGTTTAACTTTTCTTTGTCTTCTTGTTCTCTGTGCACTTAAAAAAAGTACAGTGGTATCAGAAATCATTTAGATGGTTTGAACACTGTTTCCAGTAATTCCTAGCTAATATTTCTTTTCAAATATGTATTGCTAGTAATATGTACTTTTTAAAAAGTGTATTAATAGTACTTACACTATAAAAAAATATATATACTTTCATCGTTTTTTGACACCAGTTCGGGGGTTAATTATTTGAACATAGCTGGGTCCCTAACAGGTGCTAGCAACCCCGGTCAGAGTGGACGTGAGAACAACAACAAATACGAGATGCTTCAACGTTGCTCAAAAGGTCCTGATTAGAGGTCTTGCTGCCAGATTTAGTTTATCATCAGAGCCAGGACATGTAAGTAAATGAAGGAGGAAAACTGCGTTTCAAATTATTATTACCACAAAAGAAAAGAAAATAAAAGCGAAAAAAAAAAAAAAAAAAAGGAAGAATCTAGTCTGCATAAGGAAAGGATTTAGAGTTAAAAATCAAATATTGATAAGTAGCACAAACGAAAAGCATTAAGTAAATGAATAAAATTTACAAAAAATAACAGAAAAAAAGAAAGAAAGAAAAACCGAGGAAAAATAAAAGGAAAGAAAGAAAAAAAGAAAATAGGAAAGAAAAAGACGAGATTAGAATATAAAGATAAAAAGAGATGGAAGAAAAGAATCTGGCAAGAAAGAAAATGGAAGGAGAAAAAAAACAAAAAACAGACGAATTGAAAACGAAAGAGTGAAAAATGTGGGAACCTTTGGCGAAAGAGGTGTAGGGGGAGGTAGGGATTTTACCCAAAATAAACATTAAAGGTAAAAACAAGTCTGTCTTCGTGTTTGGAATTTATGTGGACGATAGCTACACAAGAACACCATTTAGGAACAATGTCGACATGGGATTCATGCATACATGGGAATTTTATCGCCTACACCAATAAATACTTAGGAATGGGTCTCTGTGTTCATCGTGAATAGAGATTTATATGTGTGATGACGGACATATGGTATCAACCTAAGAATTCCCATATCTATCTATCTATCTATCTATCTATCTATCTATCTTGGTCTCTATTTATCTATCTATTTTCGTCTCTTTTCTTTCTTTCTTTCTTTCTTTCTATCTATCTATCTATCTTCATATCTATAGTTTTTTATGTATTTTCGTCGCTTTATCTATCTATCTATCTATCTATCTATCTATCTTCGTCTATTTATTTATCTATTTTCATATCTTTATCTATCTATCTATCTATCTATTTTCGTCTCTTTTCTATCTATCTATCTATCTATCTATCTATCTATCTATCTTCATATCTTCATATCATTATTGTTTTTATTTATTTTCGTCGCTCTATCTATCTATCTATCTATCTATCTATCTATCTTGGTCTCTATCTATTTTCGTCTCTTTTCTTTCGTTATATCTATCTATCTATCTATCTATCTATGTATCTATGTATCTATCTATCTTCATATCTATAGTTTTTTTTTATCTATTTTCGTCGCTTTATCTATCTATCTATCTATCTATCTTTCTTCGTCTATTTATTTATCTATTTTCATATCTTTATCTATCTATCTATTTTCGTCTCTTTTCTATCTATCTAACTATCTATCTATCTATCTTCATATCTTTATTGTTTTTATTTATTTTCGTCGCTCTATCTATCTATCTATCTATCTATCTGTTCAGACTTGATATCTATCTTACTGTTCATTTCTCTATCTCTATCTTCGTCTCGTTATGTATGTAGGTATGTATCTATCTATTTTCGTCTCATTATCTATCTATCTATCTATCTATCTATCTATCTATCTATCTATCTATCTATCCGTTTAGACTGTTGATATCTATTTTACTGTTGATATCTATTTTACTGTTCATTTCTTTCTCTGTATCTATCAATCTTCGTCTCTTTATGTATGTATGTATCTTTCTTCGCATCTTTATCTATCTATCTATCCGTTCAGATTGTTCATATCTATCTATCTATCTATCTATCTATCTATTCAAATCTATATGCGTTTATATCCATTTATCTACAAATGTATGCAATTTTATATCTATCTTTCTATGACTGCTCATATGTATTCATCTAACAGTTTTCATATCTATCTGTGTATATATCTGTGACTGTTCATATTTATCAATCTATCTTTGTTCATATCTATCTGTCTGTGTGTTTTTTCTGCATCCATTGTATGATATTGCAGGTAATATAGGAACATATTTATACAGGGTTAATTTTCATGTACCTCTTCCTACATTTTTTTTTTAATTTTCTTTGAAGTCTACATGTTTGATGAAGGCAATGCGACAGCATACAACACTTTAGGCTCACCCCAGTAAATAAATTGTTTTATTAATTTTAGCCCGAAATAAAGAATGATTATCATTATGTTTCTTTTAGTATATGCTATTATCTTTGAGGCGTAGAAAACATATTACTGCAATTTTGTTAATGCTGCATGTTGCAGGATAGAACATTTTAAGCACAAATGATAGTGAAAAAAGATCACGAAAGACATACTGGGTCACCAGTAAAATTTTTAAATTTCAGCTCTTTCTTTGAGTTAAGAAAAAGAATTTATTTTTGCCAAAAGAGATCTTTATAATTACCGAAACAACAAAATGCCACTGTTTGGAGCTGGTAATTAAGAAGAGAGTCCGAAATGCGATTTTCAGGTCGGAAACACAAGAATGAAACAGATGCAGAAGTTTGAATATCTGGGAAGCGTCTTGACAGAGTTTGACACTGAGTTCTGTAGACGTATTGATATGGCCAAGAGTACATTCCAAAAGCTGGGCAGAGTATTGCGAGACAGGAGGAATTATTTGGTAACAAAGAAAAGAATACTGAGCTGTTAGGGGATATCTGTTCTTCTTTACGGCAGCGAATGTTGGACGGTCTCCTCAAAGATGAAGAAGAGACTCGTGACGACGGAGATGTAGTTCTACCGAAGGATGCTGAGAATATCATGGACTGAGCATGTGAGCAACGATGAGATCTTAGAGAGGATGCAAACAAGGAGGAGGCTTATACTTAACATCAGGAAGAGGCAGCTGATATTTCTCGGTCACATAATGAGGAAAGAGGGTTTGGAAAATGTGATACTCACGGGTCGAATAGAGGGAAAGGAAGACACGGGAAAGCAGCGTGTGACATACATGACGAGCTTGAGCAACTGGGTGACAGAACGTGGTCGGAGGAAGCAGAGGGGAGGAGCTTTCTGAGAGCTGCAAGGGATAGACGGAGGTGGAGAGCCATGATCGCCCACGTCCTGAAAGGACATGGCACATCAAAAGAAAAAAATTACTGTTGCTACATTTGGGTTGATTCATATCATCAATTCTCATTGGTAATATATCTTATTCTTCTTAGCCCATCCTGGGTATGACGATAAATTACATCCGCGTCCTGGGTAAGACGATAAACTACGCCCAACAGCAAGTCTATGATCAGGGGGTTTTGAGGAGAATGGTCCACCTCTTAATTGCTGGTGTTCCCAGGTCCACACTGACCCGGGGTGGTAGCAGCTGTTAGGGTCCCAGCTATGGTAAAATAGTTAAACCCCAAACTGGGTTAAAAAAAAAAAAAACTATGAAAGTGTAAAAATAGATACCAGAAATACTTTTTATAAAAAAAATATTGCCAGCAATACATTTTTGACGAAAAACATATTACCAAAAATTGATTTATGAAGGAAAAAAATATTACCAGCAACAAAAATTTTGTCGGTATTAAATAACCCATCGAGGTTGACATGCCGTAAAAAACCCAAACCAAACCAAACTATCGCTATGAATCTATTTCAAAATTTTGTTGGCATTAAATGACCCACTGAGGTCGATATGGCATAAAACAAACCAAATCAAACCAAAAACCATTCTTCTTGGCAGTAATCCCAAAGCTCTTCCGCATTAAATGGTTTCCGTTGGAGCACGTTTTTAATAAGTTCTTACCACAATGATTCAATTATATTGAAATCAGGAATTTATTGTGACCAGTCTTCCAAAAGTTGAACAGCTTCCTCCAGCAGAAATATTTTTTGTTGCATGTGATGTTGTGTAAGGGGCACATTCATGCTGCAAAACGTACCCTTCTTCATAGTCTGGCAGAGGCTTGTACTCAATTAAGCTAATATAGTGTTTGCTCTTCAGGTTTCCATCAATTATTTTTTACCAGCATTATCCTACCTTCACTTTTGACGTCACCCTCTTTCAATACGTTTATACCAATGATTCCGAAAGTGGGTGGGGGGCATACCCCAGCGGAGGGCCACGGTAATATTTTGGTGAGTCATGAATAGGATGTGCACTCTTGGGCTTATTATACCAACAGAATAAGGGGTCAATTCGAGAATGAGTTATTAACAGTGAATTGTTTTCTAGTCAGTCTGAGTGATGCATGTTAATTCATACGATGCATATACAGTATGCATACATAGAAATATTGTGTGTACGTATGTACGTACATGTGTAATTGGAATAAACAGTATTTCCCGTCTCCTCACACTCGCGTGACTCGGTCAACAAAGGGGAGGGCGTGATGCATGTCGCTGGAAGAGCCCATTTTTTGTCGGCCAATCAGCGCGTGAGGAGAGGGCGTGATGCATGTCGCCGGAAGAGCCGATTTTTTGTCGGCCAAACAGCGCGTGTAAGCATTCAGTTTGCTCCCTTCACTTGAATTGCAGTAAAATTTTGAATATGTAAGAATTAAATATTTACGGGGGCACCAGAATTTTAGAAATATCAAAGTGGGACATAGCCTCAAATCGGTTGGGAACCATTGGTTTATACCATCAAATATTACCGTCTTTGTGGTGAGCTTTGAATTCTTTCTTTTCTCTCTCTTGTATTTTTACATAATATCTTGCATTAGCATGCAACTCTATTTTGCATTCAGCAATCAAAATTACAACGTTCCATCATCCCATGTTAGATCTCCTTTAGACAACGTCAATATTCTATTCTTTTTAGTAAATGGTGTTTTATTTTTTTTTCCTATATGTCCGCTCAATTTGCTTTTGCGTAATAAAGGCGAACTAGAT
>OZ010599.1:29139681-29169681 GCA_963932145.1 Acanthosepion lycidas
GGTGGCTGCTGAAAGACACTATGTCTGGACAGGACTCTGCACCATGCCACAAAAGCAAGAAAACCCAATCATGGCTGTCAGGAAATTTCTTTGACCACACCAGCCCTTACATCTGGCCACCTAACTCCACAGACTTATATTTGGGGCTCCGTTGAGCGAGAGACCAACAAAACTCCTTATAGCACCAAAGATGAACTGAAGGCAAGGGTTATGGCAGCATTCACCAACTTAAATAAGGCGACAGTTCAGAACGGTTGCAGTAGATTCCAAAGTCGTCTGGAGACCATAGTTGAAGCCAATGGCATTTTTATTAAATAAATTTACTCTTTAGTATTTCAAGAAATTTTTGTGTAATTTTGGTAAATATCATTGTTAAAATGAGATCTCAGTGTAATTTTCATATTTGCGTAATTTAAACGACAATTCATGCATAGCAAACTGTACTTTTCATAGAAGGAATATAACAGGTGTTGAGCTACCTGGGCAAAAACAAGAAACCTATTTGTGTATTATAGCAAAAGAGGAATGCACAGTGTATTAGGGTCAGTTGGGCACCGTCTATAAGTAAAACAGCACCATGACGTAATTCAGTCAACACCATGATGCACAAGCAGGAGAACTCAGAGATGGTTGTCAGACAATTTCTGCAACCACATCATCCCTTAAACCTGACCACGTAACTCCATAGACTGCAACACTCTTGATTATAATGTGCGGGTTACACTTCAGCGAGAAATCAACAAAACACCTTGGCACACCAAAGATGAACTGAAGCCAATGATTATGGTAGCATTCACCAATTTAAATAAGGAGACCGTCCAGAAGAGATGCAGGAGATTCCAAAGTCGTCTAGAAGCCATGGTCGAAGCCAATGGCGATTTTATTAAATAAGTTTACTCTTTAATACTTCAAGATATTTTTGTGTAATTTTGGTATAACTGTTAAAATGAGATGTCAGCATTATTTTCAATTTTGCGTCATTTTGACTAAAATTTATCCATCGCACAGTGTATATACATATATACATACATGCACATAACTGACTCAACACGAAGGCCTAAATCAATTGCCTGTAGAAGGTAGTATTGTCTTGCATCAAGAGATTAGCTGCTTGAAGACCCTATGCCTGGCAACAGAACTCTGCACCATCATCCACAAGCAGGAGGACATAGAGATGGCTGCTAATTTTTGCGACCACATCATCCCTTACATCTGGCCATCCAACTCCTTGAACTGCAACACACTTGATTGTTATGTATGGGATACAATTCAGCGAGAGAGAACAACATAACTCCTTGGCACACCGAAGATGAACTGAAGGCAATGTTTATGGTAGCATTCACCAATTTAAACAAGGAGACCGTCCAGAAGAGATGCAGGAGATTCTGAAGTCGTCTGGAGGCCGTGGCTGATGCCAAGATGTCAGTGTTATTTTCATTTTGGCGTCATTTAGACGACAATTTCTCCATCGCAGCATGTATAGCTGTTAAAATCAGATGTCAGTGTTATTTGCATTTTTACTCAATTTAGATGACAATTTATACATCGCTTCCTGTATATATGAAAATAGCTCCATCAAATCTAAATTAGCGATGACCAATATAATGTATCAATTTCCCTTCTCAGGACAAGACTCTGTTTCTTCTCAAATCAATTACCTATATTGAACATACAGACAAATTCTTCAGTAGACTCGTCACCTGTTACTTACAAAAATCAACTTCTATCTACCCACAGTTTAAAGTTAACAGTATCAAATTTTCTGGTCTAAATGAGTAAAATTCTGTATACATCACATTACCAGAAACATCTCACTAAAAGAGAAGGCCCTGTATATTAAACATCTCTCTTCCACTATCAACCTCACTTTATTTAGCAGTGGAAATGGAGTGTTGAATGTATTTTTTAAAAAAATAGTATGACGCTCACTCGAATTCCAGGCGCGTCCTAAACACTCGAAGCACTGGACCCCCCCCCCAAAAAAAAACCCCATCCCCCAAAAATTAAACAAAACAACACAAAAATACACCTCAAAGACTCAAAAAATAAAGAGAAATTAACATCACCTAAAACAAAACCCCTTGAAAATGGCTAAAGAATTGCACGAAAGTGATTGGGACAATGGACAATATGGATATTTTTGCAACCGCTTATTCGCGCCAAACGGTAAAACAAAACAAAACAAAAAACAAAACAAAAACAGTAAAAAGTAAAGAAAATATAATTAGAATTGCCTTGTCTGCCATAATTATTCAAGGATGGTTAAAAGAAAAGTTGCTGTCGAATTCACCCCAAAATATGAATTCACACCAAAATATGAATTTACCCCAAAATATGAATGCACCCCAAAATATGAATTCACCTCAAAATATGAATTCACCCCAAAATATTAATTCACCGCAAAATATGAATTCATCCCAAACTACGAATTCACTCCAAAATATTAATTCACCGCAAAATATGAATTCACCCCAAACTACGAATTCACTCCAAAATATGAATTCACCACAAATTACGAATTCACCCAAAACTACGAATTCACCCCCAAAATATAATGCACCGCAAAATATGAATTTGCCACAAACTACGAATTCACCACAAAATATGAATTCAGCCCAAAATATGAATTTACCCCAAACTACGAATTCACCCCAAAATATGAATTCACCCCAAACTACGAATTCACCCCAAAATATGAATTCACCCCAAAATATGAATTCACACCAAAATATGAATGCACCCCAAACTATGAATTCACCACAAAATATGAATTCACCCCAAAATATGAATTCACCCCAAACTACGAATTCACCCCAAAATATGAATTCACCTCAAAATATGAATTTACCCCAAACTACGTATTCACCCCAGAATATGAATTCACCCCAAACTACGAATTCACCCCAAAATATGGATTCTCCCCAAAATATGAATTCACACCAAAATATGAATATACCCCAAACTATTAATTCACCACAAAAATATGAATTCACCCCAAAATATGAATGCACCCCAAAATATGAATTCACCAAAAAATATGAATTCACCGCAAAATATTAATTATCAAAATATGAATTCACTCCAAAATACGAATCCAAACCAAAATACGAATTCACCCCAAACTACGAATTCACTCCAAAATATGAATTCACCCCAAACTATGAATTCACCCCAAACTATGAATTCATCCTAAAATATGAATTCACTCGAAAATATGAATTCACCCGAGACTATGAATTCACCCCAAACTATGAATTCCCTCCAAAATATGAATTCACCTCAAAATATGAATTCACTCCAAAATATGAATTCACTCCAAA
Organism: Acanthosepion lycidas; assembly: GCA_963932145.1. Lineage (NCBI taxonomy): Eukaryota > Metazoa > Mollusca > Cephalopoda > Sepiida > Sepiidae > Acanthosepion > Acanthosepion lycidas. Next base: position 29,143,002 of record OZ010599.1, read on the forward strand.
ATATGAATTTACCCCAAACTACGAATTCCCCCCAAAATATGAATTCACCTCAAAATATGAATTTACCCCAAACTACGAATTCACCCCAGAATATGAATTCACCCCCAAATATGAATGCACCCCAAAATATGAATGCACCCCAAACTACGAATTTTCCCCAAACTACGAATTCACCCCAAAATATGAATTCACCCCAAAATATGAATTCACCCCAAGATATGAATTCACTCCAAAATATCAATGACCCCAAAATATGAATTCCCCCCAAAATATGAATTCCCCCCAAAATATGAATTCCCCCAAAAATATTAATTCACCTCAAAGTAAAAAGGCTTTATATTTATTAAAATTCGCACCAAATTCTCCCAGTACGATGCTCTTCCATTACGCTCCGTTTTGGTTAAAATTTACAATCACCCCAAAAGTAAGCCATTCGGGTGAGCTGTTTCTAAATTCGCACGCATCCCAATAAACAAGCAAAAAAAAGATTTTTTATTTATTTATTTTTTAAGTTGTAAAATATTCTCAACCTTAACCCGTGCCAAAAATTAATAGAAAAAAAAGAAAAAACAAACTTTTACTTAAAATCAACAATTTCAATAGAATGTCAAAAATCTATTAAATAAACAAACTTTGATTTAAAATTCATATTTCTTGGGCCGAATTAATATTTGCAATAAGTAACTTGACATTATTTGGGGTGAATTAACAGAAAAGATCCAGATAATTAAGGTCTACTGACCTGGTCATTCGATAGTCTTAATAAAAAACATAATCTTGATTTTAGATATGGCTAACATATTACGTCTCTCTTAGAATGTGTATGTGGTTGGTCAATAGTATTAAGTCGCTTTATGCTTTTAATTTTATGAGCCGTAAATACGATTTTTTCTAAATCTTCAAACGTCCAGAAAAATACAGAAATCAAATATAAAACAAGAAAAAAAAATCAATGGTTTCAAACATGTCGTCCCTTGCGGTTAAATATTTGAAAAAAAAAAAGAAATATTGCGAAATATCATGGCTTACAGCGGTAATCCTTTTGAATAGTTTCATCGCCAGAAGCCAATTCCGATCAGGGGTTATTTCGTTGATAGAGAAAAAAGTCTTTTGTTTTGCAGAAGTTATTTGATTATTACCGATAAAGACTTCACATTTATTCTCTTTTTCTAAATTCTCTCGCTTTTATTCTAATTTCAATAGTCAGCTAAAGGCAAAGCTTTGATCACTTAAAAAAAAAAAAATAAAATGAAACAAAATAGGAATAAATACTGGTCAAAATATATATCCATTGTGAATGTACAGTGTGTTCCAAAAGTCACGCAACAGCTGGTAGAGAACGTACACTTTTCGAGTAGCAACCACGGAAAATTTTAATGATATCACCTTACTTCGGAGAAAAATCTTCTAACGCTCCATCCAAGATGTCTTGAGCCAGTATGGAAGAGGAGGCTTTACATATCTATCTATCTATCTATCTATCTATCTATCTATCTATCTATCTATCTATCCCTTTCTGTTCATATCTATCTATCTATCTATCTATCTATCTATCTATCTAATTCTGTCCATATCTATCTAACTGATAGGAAAGATACATCGAGTGATCTATCGAGTTTGTGTGGATGGATGAGTGTACAAGGACTGGGTCGAATAGGAAGAGAGAAAAAAACGTTGGTTGGACTTACAAATAATAGAAAACTGAGGAAAGCCATGATCGCCGACCATGTGAAGTGACCCCGCGGATAAAAGTAGAATATGCTCGGGTAGCAAGTTGGAGAAAAGCACAAGGTGTCAAGCTTGTCTTGCAAAGTATTTGCTAGACTTTAGAAATTAGGGCATCGAGAATTTTTTTTTATTGTACCCTGTTAAACCAGGTTTCATTTTCCCATTGAATGTTCTCTCAGACAAAAAATAACCTCCATTTGTTACAAGATTTCTTGTCATCTATAGTCAATGTTTCTGATCTCAATGCCTTTAAATTATGATGCTAGCAATTCGTAAAGAGTTTTCCTTAACTTTAAAATAATACAGCCTCTCCTCACTTACTGACTTACATATTTAAAGACCCCACTAATAATTACGACATGCCATACGAGCCGCCACCGGTAATATAGGATATGATATTGTAGGAATAATAACGCTATTGACGGCCTAAATCAACCCGTACATTTTTTTTGTTACTTTAGAATTGTGTAAGGAAACGCAAAAGCAACAAGAGAAACAACAAAAAGGAAGACAACAATGGTTTTATAACAACAAGATTAATACCTGTCTATATATCTGAGATGAGATATTATGTACACTATTTACATTATTCGGACTATTGTCCTCATCTTTGTGGACATATTTATCACACCGTTTCGGCCTTTCAGTATCTGTCTATATTTCTGAGATGAGGTATTATGTACATTATTTACATTATTCGGACTATTGTCCTCATCTTTGTCGCCATATTTATACCAATGTTTCGGCCTTTCAGTATCTGTCTATATTTCTGAGATGAGGTATTATGTACACTATTTACATTATTCGAACTATTGTCCCCATCTTTGTCGACTATTTATCACAATGTTTCGGCCTTTCAGTATCTGTCTATATTTTATGACATGAGGTATTATCTACACTATTTACATTATTCGGACTATTGTCCTCATCTGTGTCGGCATATTTATTACAACGTTTCGGCCTTCTTCAGTTGGTTGGAATGTCGAACTGAACCCTTTATTTCGCTCACTGGGGTAGATTGTTCTAGTTCAACGTGCCATGTTTAAAGGATGTCATTTGGCAGTTATCTCCTGTTAATTCTCCTCTCCAAGTTCTTCACTACCTTAACCGGGTATTGAACTCACATACCTTGGGTCTTGTCACTGGATCTAACCAACGCCTTTATCCACTGTGCCATTTCCCTTGAGGACACATGGCACAGTGGAATTGCAGAAGGGAACTAACAGTAGAGAACTTTGGTCTGAATTAAAGTTTTTACTGATGAAAATATTTTTACCTGAACTCATAAAAATTGAATGAGCATGTTGCTCAAATTGTTCACTATGAGAGAGTTGGGTGAATTCTGTATAGCTGAGAATATGCTCAGTAAACTTAGGTTTAGAAGAGTTTAAGAAGTAATTTTCCAAGCATAGCTTAGATGTGGCACAAGGCCGAATGTATGGGGCAGTTTAAGAAGTGAATGTTCTGTAATGTTTGTAAGTTTCCATTCCTTGTAATGTTTTGTAATTAAGTTTCGTCGATTCTAGTTGAATATTCGTGATATGTTAGTTTGCAATGAAGTTTGTGAAGTTTCGTATGTACGTGTATGTGTGCGACTGTGTAAATGTTTTCAAAGACACTATTTCTTTTACGGCTACATTTTCGTATCGCAAAGACTAGTGTAGAAAAGTAGAGCGTAGAAACGAAGATGTGTCTGAAATACTATAATCAGAGCAATCACGTTTTAGGCTCCTGGAAGCATTTCTAGTTTTTTGGCAGGAAAATTTGATTTGGTCACGCGCTGGAAAAAAGCACTTGTACGTGTGTGGATTGTAACGCCTACTTTTATTGACAAATTAGAAGTTGAGGTTTAACATTCAACATTCTAACCACCTGAAGAAGGACGGAGCGTACATCAGCCAAAACGTTGTAATTAATATGGCGACAAAGATGAAGACAATAGCTCGAGTAATGTAAATAGTATACATAATACCTCCTCTCAGAAATATAGACATATATTATTAATTATTTTATTAATTTTTTCTTCTTTGTTAAAAATTTCTAACTTTTGATTAAAAAAAAAACCTTGTTTATCTTTGCGTCAGAGAGATTACTAAAATAACATAGCAAATTTTATGTGACGTCCCCCCGGTGTCGCTGCGCCAATCGTGACGTCTGCCTGGCTGCGTCCGTCGTGCTATCCTGTCCTGTGACGACAAACTGGCTTGCTATTGGTCGCGGCACCAAATGTTACGTTCTAATCTTTTGGTGATTCGGATGGGAATCTGGTTAGATTCGGTATCAGCCTTGTCGTTCTCAGCTCGCCTCCAACGCCTGGTTACCGAAGTAACTGTTTTGATTTCTAGTCTAACCTACCCACGTTGTGATTTGATCTTAGGTAGACGAAATCAATCAGTCGCCGGGACATAATGCAAACTAAGTCCGGGCAAGGGCAACACCGCAGAAGTATATGTAAAATAAAATAAAATAATAACTCGAAAAGTTCAAATGTGATAAAAAGGATAACAATATTTTATATCTGGTTGCTGAATACAGCACTGCGTCTTTCTCCCAAACCCGCCATATGGATTCGTGACACTTTGTGTTTTTTAGGCGAGTCTTAGCATCTTAATTTGTTCTTTTAAGAAACTAGTTTTAGTGTATTTTCAGGCGATATTCGTAAAACTTGTTTTGGTGGTGTGAGTCTAAGTTGTTCTTCAAAAATAAATTGTTCTTGGTTAGAAGTTGAGGTCGAGAGTTGCGTGGAATCTTTCGAGTCAGCTATCTGCGAGGCGGGTGCAACTCCAACTGCGAACTTCACTCAACTTAACTCGAACTAATTTTCACTCGTTGCGACTATGCTTATATGGACGCCGACCAAAACCGGGGTGGGCTTGTCGGGGTTTGAGGTCCCTTGATAATTCTAAACCCACAACCGACTTCTTTGTTTTCGGTCAGGAAAATTTTATTATTTTCAATTTTTGGAAGTCTTTCGTCTTCCCACCTTCTTCTGTTCTCATATTGCTATCTCACCTCAGAGGTTGTCAACGGGTTTCCCCTCTCTCTCACAGTGGCATCTCACACCTATCCCTTCAGCGGGGCGCAACAGGCATCCCCTACTTCTTCACATGATTACCTCCGCCTAACGTTCATGCCACCATCCACCCAATGGGCGCTCAACAGCGTGGGTGTGGCCAGACTAGCTTCGGTTTAAAAAAATCTTCGTCAAAGAAAAATAAATTATCTTCCCTTTTTTTTTTTTCTTTCCTTTCTTCGAGGAGATCTCACACCCTAGACTCTTATCTTAACCGACTCAACTGGAATTCGTCAATCGAAACTTTTCGCCAGCATCAAGTAGGTGGTCATCTGATAAGATCGCATTCTGGCGTTAATTATTCCTGATAAAATAATTCTTATCATAGCCAGCTCCTGGCACAAAACAGATGCCTTTTTGAAAGATATTGGTAGATAGCCAATGGCTCAGTCTTTTTTTTCTGTAATTCTGCGGTTGATCCAATCGGACATTTTTCTGCGCCCCAATTAATTTTTATCTATTTAGAATTCTGCCCTGTAGGTCACCTGAACGACTTGAAATTTTCACCATTCGGTGCGCCGTCATGAATCAAATCAAATCCTACACATCCACGACCTTACCTTCCTCACTAATGAGAATAAAGCCTTTAGCATTTTTCTTTGTTAAAAAAGAAAAAGATCGGTTAGTGTCATTTTCGTGGTGGCTTCTTATCACCTAAATTTAATTCTCGCCTTTTTTTCTTCATTCCTTCTAGCGACCTAAATAGTGTCATAATCCTCCCCTAACCTATTTGTTATTTACGAGTAAATGACGCCTAAACCCAAACACACTGTTTAGCATGCATCATGCATCTGTCCCATGCAATCCTATTCTTCATTCCTTTTTTTTTTACGGTTTTACATGCAAGGTGATGTACTTTTCATCTTCTTCTGTTCTACATTCAAATGTAATGTTCTTTTCAATGTTTTTTTCTCTGCTGTAGGAGGTTTTCCGCTGCACGTGTCGGTTTCACGTCAGCCTCCTCCCTGTCTTTCTGCAATTTCTTCACCGATTCTGTATGAGTAAGGAACACTGCTCGGCATCTCCCTCTCGAGTTGCTGCATACTCATTTGATTACCGCTAGTTAATTCCTTCTTACTACTAATCATCCATATTGCCATACCCCCTATGGCTATAATTATGAATGTACCCATCATTGCCGACCAACTTGTCGCGATCTGCTCATCATCTTCCCAAGCCATAACTTCATTTCCCAACGTACTTAACTTGTCCCTCAATTGATCCATATCGATCTTTTCTATCGGCTTCATTAGTACTGGCATTTTACTCAAGGTAACATTGGGGATTCCCCTCACTATTGACTCCCACAACTCTGTACAATTGACTAAGCTTCTGCCAATCATTTCTATGAGTGAATCTTTCTCTTCATATCTTTCTTCTTCCTGGTAATAGGGAGGTAAGGAAATAGATATCCCAAATGCCGAACATCCCAGGGGTAATTTTAACAGGGATAATGGTGGCCGTACTCTTAATGTCATTGTGGACTCTCCCCCACATACCCTAGACAAGCTAATGGGTTTCTGTGCGACCACTGCCCAAACCCCGTCTGAAACACTGATAGCTTGTGGTAATGCCGTGTTTGCTAATACCTCTACTTGACAAGTTCTCTTAATTCCCTCTTTCTTCCCTTCAAACAATTCTAGTATTCACATTTTGTGGTTACCAGCTATATAGATAGGGCTTAACGATGTACAATTCCCTAGAGCATCATTTCTACACTTTCTAGCTTCTTCAGCTGTTAGAAACATGAATTTTGTTCTACCCGAATTTAAAGCTATGTATTCTGTTTCCATCTTGTACCTTGCTACCATTGGTGTAGCTACCATCATCATCATCATCATCATCATCAACCCTTTCATTTTGATCATTCCTGCAAGGCAACAAAATTCTCTTGTTTTTATTATTCATAACTATTCGGTCTTGTTCAATTCTTCACTCAATTATTCCATAATTTCCTTATAAGTTTGTAATATTTCAGCTCTATAACTAACTAACTCCTAGCAGACAGAACAGTCCTGGTAGGTGCGTGGCGCTCCCACTTCAAAGGTCGTACTTCATGACACTACTGATGGCCAGTTAGCAATGCCAATAATCTTCTTGCGTCATTTGTGAGGTACAGCTCGCGACTCTATCCCCTCCATCCAAATCCACCACAGTCAGCCAGTAGATTTTTGGATGAGCCAGTGTCGTTATCTGTCGACACCGAGTGCTTCTATTCTGCACCGCTTTCTTTATTCCACTGAGACTTGGGGTTCTTCACCCTTCTCAATCTCATCTTCAAAGTTAGTTCTTGCTCGACCTCTAACCTTCCCTCGGTGTTTAATTCCCGCTCAGGAGGTGCCTTGTCTTCTTCTTCCTCTCCTGATTCTTCCTGTTTAGAGTCCTTGCCCTGGACGTCTTCAATACTTCTTGACACGATGTCTAAATCTCTCCTGTTTCTTAGTCTTTCTTTGAGCTGGGAAAGGGATATTTGATCCTCTTCCTCCCACTCGTTGAACTCTTCGACTTGTTTAGGGCGCCTCTTTTTAGAGTCCTTGACTGCTTGATTGGATCTCTTCGTTTTTCTCTTTTTTTTCTTTGGACATGGGGGTGCGATGGTAACATCACATGGTCTTCTCTGCACCGATTCAGGCCACGACTGAACGCCGCTGATCCCTGCCGAGGGTTCCAACTCCGTCACTCGGATCGCTTCGTCTATCTGGCCAAGTCGTTCTATCTCTTCATTTTCCTCGGAATCCTCCTCCGTCTCCATTTCTTCCAGCTCAACCAGAGTTACCTTCCTTGTCCTTGTCTTCTTAGGTCTCGGCTCGCTCATTTCCAGGTTAGCTATTTCAGCCTTCAGATTGTTGACATGGACCCTCCTTGCTCGTCCTGCCACTTGATCCCATATTACATATGATACTGGACCCGTCTGCTCTACTATCCGGTAGTACGGTTCCCGTCTTTGGTCCAGCTTTCCTTCTCTCTGTTGGATTTTATAGTAGACAGGGTCTCCAACCTTGAATTCTACTACCTTTCTTTCAGCACTGACTCTCTCATTTCTTCTCTTCTGTGCCCTCTTTATTCTTCTTCTGGCCTGTACAAATGTTTTATGTAGTTGTCCCAGCAACAACTGATGATGATCTACTCCCATATACTTTCTTCGGGGCTTCAACAGGTTATCCACAGGCAGGACCACGTCTCTGCCAAACAACATAAAGTAAGGAGAAAATCTGGAGGTTTCGTTTATCGTAAACCTCACGGCCGCCAGAGCCTGCGTCAAATACAAATCCCAATTTCCTGTATTCTCTCTGGCCTGCTTGGCAAGCACATCTCCGAAGGTTCTATAAAACCTTTCCACTTTAGCGTTTCCTTGGGGGGTGATATGGAGATGTTTTTACGTGCTCTATATTCAAAACTGTCAGCACTTCTCTCATCATGCTGTTTATATTCTCTGTGCCATTATCAGTGACAAGTTGCACAGGGGCGCCATACCTAGGGAAGATTTCACTTATTATCAAATCGGCTACAGTTTTCGCCTTCTTGTCTGGTACTGCATATGACTCAGGCCAATTTGTTATCCAATCGACAAAACTCGCTATATAGTTGTTTCCTTGTGCAGTTTCCCCATATGGTCTTGATACATCCATACTCACTTTCTCGAAGGGGAAGTTCCGCACGTGCATCTCCTCCAATGGTGCCATTTCCTGCATTCTGCTCTGCGACTGGCACACTACACAGCCCCGAACATAGTTAGTGACCTCTCCGTACAGTTTGGGCCAATAGTACTTTCTCCCTATTAGATCATATGTTCTATCAATTCCCATGTGACCCAACCTCTCGTGGTACTGTTCCAATATCTCTGGTCTTAAACTTTTGGGCACATACAATTTGGGCTTGACTTCTTCATCCCTACCTGAGAGATAATACAGCCTTTCCTCTATTACTGCATACTTGGTGGTCTCTCCTGCCTCCACCTTTTTTTAAGGGCAGCTATTTCACTGTCTGCCTGCTCCTTCTCAATTCCTTCTGTCCAGTAAGGATCGGTTATTATCTGTGCGTCCCCTTCCTCGTCCGATTCTAACATAGAGCTATCTTTTAGCTTATTAGAGTTAATTACTCTGATTCTATAGACTTTATCATCTACACCCTGCTCTAGTTTTGCAGATCTTTCTTCCAGTTGTTTCGGTATTCTTGAGAGCAAATCTGCACAAGTGTTTTCCTTCCCTGCCAAATACTCTATCTTACAGTGGTAGCCACTTAACTTTAGCGCCCACTGTTGAATCTTCTTATTATTTGTCCATTTTGCTTGCAGTAGGTACTGCAGAGACTTGTGGTCTGTCTTTATAGTAAAAATCGTACCATTCAAGTAGTAGTCCAGTTTTTGGAGAGCATACATGATAGCATATGCTTCTCTTTCTATTACTGGCCATCTTTGTTGTGTCTCTGAGAGCTTGTGAGAGAGAAAGTATATCGGTACCTCCTCTGGTATGCCTGGCACTGATCCTTCTTTATCGGTATACGGCTGGGTAAGAACTGCTCCTACACACTGCTCACTGGCATCAATGTATAGTACCATGCGCTTGCTGAGGTCTCGGTACGTCAGAAGTGGGACGGCTGTCAACTGTTCTTTTAACGTATCAAACGCCTGTTGACAGTCTTCTGTCCACTTGAACCTAGCGTATTTCTTCGTCAGGGCTATTAAGGGTATGGCAATTCTCGAGAATGCCGGGACGAATCGTCGGTAGTACCCTATAGCTCCTATAAACCCTCTTACTTGTCTTACTGTCTTAGGTTCTGGAATTTCCCTTATGACTTTCACCTTATCCATGTCGGGTTTAATACCGTCTCCGTTTATAACAAAGCCCAAATATCTAGTCTCCTCCTTCAGAAACTGACACTTCGACAATTTCAATTTTAAGCCGTGCTTTCTTATTCTTCCCAACACTTGTTTTAGATGGAAAAAATGATGTTCTACTGTTTCTGAAAATATCAAAATATCATCTAAATATGCCATGGCAAAGCTCTCGCATCCTTCTAATACTATTGACATCAGCTGTTGGAAGGTTTCCGGGGCATTGGCTAAACCGAATGGCATCACCCTGAACTGAAATAGTCCCAAGTGACACGCAAATGCAGCCTTTTCCTTGTCAGCCTCAGCAAGGGCTACCTGCCAATACCCGGACCTCAAGTCCAACGTAGAGAAGTACTTCGTTTTCCCTAATAATGCCAATATGTCATCGATTAGTGGTAATGGCACCGCCAACGGCTTCGATATAGAATTCAGTTTCCTAAAATCTACACAAAAACCGTGCCCGCCATCTTTCTTACCTACTATCACGATTGGAAAGCTCCAAGGGGAGATCGATCTTTCGATCATCCCAGCTTCCAACATCTCTTCTACTGCCTCTTCCACAAGGGGTCTCTTATGAATAGGTGTTCGGTAAGGCTTCAATTTCACAGGGGGTGGTGATCGCCGGTGTCGATTTTCATTTTTACTGTGTGGGTCTGGCCTAATTCCTTATCTGATTGGGCCACCACATCTCGATTATCTCTCAGCAGACTTCCCACTCTGGCCCTAAATTGATCAGGTGCCAATATATCTTCGTCTACTATTCCTTCTGTTTGTTCTGCGAGTTTTCCTCGTTTCTTTTCGAATCTCAATCGATTCAGAGTTCGTAGAGGTAGTGCTTTTCCTATCTCTTCCCCTCTCTTAACCTTTATCGTCTTTTCGGCCTGGTTCACCTTCATAATGGGCACTAATCCAGCTACCTCCACTACTGCCTCACACAGAGTTACCTCATTTTCTTCTAGGCCCTTCCCTTCTACAGGGACCAATTGCAGGCTTCCTTTTTCTATTTTCTTCCCTGACATTAGCCTACCCTTTCCCGACACTGCCTTTCTGGGGGGTAGCTTTACATCTTCCTACACCACTATTGTTATATCTTCTTCCGGTGGTCATCCCAATGGCGTTCTCTCGCCATTCACTACCAGCACAGTGGGGTTGAACTCTATCCGAGCCCTCTGGCTCTGAAATCAATCTTCTCCCAAGATTGCTTTCGTACACAGGTTGGGGGCTACGTAGAAGTTCTGGGTGCTTCTTAATTTCCCAATCCTCACAGGGAGCCTCGCCATCCCTCGTATCTCCACGGCATCTCCATCTGCGTGCGTGACTTCTAAGTCCGCTTCCTGCAACCCATTCTTCTGTTTCAACCTACTGTATGCTTCCTCTCTCAGCAATGAAACAGACGCTCCTGTGTCTATCAGGGCTTTCATTGCCCTACCTCCTATCCCTGCCCTACAGGATAGCTCCCTCTCTTGCGTCAGCGAAGAGAATACTTGGGCTTTCCTTTTCCTGGGTTCCCACCGTTGGTTCATCCCAGACATAGGCGTCGGTAGCAACAAACTCCTTTCATTCTTCTCATATGGGGGAGTTCTGCATTTTCTGCATCTGGGCGGTCCCGACTGGACCTCTCCCAGTCTCTTGCGGCTGTTCCTAAGAGTACAATTCCTCTTCAGGTATCCTACAAAACCAGCACCTTATTGTTGGACAGTTTAACGCAAAGTGGCCCGCCTGACCACATATCCAACATTTTACTCGTCCTCTCTTCAACTGGGCCACCCTCACTCTTATTCCTGGGGTGACCTGCCCTCTACCTAAGTGGCTCTCCTGACCACATGTCCAACGTTTTACTTTCCTGCTTTTTAACTGGGCCACCCTCCCGCTTAATTCCGGGGTGGCCTGCTGGCTTTTTCCTGGTTTTGTCTCTTGGGCTCGGCCTTTTTTATCAATATAGGTGGGGGACCTTTTTCTCAACCCGCACCACTTGGCTAGGTGTCCCTTCTTCTCACACCTAGTACACTTATCCCGCTCAATGTCTGGGGGCAAACCCCACTTCGTCGGACATTCCGCTGCTCTGTGGTCCTCATCCCCACATGTCCAGCAGACCAGCCCGTATCTACCCGGTGTGGGCTTATAGAACCCCTGCCTTGTTGACCAAGCCTTTCTTTTGGGATCTTCTTTCCACACCTCAGGCTCGTCCATCTCTAGCTTGGCCTTCTGATTCCACGCGGGGGGTCTTCCTCCTTCTCCCTTTCTTCCGACCTCTCGACTTTGCTCTTGCTTCTTCCCACCTCTTTTTACCTTCTCCCAAACTCCCTGGTTCTCTTTGGCCAGCGCCACTGCTGCCGATAACCTTAGCGGTCTTTCCTTCAAAACATCGTGACGAACACGCTCGTCACTGAGCGCTTCCACATACAAATCAGCTAACTGGGCCTGCATGACCGCATTATTTCTCACTACCTCTGGGAAAGCTAATGACGACAGCTTCTCCGCTCGGGTCCCAATTCTCCAGGGGTTTCGTTCCTCAGCTGTGTCAACTTCCGGAGGGCTCTCATGGCCTCTATCGCCGTCCCCTCGTCAGCGAACTCCCTAGTTAATAATTCTTCCAACCTTTCCCATGTCGTGGGGCTCATTGGCTAAGAGTCCTTTTATAAACTCAGACGCTTTCCCTCTGGTGGCATCATGCGCCAAATATAGGGTCTCTTGGTCTGAGAGTCTATATATTACGCAGCTCTTATCCAGGACTGCCAGCCAGTCCCTAAAATCCCTTGTACTCCCATCAAAGGCCGGGACCCTCGGTCCACCCAATAATTGTCTGCCGGCAATCCCTGTCCAGCCCCCTCTTCCTCTATGTCTATCCTATCTGAATCGTAGTCAGACATATTTAACAGAGCAAAAGAAAAACAATCTGAGCAGCAACAATCGAAATTGGGGGATCAACCGAAAATAAAGTGTTCTACGTGACAGACGATTTACACCTCGTTTTTCTCAGGTTCCGGGTTGTCGTACTAGAGTGTGTGGAACCGTATGGTTATAGCCGACCAAAGTCCTTTGGTTCCAACTGTAGTCTGTTTCAATTTGAGTCCTTGAGACGCCGTGTGCTGTCCTGGTCGAATTTTTCTGCAACTCCTGTGGCAGCGGCTGATCCAGGGTCTTATCCTGCTGTCACGGCACCAATTGTGACGTCCCCCCGGTGTCGGTGCGCCAATCGTGACGTCTGCCTGGCTGCGTCCGTCGTGCTATCCTGTCCTGTGACGACCAACTGGCTTGGTATTGGTCGCAGCACCAAATGTGACGTTCTAACCTTTTGGTGATTCGGATGGGAATCTGGTTAGATTCGGTATCAGCCTTGTCGTTCCCAGCTCGCCTCCAACGTCTGGTTACCGAAGTAACTGTCTAACCTACCCACGTTGTGATTTGATCTTAGGTAGACGAAATCAATCAGTCGCCGGGCCGTAATGCAAGCTGAGTCCGGGCAAGGGCAATACCGCACTAGTATATGTAAAAGAAAAGAAAATAATAACTCGAAAAGTTCAAATGTGTTAAAAAGGATAACAATATTTTATATCAGGTTCCAGAATACAGGACTGCATCTTTCTCCCAAACCCGCTGTATGGATTCGTGACACTTTGTGTTTGTTAGGCGAGTCTTAACATCTTAAGTTGTTTGTTCTTTAAGAAACTGGTTCTTGGTGTATCTTCTGGCGATATTCGTAAAACTGGTTTTGGTGGTATGAGTCTATGTTGTTCTTGGCTAGAAATTGAGTCGTGATTTGCATGGAATCTTTCGAGTTAGCTATCTGCGAGGCCGGTGCGACTCCAACTGCGAACTTCACTCAACTTAACTGGAACTCTAACAGGTTTTCAGTCGGTGCGACTCTGCTTATATGGACGCCGACCAAAACCGGGGTGGGCTTGTCGGTGTTTGAGGTTCCTTGATAATTTTCAACCCACAATCCACTTCCTTGTTTTCGGTCAGGAATATTTTATTTTCCATTTTTCGAAGTCTTTCGTCTTCCAACCTTCTTCTGTTCTCATATTGCTATCTCACCATGCCCTCAGAGGGTGTCAACGGGTTTCCCTTCTCTCTCACAGTGGCATCTCACACCTATCCCTTCAGGGGGGCGCAACAGGCATCCCCTACTTATTCACATGATTACCTCCGCCTAACGCTCATGCCACCATCCAGCCAATGGGCGCTCAGCAGCGTGGGTGTGGCCAGACTAGCTTCGGTTTAAAAAAATCTTGCTCGAAGAAAAAAAAAATTATCTTCCCTTTTTTTTTTTTCTTTCCTTTCTTCGAGGAGACTTCACACCCTAGACTCTTATCTTAACCGAATCACCTCGAATTCGTCAATCGAGACTTTTCGCCAGCATCAAGTGGGTGGTCACCTGATGAGATCGCATTCTGGCGTTAATTATTCCTGATAAAATAATTTTCTTATCATAGCCAGTTCCTGGCACAAAACAGATGCCTTTTTGAAAGATATTCGTAGATAGCCAATGGCTCAATCTTTTGTTTTTTGTAATTCTGCGGTTGATCCAATCGGACATTTTTCTGCGACCCAATTAATTTTTATCTATTTAGAAATCTGCCCTGTACGTCACCTGAACGACTTGAAATTTTCACCATTCGGTGCGCCGTCATGAATCAAATCATATCCGACACATCCGCGACCTTACCTTCCTCGCTAATGAGAATAAAGCCTTTAGCAAAAGAATAACATCGCTTAGTGTCCTTTTCGTGGTGGCTTCTTATCACCTAAATTTAATTCTCACCTTTTTTTTTCTTCTTTCCTTCTAGCGACCTAAATAGTGTCACAATTAGCACTGATTTGAAAAAAAATAAATATAATACCCCCAAAATTTCATAAATGCACATAAAATTATACTATTATGTATAATTGTTATGAAATTTTATTTCACTCAGGAGTGATATTTTATTTTTTTTTTTATAGTATTCTTAATTTTCCAGAAAGTATTGATAAATGTAAGGTGAAAGCTGAAGTGGTAAACAAAAATAAAAGATAAAAACTATTAGACTGTTGAAAGATTTTTTACTTTAAAAATTACGTGTTAAATAAGCTGGTTCACTTAAAAGTAGAAATAATTATGTCACTTCTGTCCTTCCGTACGATAATTCCTCCCTCACGTTAGTTGTCAATACGTGATGAAGCTATTACTCGTTACTTGTCAGTCTTTAAGAAAGGAAATAATATTTGTGTCAAAATATATGGACGTGCCGCATTATCGAACGCTGTTGGATATTCTTGATATCAGGAATATGTGAAATATTAGCGTGTAACTCCTCACTTATCGACCAATTCGTCTAACGAGATGGTCATTGGAATGGTACCTGGTCGTTAAGTGAAGAGAGGCTGTACCCTTTCCAGGCTTAACAAGGTAAAAAATATCGTATGTTAAGTTTGCTAAAAATTTATTTTAAAACGATCAATTCACTCCAAACAATGCGATGATACTATTAAAGTTTATTCATCACAATTTTATACAAAGTTCAATATTACCCCTCGAGTTCTTGAAACCGGCACTCTCTTATCCGGTAACTAACATAGTCCGCCAGTTTGCTTTTTTTAATCATCCGCCATTAGTTTGTTGAGCGTCTCACGAGGACAGCGCCACGCGTTGTTTACAACTTTTTCGCGGCAGATGACATCACCAGAGGGTTTTTTTTACGTGAAAACGGTGTTTCGACGCTATATGGCCGTAAGTCGTGAGTGAAACAGAAAATCAGAAGTTGGATAAATGTAGGAATATCAACAAAGAGCTTAGATGAATTCCCAAATATGAAGGTGGCATTTGAACCGGTTCTGAATAATCCTTGGGAAATGATTTGAAGAATTAAAGATTAGAATAGGAAAGAGCATTATGGGAATTGGTAAATTATTGATGATAAGGTTAGGGTTAAGGAATAGGTGGAAAGGAAGAAAGCAAGAAAGAAAGAAAGAAAGGAAGGAAGGAAGAAAGAATGAGAGGGAAAAACACAGATGGAAAATAAAATAAAATAAAAGAAAGAAATGGAAAAAAGAAAGAAAAAAGACAAAGCGGCAGATGATTACGTAAAGGGGGTTTAGTGGGAAAGTGACGAAGCCGAATGGTTAATAGAATACTACAAAAAGGAGGAGGAGGAGGCGGGAGAGAGGAGGAGGAGAAGAAGAAGAAGAAGAAACTTAAAAAAAAAAGGAAAAGAAATTGATCGATAATAAATCAAAATATTTCAATCAGAAAAGGAATGAATGTATATTGTATAAGAAGGATGAGGAGAAGGGGTCGAGAGAGGAGTAGGAGGTGGAAGAAGAAGAAGAAAGGAGGAGGAGATGAAAGAAGAAGAAGAAGGGGAGGAGAACGAAGAAGAAGAAGAAGAAGAAAGGAGGAGGAGGAAGTGTCACAAGAAAAGACAAACAGGATGAAAAAGTAGGATGAGGTGGAAGAAGAAGAAGGAGGAGGAGGAGAAGAAGAAGAAGAAGAAGAAGAAGAAGAAGAAACTTTAAAAAAAGAAATTGATCGATAATAAATCAAAGTATTTCAATCACAAAAGGAATGAATATATATTGTATAAGAAGGATGAGGAGGAGGGCACGAGAAAAGAGGAGGAGGTGGAAGAAGGAAGAGAAAGGAGGAGGAGATGAAAGAAGAAGAAGAAAAAGAAGAAGAAGAAGAAGAAGAAGAAGAAGAAGAAGCAGAAGCAGAAAGTAGGAGGAGGAGGAGGTGTCACAATAAAAGACGAACGGGAGGGAAAAATAGGAGGAGGCTGAAGAAGAAGAAGGAGGAGGAGAAGTAAAAGAAGAAGAAGAAACAGAAGAAGAAGAAACTTTAAAAAAGAAAAGAAATTGATCGATAATAAATCAAAGTATTTCAATCAGAAAAGGAATGAATATATATTGTAATAAGAAAAGAAGAGGAGAGGACTATGAACTGGGAAAGGTAGAACGAATAAAGATAGTCCAAGTAACCATGAAATAGAGAGAGAGATAGAGAAAAAGAACGTCATAAAGAGAAAAAGCAAATAACTAAAGAGAGGGATGAATTGAGAAAGACGAGCATGTTTAAACGACTTACAATGATGTTCAGAGATTGAAATATTTTAGTTACTAAATCGTTAAGATGATCAGAATTTCCTTAAAGACTGATCCGATTCTTTAAATGACCTACGTCTTCCTTGATGAGGATTTTCCAAAGATCTCTTCCCGCTTCGCTCGAGGCAGATGGTTGGCTGAGCCAGGCCGATTAATATTTCAACAGATGAAATTAATACTGAACAAAAACAAAAAAAGAAAAGCAAATGGAAAAATTTCCCCGACATCACCTTCCAAGGTTACTTCATTCAAGCCGCGTCGTTCACTTGGAGAATTTGGAAGCGACTCTCTAGTTAAACCGATTGTTCGATTATCAGGAGAGATTTTAACATTCATAAATTTTTTTAAGAGAAAATAAAACAAATAACTCAAGGTAGTCAATCATGAAGACACGAATAAAATAGTCCTGGATATGACGATGAACTATATATGGAAGCAAGGGCTGTGATCAGGAGGTTTTGAGGAGCGTAAAACCCTCGCTTATATGCAGTTGTTCCCAGGTTCAGTCAGGCCTGGGGTGGTAGCACCTCTTAGGGATCCAAAGTATGGGCAAATAATTAACCTCCAAGCTGGTGTCAAAACACTATGAAAGTATAAAAATAGATTTTCATAGTAAAAAATAACAGCAATAAATATTTAAAAAAAATTACCATCAATTTTTTTGTGAATTTTTTTTTTTTTACTAGCAATAGATTTGACTCCCAACAAAAACCATCTAGACGAAAATACGTCAATGAAACCTTATCTACAAACTGACTTCTTACAAAGGATAGACATTAGGTTCATTCGAACCTATCATAAAAATCTTGTTTCCATTAAATAACCCATTGAAGTGTTGATATGCCATAAAACAAAAACGACTAAACCAAATAAAATATAATGCAATCTCTACGCATATGCACAAATGTTTCAAGATGCTTAATACGGCACATACAATTCAACCTCATTAATCCGGCACCCTCGGACCAGGTCACTGCTGGACCACAGAACATGCCGAATGACAGAAATAACCTCTTAAGTCTGTGGTTCTCAATTTTTTTTATTTTTTTATTCGTAGATGACTTTCACCCTTAATTATTTCTGACGGAGCTCCATAACCATTTGATGAAGATAAAAAGTTTATTTTATTTGTTACACATGAATAAGTTTAGAAATTTTATTATAGAAATAGTAAATGTATATGATTTATTTTGAAGTAAAACTAATTTAATGAAAAAAAACAAAAAAACAAACTTGTATTTAACAACTAAATTCTATGGAACATTTATGTACACTAGTAAAATACCTCGTAAATAACAATTTATTTTTTTTTAATTATGTAATAATATTTTTAAAAATTGCAGATGTATTCAATGGGATCCTTGTGGTTGATGCTGTCCAGCGATTTGATTTATATTAGGCACAATATTGGATGTCAATGATAGTCGAAGATCACCCTTTTCATGATGTCGAGTCTTCTACGGGTTTCTGATAGTAAGTGAGATACGACTAAAACCCGATTTAACAAGGTAAGTGTTGTCTTATATAAGGTAAGATGATTGAAAAACAATAATAGCTTTGTCTTATATTCGCCTCCATCGATGTCAATGATAGTCGAAGATCACCCCATTCACAATGTCGAGCCTTCCGGTTTCTGATAGCAAGTGAGATACGACTAAAACCCGATTTAACGAGGTAAGTGTTGTCTTATATAAGGTAAGATGATGGAAAAACAATAATAGCTTTGTCTTATATTCGCCTCCATCGATGTCAATGATAGTCGAAGATCACCCCATTCACAATGTCGAGTCTTCTACGGGTTTCTGATAGTAAGTGAGATACGACAAAAACCCGATTTAACGAGGTAAGTGTTGTCTTATATAAGGTAAGATGATGGAAAAACAATAATAGCTTTGTCTTATATTCGCCTCCATCGATGTCAATGATATTCGAAGATCACCCCATTCACAATGTCGAGCGTACTACGGGTTTTTGATAGCTAGGGAGATACACGACTGAAAACCGACAAGTTAAGAAGATGAAAAAACAATAACATTCATCTGTGATTTTTTCCCAGAGTAGTGGACATCATTTTTTTTTTCATTTTTTTAAATTTAAAGAAAATATTTTAATTAAAATATCAATGCACACGTACATAGCAATTTACTAAGCGTAACTTACATGTGGCACACGGCCAAAAGTATGGAGAACCGAGTGAGTTATTGACCTAGCGCAGTCGTTCTCGACTTTTTTTTAGTCCATAGACCACTTTTAATCTTTTTTAGTAGACTCTCATAACCATTCGATGAAAAACAAGTTTTTTTTTTTATTTTTTACTAATAGATAAGTTTAGGAATTGCATTATAAAAATAGTAACTCTATATGCTTTATTTTGAAGTAAAACTAATTTAATGAAAATAAACTTGTAGTTCACAACTAAATTCTATGGAACATTTATGTACACGAGCAAAATAACTCATAATAAACCATTTTAAATAATGTGAGTAATTAATAAACTAAAAAAGGTGCAGCTTTTTTCAATGAGATCCCTATGGTTGATGTTGCTGAAGAGGTTAATTTTTCCTTTTTAACAGGAAAGAATAATTTCTTGTCATTTCTTACTCTTGAGCATGCATCATACAACCGGCCATGCATAAATATTTATTTTTAGGATCAAATTCCAACATTTGAAGCGTTTGGCCTTGGGATTTGTTTATAGTTCTCGCAAACGCAGGACGAAATGGAAACTGGATTCTTGTAGATATGAAAACATAAAGAAAAGATGCAAAAATAATAATGCATTTTTATTAAATAAGTATTTGGATCATTAAATTGTTTTTAAAATAGTGGGAGTATTTTGCATGTTAAATAGTAACATTTTTAATTTTCCCCATAAAAATTTAATGAATACTTATTGTACTAAACCACGCAGCCTACTAAAACCAATGGTACTTTGTACCCCTTTGCCTGTTTGTACATCTCCCCAAAATTTGATTTCGGTCGGCCAACATATGACGGACGGATAGGCGAGAGAAGCAACACGTAATTGTATATATAGATATAGTCCTGTATTTACTATATCTATCACAGAGATGACCATAAGGGCCACAGGTCGAAAGATTGCACAGTCCATGCAACTAGTGCAATGTGGGAGGTGTTGCAAAACGGTTTGAATGCACGGGTTTAGGCATATCCCATACAAAAAAAGTAACTTCTTGAGAATAGATACTACAATTTGATCCCTTAGTGAAAGCCGGATAAGGTAAATGAACTCGGTCGGTTGACAACACGCGTATATATGAAAAACGTGTGAGTTATTAATGGTAATAATAGCCGTTACGCTAAAGGGAAATATTTTGTATTGATTGATCGATCAGCCGGTTCAGATATCAGCTGAAGTTTATAGAATAAAATGTTTAAAGAGAAAACTCTTAAAACCATATATATATATATATATATATATATATATATATATATATATATATATATATATATATTCAGGAAATCAAATCTCGCAAGTCCAGGAAATGTTATCACACTTTCCAGTGTTGATGAGGATTTCCTTCCTAACCGTCTATATAAAGTTGTGGGGAATGTTAAAATCTTGATTATGTCATTCTCTTTGAGTTACGTACGCTATCCATTTTAGTTGTTGCTGCTGTTGGCAGTTCTCAAGTGATGTGGTTTCTGCTCTCCGGTAAAGTTATTTGTGATTCTGTAGCGCCAGTCCACAATGTTCAAAGGAATTTGGTCTTTGCGTATAAGCTGGTTCTCTCTGTGTCGAGCCAGAAAGTTTTTTTTTCTCGCCTGAGTCCATCCTTCAAATCTATAAATAAAGCATTGGCCTTTGCATGGAATACTACTATCATATATGGTCTGGAGCCCTCAATGTACGTCTCAAGGTCCTCGACAAAATCCACAGATATGCAATGTGACTGGCTCAGATCTGGCATCTCATCTACAGTCACTCTCTCACAGATGTGCTGTCGCTTCCCTCTGTCTTTTCTACAGGTACTTTAACGGTAACTACTCCGACGAGCAATTTTGACTGTTTCCGAAACTGCATGAATTTAAACGTGCTACTCAGTTGGCATCTCAGTCCGAGCCTTTTACTGTCGAAACGGTTAAATGTAGCCGTGTCTTCTACTCCGACAGCTTCATGTCTCGCACTTCCCGTCTGAGGAACTCTCTTCCTCTTACTTGCTTCCCTGATAGCTATAATCTCCAACTATTCAAATGCAAATGTCAGTCGATATCCCCAGATACCTTGATCTAATTCTTCGTCCTTTTTTTCATTCTTTCCTCAATCACGACTCTTTACTCTTGATCCTGCTCTCTGTAACCCCTTGCGTGCTAGTGGCACTCCTGCCTTAATTGGGGTGCAATACAGGGTGTTTCAAAAACAATACGCCAAAATCATCACGTGATGTGTCAAAAACGAAAAAAATTACAAACCTCTAGCATGAATACCTGTGTTGTATATACATTCAAATTTCATTTCATGTTTTATAAGTGCTCAATGTGTCCATCACCGGCAGCGCGGACAACATCAAGCCGATATGAGAATTTCTCACAAACGCGCCTCAGCATGCCACGGTCCACCGTGTTGATTGCAGCTGTTATTCAATCTTTCAAGTCATCGATACTTGATGGAAGTGCTGGAACATAAACTTGGTCTTTAACATACCCCAACAAAAAAAAAAAGTCACACACAGTGAGGTCTGGGGATCTAGCAGGCCAAGCACAGAGAGCAAGGTCTTTAGCACCTCTCCTCCCAATCCATCGCTGAGGCATGTTTTCATTCAGATGAGCTCTAACCCCGAGATGCCAATGGGGTGGTGCTTCATCTTGCTGAAAAATGAAGTCATTCGAATCTGCTTGCAGTAAAGTGAATAGCCAGTTTTGAAGCATTTCGAGATAGGTTTGTCCTGTAACGGTGTTTCCTTAAAAAAAAGGGGACCATAGACCTTGTCTTGAGACACAGCACAGAAGACGTTCACTTTAGGGGAATCTCTTTCATGCTCAACAGTTTCATGTGGGTGCTCTGTTCCCCAAATGCGCACATTGTGACGATTGACTGTGTCTGTCAAATGGAAATTCCCTTCGTCACTAAAAACTAAACGTGAAAAGAGAGTTTCATCACCTTCCTCAATCTCCAGCATTGACTCACAGAATGTCCTCCGCATCACCTTGTCATCATTAGTAAGTGCCTGGACGAGGCTTAGTTTGTATGGTTTCATGTGTAATCATCTCTTTAACACACGCCAGACAGTGGTATGAGGGATGGCAATCTGAAGACTTGCTCGACGTACGGACTTCCGTGGGCTGCTCTCAAATGCATCATGAATCCTTTCCACTTGCTCCTCTGTAACACGTGGTCTTCCAGGACTCTTTCCTTTGCACAGTCAACCACTCTCTTTAAACTGTCTAACCCACCGTCGAATGCTTTCACGATGGGGCGGATCAATGCCGAATTCTGTTCTGAAACCACGCTGCACCGTGGCGTTTGTTTTCGCGAACTCAAGCATGCAAAACGCCTTCTGCCGAGGAGTCGCCGTTTTGATTGATCTTTCCACAATTCAGCTGCACCGGAAGTTATACTAACGAGAGCGATGAAGCTGACACCGAATCAAACTTTGATAACTACTCTATCAAATAACCACTGATTCAGTCCACTACAATGCTACAGACCTGAAAAAACAGCGTAATGATTTTGGCGTATTTTTTTTGAAACACCCTGTATATATATATATATATATATATATATATATATATATATATATGGAAAAATAAGAAAGATTATCCAGTTCCCGCAACGACTGTCACACCGGAGACGGTATCCATCAACACTGTAATGAAGGGGAGACTACCAGAGGGTTTGAGAGCCCCTGAACTAGGTATCAAATGTAGCTTTCTTATGAATTTCATGAGAACAGAAAGAAAAACTTCACGGGTAAGACCTACCTTGCCTTATTGGAGCGAACCACATTTATTCCTTTCATAGTCCATTGGTGACATGTTCCATTCGAGTGGCGTATTCCCATGAGACGCTGCTTTGTGGAACCGACTCCGAAGAGGATGCTTCCGGATCGCTACAATCTTAATCTGCTCAAATCTAGAGTCAACACTTCCTCACATATTTCTATAAACTTCAAGTTTTTCCCTGTAAACATCTACTTCGAGAGGTTCTTTGGCGAAGAACAGATATTCCATCTTGATCTCAACCTGATAGCGAGGTAAAGATGATTTGACAAGACGCAAAAGTGTTGATCCCAGTTAGGAACTGACACATAAATTGACTGAATATAGAATACTCATACAATACGAGCTGGATAATCATGAAAACCAAACAGAGCATATGAGCACAGTTAAAGTGACGGTAATGCTTTTTAATAAAAATTTGTCTGATACAGAATGATGCATTATTATTATTATTATTATTATTATTATTATTATTATTATTTAATATCCCTATTATTATTATTATTATTTAACATCCCTATTATTATTATTATTATTTTTAATACCCCTATTATTATTATTATTATTTAATACCCCTATTATTATTATTATTATTATTATTATTTAATACCCCTATTATTATTATTATTATTTTTAATACTCCTATTATTATTATTATTTAATATCCATATTATTATTATTATTATTATTATTATTATTATTATTATTTAATAGCCCTATTATTATTATTATTATTATTTAATAGCCCTATTATTATTATTATTATTATTATTTAATATCCCTATTATTATTATTATTATTATTATTATTATTATTATTATTATTATTATTTAATATCCCTATTATTATTATTATTATTATTATTATTATGATTATTATGTTTTAATAACAAGACAAGCGAACTCCTGTCAGTTAACGGCGAAAATGTACGACTCATTAGAAAATTGTGGGAAAATAATGTATTTTAAATGGAATATATGAAAGGACCAAAATAGTTTTACTTACAATACGAAACGCCAAAAAATACTCTAGATCCTGCTGTTGCATTCTGAGATGTGCGAGTTGTCAGTTTTCACATGCCGAAAACAAAATTTAACCATTAATTTAACCAACATTTTAAACATCAATCTGACCATCATGTCCATGTAGATTTAAATTTATTCCTAAATCCCAAAACAGCTCAGTAGAGAAAAAAATCTGCCTGGCCACATTCAGTCCCTCGAAAACCAAATCAGTGATATTCCACCAATCGACGATCGGGCCAAGAACTTTCACTAATCTCGATGAACTAATGTCTTTTTTCAGTCTGGCCCCAACAAAGTGGAAATCGGGTGTACTTCAGCAAGTACCTGACTCCCTTCGCTATTCTCTACAGGTTAATTGAAAATTAACTTGCTATTTTATCCATGAATGGCCAATCAGGAATCCTGTGAATTTTTTCTCTGGGGGTTCGTTTTAAAATGGGGAGTTACTTTTCAATCACCCTGTATATGACCAGACAGGGATAGATAGATAGATAGATAGATAGATAGATAGATAGATAGATAGATAGATAGATAGATATGAACAAACTAGGTAATTGAAAAGTAACTCACTGTTTTATGTATGAGTGGCCAACAAGGAGTATTGTCATAGTACCCTGTGATTTTTTCTCTGGGGTTAGTTTTAAAATGGGGAGTTACTTTTCAATTACCCTGTATATGACGAGACTGGAATAGATAGATCGACAGATAGATAGATAATAACCAAACTGAGATAGATAGATAGATAGATAGATAGATAGATATGAATAAATTGAGATAGATATGAACTGATTGAGATAGGTAGAAAGAAGGTTAAATAGATAGATAGATAGATAGATAGATAGATAGATAGATAGATAGATAGATATGAACAAACTGGGTAATTGAAAAGTAACTCACTGTTTTATGTATGGGAGGACAACAAGGATTACTGTCATAACACCCTGTGAATTTTTGGGGCTGGTGTTGGTTCAAGGAGCAAGTCTACTACACCAAATCAAGACTTTGGAAGAAGTTGAAGCCCGAATACAAGAATTTATATCTTCGATACCAACAAGAGTCCCTAGTAAAATCAGTTGACGCGATTCCTGGGTGCCTCGAGAAGCTGGTAGCGAAATCTGGTGCCGATACTGAACTGCAGTGTAATATCACTCTTCCTCTATGGTAGTGAATGTTGGACAAATTCCTCATAGCTGAAGGGAAGACGCGAGCCAACAGAAATATCGTTCTAAAAAAAAAAAAAAAAAAAGAATGGTAACAAAACCATGGGCGGAAGATGTGGGGGACGACGAACAGCATGAGATGCAAAGTTCCCATTTGATATGTCAGAATCTAGGAAGGACATGAATTCATATTTCTGTTAAAGTGTGACAACAGACGACGGAAAATTTGATACCGAATTCGCAAGCAAAATCTAAATATAATTAGCATTGAACATTTCGCATTTCTCAACTGCTATTTGAAATTTACTTTTTTTTTTAGAATAAGCCTTCTAGTATTTATTTCTCTCTTAGTCTTTCTTTCTATCTTTCTTTCTTTCTTTATCTATCTATCTATCTATCTATCTATCTATCTATCTATCTCTTCCAATATATATATATATATATATATATATATATATATGAGAGTTAGATAGATATGAACAGACAGAGATAGATAATGAAAAAGCTGTTATATATATATATATATATATATATCAGCCTGTTTATTATCTCTCTCTCTCAATATATATATATATATATATGTGTGTGTGTGTGTGTGTATATATATATCCCTATCTATCTCAGTCTATTCATATCTATTAGGTTGGTGCAATAATAATGTCTCACATAGTAACATATGTGAGAAAACGACATTATTTTTGCACGAACCTAATATCTATATATCTACATCTATATGTATATGTATGTTCATTATCTAGCTACTCCTGTCATGTTCAAATATATCTTTCTCTCTATCTCTTCTATCTATCTATCTATCTATCTGTCTATCTTCGAATATATATATATATATATATATATATATATATATATATATATATATATATATATATAAGATTTAGATAGATATGAACACATGAAGGAATATATATATATCAGCCTATTTATTATCTATGTTTCTGTATCTATCTATCTATCTATCTATCTATCTATCTATCTATCTATCTATCTCTCTCTCTCTCTCTCTCTCTCTCTCTATATATATATATATATATATATATATATATATATATATATATATATATATATATAGTTTATGACAACTTAGGTAATCCGTATCGGTAGACCCGAGGAGGATGATATCCGGAGAGCTCAATGTAAAATTCAGAGCAGATATGTTTGAATAAAAACAGACCACGATAGATTGATAGATAGAAAGAAAGAAAGAAAGAAAGAGACTCAGATAGATAGATAGATAGATAGATAGATAGATAGATAGATAGATAGAAAGAAAGAAAGAAAGAAAGAAAGAAAGAAAGAAAGAAAGAAAGAAACAGACTTAGATAGATAGATAGATAGATAGATAGATAGATAAATAGATAAATAGATAGATAGATATTCGGGAAGATAGGAAGGAAGAGAATTAGAATGAGAAAGAGAGTTACATAATGTTTTTCACTTGTCCATAAAGAGATAAGTTGTTATTTCGTTTCACATATTGCGAGTCTCATTTCCGTGTTCAAATTGAATTGATGCCATAAATTGCTGCATCAATTTCAGCTTTTCATGTTCGATGAAGGAGGAAATTCTTTCAAGAAAAGCATTTCACAATTCCTGCATTGTGTCACGTTTTAAAACGATTTAGCACAACGTGGAAACTTATTAAATTGAATAATTTACTTTTGTGTTCAAAAACACGTGTAAACGAAGCATTACTTTTTTAGCTCCCTTTTTTTTTTTCTGTGCATTTAAATTTTGTTTTAAAGTTTTTAATGGCATTCTTTGAATATCCCTTGTGGGATTTAACTTTCGATCTGTGGCG
>OZ010599.1:29174681-29179681 GCA_963932145.1 Acanthosepion lycidas
ATAAGCCCGAAACCAACGCTCAGTCTCCCCAGTGGAAAACCATAAGCTTTCCGGGGCCGAAGAAAACGCGAATGAGAGTAAACAAAGAGCACTAGGTGTTGCTGTGTTTGTGCGATGGCTGTCATCGAAAAAGGAGAGAATTGCTTGCGTCTGGCGAGGCTCAATTTCGCCATGAGAAAGTACCTGCACATTCAGAGCAATTTGCGCATCACGTTTTGGCTAACAAAAACATTCGCCAGCTCCGATAATTACCACATTCCCCAAATATCGTTCCTTACGACTTTTCATTTTCCAGAAATTAAATCTTACTTGAAAAGAAGAAGATTTCAAGACGTTGAGAAAATCCAAGAGAATCCGACAAGACAGCTGCTCGCTATCCCCAAAAAGGAGTCCCAGGAATGATTCCAACTATGGAAACAACGCTGGATAAAGCGTGTAGCCTAAGAAGCTGTGTTTGGAAGGAATGTGTGTAGAATGTGGTCGTCTCGCCACACATAAGAATACCTTGTGACCAAGTCGTATGCAGCAGTTTTTAGTGAAAGACAACATTCACCAAGTCCCAAAACCACGACATTCCTCAGGTCTCGCCTCTTGCGCCGTTTTCCTCTTCCCCAAAATCAGATTTTTCCTAGAAAGGAACAAGATTCGTGGAAATCCAAGAGTATCCAAAGAGGCATCTGCTACCTATCTCAAAAAAGGAGTTCCACGAATGTTTGAATCAATGGAAACCATACTGGATAAAGGCCAAGGCTTCAGAAGAGACTTGAAGCAGCAGAAATTGGTTTCTACAGAAGCATGCTGAGAATACCATGGACCGAACATGAGAGCAACGACGAAGTTTTATAGAAAATGTAAACAAGAAGGACACTTATACTTAACATTGGGAAGAGAGAATACCATGGATGGAATATGAAGAAGAGACTTGAAGCAATGGAAATGTGGTTCTACAGAAGCATGCTGAGAATACCATGGACCGAACATGTGATCAACGATGACGACGAAGAAGATGAAGAATAAGAAGATATGATATGCAGATTACACAGTGTTGATAGCAGACACGGAGTGAAAAGTATACAATTCCCAAAAGAAGGTACTGAAGGAAAACGAGAAGGAAAGATTAAACATCAACTGTAAGAAAACAAACTGCATGAGTCCAAAATGGAACTTAGAAAATGGAGATCAAGATGCCTTCGTAAAGCTAAGCAGAGTATTAAGAGATAGAAAACTTCATTAGAAACACAAAGAAGACTATTGAACGTGATATGTGTCCTCCTGTATGCTGGCGAATGTAAGACAATCACCTCAAAACTGAAGAAGAGTCTTCAAGCAACGGAAAAGTAATTCTATAGAAGGATGCTGAAGATGCCATGTTCCGAACACGTAAGCAACCACGAGGTTTTGGAGAAAATTGAAATAAATAGTAAACTCACAGGATATATTGACGACAGCACGGACAGAAGAAAGTAAGGCATAATATACTTAAGTAGCTTGAGTAAACGCATGACGTAATAGGGTTTGAAAGAGAGAACAAAAAGACAAAATTTAGTAAGAGTTACAAGGGAGAGTAAGCTGTGGAGAGCCAGCATCAGCCACTTCCAGAAAAACACGGCACCAAGAGACATTGGCAGGAGGAAACACTGCACAAGAAAAAAATGGCGGTGAACTTTGAGACTATAAGACGAGCATTATATTGTAAAGATTTCAGATCAAATTTCTACGTGTCAGTCCCCAAACTTATCTATTCCTTGCGCATGCGTGTGAACGCGCATGTTTGCGGAATTTCGAGTCGAAAAGAGGAGTAAGAAAGAGACCAATGAAAAATGGAAAACCTGTTATTTGTTAAAAAAAAAAAAAAAAATTGACGACAGAGAATTATCCTTAATCCCCTGAAACGTTCGCCTCGTTTTGGATACGAAATAGTCGGCAAAATATGTCATTTCATACGCAAACACAAAGAAAGTAAAAACAAAAATTGTTCAGGCTAATATGTTTTAAAGCAACACTCAAACTCCATTGAACATCTTTTTAAGTCTTCGTTTGCTAATAGAGTGGTGTTTTCTTGAACAGAGGCAGAAATCAGCTTTCGTCTCATCTGGAAATGACACACTGTCGGAATCTCAAAGAGAAAGTAGCCAATAGGATTAACGTAAATTCCGATGCCTGTATGGTGGTAATTGTTTATGTCTGTGTCTCTGTGTGTGTGTATGTGTTTCTGTGTGTGTGTGCGCGCGTGCATGTGTTTATAGTTTTTTTTTTTATCGTGATTTTTTTTGTTTATTTCTGTGTTAATCTTTCATTTTTTTATGTTTCCTTTCATTCTTCTCATTATTTGATTTTTTTTTTTAAATTTCACGTAAATTTATTTATTATTCTTTTTTTTCTTTCTTGCTAGAATTCATCTTTTCTCGTTTCAGCGAATTCTTCCTTCTTTTTATCATTCATTAATTAACCATCTGCAACAATTTATCCCTCATATTTCTTTTACATACATATATATATATATATATATATATATATATATATATATATATGTGTGTGTGTATATATATATATATATATATATATATATATATATATATGTATGTATATATATATATATAAATATATATGTATATATATATATATATATATGTGTGTTTGTATATATATATATATATATATATATATATATATATATAGTTAGTTAATTTCTCATAATTATAAGATTTCTATTAATAATATATATATACATATAAATATTGCATACACACATATACACACACACATATATATATATATATATATATATATATATACATTACACACACACACACATATATATATATACACATATATATATATATACATTACACACACACACAAACACACAAACACACACACATATATATATATATCACAAACACACACACACACATATATATTCTAACATATACGTTGTTGTCTTTTAAGGGATTGAAATGTTTGTTTTCCTTTCTTTCTCTCTTGTTTTTTCTTTCTTTATTCTGCTTTTTTTTATTTTCATTTACTCTATTCGCGTCTTCCTTTCTACCGTGTGTTAACTTTTCTTTCTTTCTATCTTTCTTTCTGTTTTCTTTCAAACTTTCTTTCTTTCTTTCATTCATTATTTCTTTGTTTCTTTCATTCATTCATTAATTCTATCTTTCTTTCTTTCTTCCTTTATTTATTAATTTATTATTTATTTATTTCAGTGGGTTTCTTAATCTCGTTACCTATATGTCTGTATCCCGTTCTTTTTTATTCTTTTTTAATTTCCTTTAGTTTCTTGTCTTTCTTTTTTTATTTTATTCTTTTTTTTTTGTTTGTTTCTTTCATTCAATATTTATTTTTCATTCATACTTTCAGTTATTTATTCTCATTTTTCTCATTCTTCCCTCTCAATTTTTATTTCGTTCTTTCGTTTTTCTTATTTATTCATTCTTCTAATTACTCTTTCTTTTTCATTTATTCCTGTCTTTCTCGCATTTATTATTCTTGATTAGTAATGTTTTTTTAATTATTTTTCTAATTTATCATTTATATATATATATATATATATATATATATATATATATATATATATGTATATTTATGTATATATATATATATATATATATATATATATATATATATATATATATATATATATATGCCTGTGTGTTTGTGTGTGTGAGCCAGAGAGAGAGAGAAAGAGAATTTTCTAATACTTTTTCTTATTGTCATATGTTTCGTTTTTTTTTTGTTGTTTCTTTTTTTTTTTTTGTCTTTCTTTCTCCATTCCGTGCGTTTCTTTATTTCTTTTCATTTATTACAGGTGTTTTTTGTCTTAATTCTGTGTATTCCTTCCTTCCTTACTTCCTTGCTTCCTTCCTTCCTTCCTTCTATGTGTTACTTTTTCGTTGTTTCTTTTTTGTTGTTTCTTTCATTCTTACTTACATTTTGTTTTATTTCCTTTATCTTTTCTTCTTCCGTTCTTTCATTCTTTCCTTTTTACTTCCTTCCTTCCTTTCTTCCTCCTTTCCTTCTGCCATTTTTCTAGTCATTACGTTTCCGTCCTTTCTTTTTAGGTTGTTTGTTTGTTTGTTTCGTCTTCGTCTTATGCCATCTCTTTCTTCTTTCTTTCTTTTCTTTCTTCCTTCATTCCTTCCTTCATTCCTTCCTCAATGTGTTCAATTTTCGTTGTTTCTTTTTTGTTTGTTTGTTTCTTTATTTCGTCTTTGTCCTATTTTCTTTCTTTCTTTTTTCTTTCTTTCATTCTTTTCTTTCTTTCTTTCTTATATGCTTTACTTTGTCGTTGTTTCTTTTTTTCTTTCTTTGTTTGTTTCTTTCTTCCTCCCTTTCTTTCTTTCTTTCTTTCTTTCTTTCCTTCCAACTTCCTTCTTTTCTTCATTCATTCTTTCATTCTTTTTGTGTTACAATTAAATTGTTTCTTTTTTTGGTTATTTCTTTCTTTCGTCTTTGTTGTTTTTTCTTTCTTTTTCCTTTATTTCTCGTTTCTTTCTTTCTTTTTTTTCTTCCTTTCCTTCTTTCTTTCTTCTATGAGTTACGTTTGCGTTGTATTCTTTTTTGGTTTCCTATTTCCTTTCATCTGTGTATTTCTTATTTTCTTTCATTCTTTATTTCTCTTTTCTTTATGTCTTTCTTTCTGCGCCTTTTCTTCCGTCTACGAATTACTTTCTTTCTTATTAGCATCTGAAGAAGGACACCGTATAATATCAAGAAATATTTTAAGTCGTATTTTTGTGTTTTTCTTAGATTTTGTTCGTCCTTTCTTGTTCGTTATGTTTCTACTGTCTTTGTTTTTCTAACCTTATTTCTTTATGTAATCTTAAGACTGTGTGAGTAAGTAATCGGAGGGTCTTATATTATTGGCTGTATTAAAATAAAAATAAATAAATAGACTAAGTCTCTTATTTGTCAACATGATTGTGTGAACGATAGGAGAGGATTTGACAAGATGGCTGCCGCTGGTTCGAGGCGACTTCTTTTTGAGATAAGCAGGA
>OZ010599.1:29184681-29222392 GCA_963932145.1 Acanthosepion lycidas
CAAGGCGTAATAAACTTGAAAAATATCGGCACACTGAATCTTGCTCGGCTCTCTGCGAATATCGTGTAAGTGGGATCTGCGTTTAAATCATTCATTTTAAGCCTCTTCCACGAGGATTTATTGACTGTTTTATCTTGAAGTGGCAAATTTATTTAAATCATTTCCTCCGCAATTTCTCTCGCAGCCTCCGTTCGCGTTGGCCCGCCATTTTCGCCATTGCTACGATGTCAGCTTAAAGCATCAGTTGCTTGTTATCACTTTCTTTCAATTGTCGCCGTTGTAAATCTTTATTTTAGTTTTTCTTTTCTTTTTTTTTCTCCTAAGAAGCCAGCAAACGTTGTTATTTCATCAGTGCGAAAGAAATTATCTTAATAAAAAAATCCAATTACACAGATTCAAACATTACTCGTGCGCGCACAGTATCAACGAGCGCCTGCTGTAGAGCAATTTACTCTCACCGGGAACGATCGCACTCTACGGGAGGCGCTTTGCTTTGGACATCTGTTCGAATTCAAGTAGTCTCAGATATCGACTGGAAGTCATACATCCGATCGATCGCTAAGGATTTTTGAAAAATAGTCGATTCCTTTTTTTCGCAGGAAAAGTTTTTAATTTCTGTTTATTTGGGTTGATTAACTTTACTTGTTTTTTCTAACGGTAACTTTATCGGGATTGGTTTGTTTATTTATTTACTTGGATGAATTTAAGTCAATTTATTTTACTTGTATATTTTCTCTTTTCGGTTTTTCGATTTTTAAGTAACGTGGTATTTTTCATTATTATTATTTTTTTTATTTTTTTTATCGTTATATAACAGTTATAGGTATTTTTTTGTCCGATTTTTTGGTTCGATTTTTTAGTGCTGTTCAATGAAAGTGACACATCTGAATTTTTTTTACTAGATGTTCTCTTCTCCGATGAAACGAAAGTTGAGCTAAATTCAAAGGATAAGCGATCTAAAATCCGAAGAAGAATCTTTGAAAGCTCTTTGAATTTAGCAGTAAGTACTGTCAAGCATCCGTTCAGTATAATGTTCTGGGGGATGATTTTCTTTTCATGGAACTGGTTTCTTAAAACCTATTGAAAAGACCCTCAGCAGTGAGCAGTACAAGAGAATTTTAGAGTCTTGTCTGCTCCCTTCTGCTGAAAGGGTGCAAATCGACCCCACCAAGCTCATTTTTATGCAAGATAATGTTCCCTGTCACAAATCTAAATTGAACAAGGAGTACTTGGATGAGAAGCAGATGAGTGTTATGACATCGGCACCCCAATCTTCTGACCTCAACCCCATAGAAAACTTATGGAGCATTATAAAGTACAGGCTCTCGAGCAAGCAGTTGAGCAACATGCTCTATAAGTTTTCTATGTGGTTGAGGTCAGGAGATTGGTGAGTCACTTTTATCGAACAGCACTATATATATATATATATATATATATATATATATATATATATACTTACACACATGCACGTACATATATATTGGGTTGGTGCAAAAATAATATCGTTTTTTGATGTTAAAAATACGTCAAAAAACGATATTATTTTTGCACCAACCTATTATATATATATATATATATATATATATATATATATATATATATATATATATATATTTCAGATCATGTGACCCTGGTCAAATTTCACTATGGTTGATTTGTTAAGGAGACTTCCTGATGTTATGAGAACATTTTAGTAATCAGTTATTATTGATAAATAAAATATTTCCTTTTTTAGAATATATATATATATATATATATATATATATATATATATATATATATATATATATATATATATATAAGCATTTCATTCCCAAAAATGTGGGAATGCCACTAACATGCAACGGGTTACAGAGAGTGAGGGCAGGAGTAAAGAGGTGTGTTTGAGGAAAGGATATAGAGAAGGACGGGAATCAGGAATAAATC
This sequence comes from Acanthosepion lycidas, assembly GCA_963932145.1. NCBI lineage: Eukaryota > Metazoa > Mollusca > Cephalopoda > Sepiida > Sepiidae > Acanthosepion > Acanthosepion lycidas. The sequence goes on from OZ010599.1 coordinate 29,186,608, forward strand.
AACAGTAGATGTCGATTGACATTATATTTGAATAATTGAAGAGTATAGCTAAGAAAGTGACTGTAGACGAGAGGCCAGATCAAGACCTATCATATTGCATATCCGTCTCTAGATTTTTGTCGTGGACGTCAAGATGAACAGCGGGAGCACCAGACCATATATACAGTATTCAATGCAGGAATGAATAGCAGATTTATAGATTTGAAGGATTGACTCAGACGAGGAAAAAACCTCTGGCTCGAGACAGGGAACCTGCATTCCTTGCAGTAGATGAAGCGATGGATTCAGTGTAATTGTTTCACCTCATGTCAGGGGAAAGCGTGTAACCAAGAAGGCGTGGAGAAACAAACACACACAACCTGACACACACACATAAACACACACACACATACACACACACAGTCATTAGCTACAACGTGGTTGTTTTTGTTTCTTTTGCATTAGCTTGTATACTATAAGATTGCATTGAGCAATAACAGTTTTTTTTATTGCATCAGCCTTTATTCATTATTTCCTTTATGTTTAAGACGTACTTTTCTCTAGTCAGATCCACTTTCAACAAGCTCATTCAGTAATTTCTACATTGAGTGGCTCTTGACCCCGTTGTGGTGCTATTGATTGGGAAGCCGTTGAGTAATATCTAGAAGAAAAAAAACTCCTTCAAAAATCCCTCTGTGTCTTAATAATGTAAGGTGAACTTAGAAAGAGAAGTTTGCCGACTTACACGAACTCCATTCACGACATTCATTCACGAGATATAAGCAATCATGAACGGGCATAGAAGTGACGAAATGAACCTACATTTTTCCCAATGATATTAACAGGCGAGTGAATACGACGAACTCGATGTGGAATTCGAACTCAGCACTCCGATGCATCATGTCAAGCCGTTATCCATTACACGAAGTCCCATTTCCTGTTCTGAAATCTTCTATATTTACAAGACTCAGAGGAAACCAAAAATGAAAGTATTGCTACCTTAAATGGTCTGGAGCTTCTCAAACCTCGGTTTTCACTCTTCGTAGAGTTCAAAAGAGTCGAACAGAGACTTGTGGGTAATTCAGTATGTTTCACCCTACAACCCCTTTCCCCACAGACGAAATGTCGAAAGTCTCCCGTTAACCTATCGCTATTTCTATGGAAAGGCTTCCAGCGAGCTACATTCGTTAGTTCCTCTAGTTCGATTTGTGACACCATTTAGGGGCGCAAAAAGAAGGAAAAAGAAGGAAAGGAAAAAGAGAAGGAAAAGAGAGAGGAAGAGAGGCTTGACTTAACTTAGGTGATAACGGGAGGCCACCCACGAGAAATAACATTTGAAAATGTCATTTTGATAATGGAAGACACTGGTGAGGGTTCTGTCGGCCATTGTCTTGGGGCTGGCTGGCAGGGTCCAGGTTGATACATTGTTTTGTTTAGATAGATAAAAAATTAACTGTGTCTTTGTGGCAAGCAGATTGTCGGGACTGGTGAAGTTCCCTGCGACGAAATTTTAAAGATAAAGTCACCTACGAGAAGAGATATTTAAAAATTTTATTTTGATAGTCGAAAACAATGCTGTCTGAAAACAATTTAATAGGTCATCTGTTGACCACACACAAAGAGAGTCATCTCTAGGTTGGGTCTTTGTCGATGGGAGGTGTCATTGAGAGAAAACACATCTGGGCTGTGTTGGAATTTGAATATGTCAGCGAAACAATATTTCGTTGGCGCCGAAGAATGAGTGTGTCTGGTTGACAAGCCTCTTGGTGCTGGCGAAAATATGATTGAAGAATTCTATATGCCGTGACGTTAGGATAAGAATTGAGATTATCACTCTACGGGTCGTATTGTCCTCTTGGCGGCCAGAGAAGAAGAGAGAAACAAAAGAAAGAAAAGGAAAAGAAAAAAGATAATTTTTTTTCTTTGAACAAAATATACATTTTTTTAAGAACAAGGCTAGTCTAGTCACGCCAACACAGTTGATCGACCATTGGTTGAACGCTAACCAGCCAGGCGGAGGTGATCATGTGACGCAATGAGGCAGCCGCAGAGAGTTTAAGTATGAGGGATTACTACGAAGAAGTGGGGAGGACCGTTGACGCCCCTCTGGGGCATGGGGAGGTGTCCATATGAAAATAAGAGAAGGTGGGAGTAAGAGAAGACTTCCAAAAATGGAAATAATGAATTTTTCCTGACCGAAAACAAAAGAAGGGGTTTATGGATTTAGACTTATCAAGGAACATCAAACCCCGACGAACCCACCCCCGGTTTTGAATCAGCGTCCATATAAGCAAATTCGCAGCGAGCAAAAATCACTTTAGTTTAGTTTTGAGTTAGTTCTCAGTTGAGTTCGAGTGAGTTCCAGTTGAGAGCTCTGAAGCCCCGCTACTAAGAAGCTGACCAAGATTCGCGCAACTTCCGAACACATCTTCTAACCAAGAACAATTTATTTTTTAAAGAACGACTTAGACTCACACCACCAAAATAAGCTTTGTGAATTTCGCCTGAAGACACACCAAGAACCAGTTTCTTAAAGGACAGACAGCTTAGATGCTAAGACTCGCCTAAAACCACGTGTCACAATCCATATAGCGGGTCGGGAGATAGACGCAGTCCTATGTATCCAGCAACCAGATATAAAGTATTGTTATCCTTTTTTTGATACCATTTTCGACTTATTATTTTATTTTATTTTGCCCGTACTTGTGCGATACCGCCCTCATTCGAACTCAAGCTTGCAGTACGGCCCCAACGCTGATTGATTTCGTCTGCCTAAGATCAATTCACAACGTGGGTAGGCAGACTGGAGATCAAAGTAGTTACTTCGGTAACCAGACGTTGGTAGCTAGTTGGGAACGCCGAGGCTGATATCGAATGTAACGAGATTCCCATCCGAATCACTTAAAGGTTAGATCATCACAATTGGCACCGCGACCAGGATAAGACCCGGGATCGGCCGACGTCACAATTTGACGTAACGGTTGGATGTCACAGATTCCGTTTGGTTTGGTTTATTTTACAGCATATCAACATCTCAATGTGTTATTTAATGCCGACAAGATTTTTATTGCTATTAATATTTTTTCTAAACATATATTTTCTGGTAATATTTCTTATTCAAAAATGTATTGCTCGTAATATTTTTTTTCCTTCAAAATTTCGTTTCTTGTAACATTTTTACAAAAGTGTATTGCTGGTATTAAAACCCATTTCCACACCTTCATAATGCTCTGAATCCAGTTTGGGGGTCAGCCACCTGCCTATAACTGGGATCCCAACAGGTGCTACCACCCCGGGTGGCCTGGAAACATCAGCAGCTAAGAAGTTGTTCCACGCTCCTCAACACCTCCTGATCAGAGTCAATACTGTCGGATGTAGTTTATCGTCTTACCCAGGCCGCGGATGTAGTTTATCGTCTTACACAGGACGCGGATGTAGTTTATCGTCTTACCCAGGCCGCGGATGTAGTTTATCGTCTTACTCAGGGCGCGGATGTAGTTTATCGTCATACCCAGGATGCGGATTTAGTTTACCGTCATACGCAGGACGACCGAGTTCAAACATTTAAATCCAAGGCCCACCGAGTCACGCCTACAGATTCGAATCATTTTAATTTCCTTCGCATTCCAAAGTAAAGACAGAAGTTCTATTTGGTTAGCTTCTTCGCAAGAACCGCAACCGAAAGGAGTCCTGAAAGGATGCTTCTCCGATCACTATAATCTTAAACTTTTAAGTCTTGCGTCAAGCTTTACCCACTTCCAACAACCTCGTTTAGTAAGATCTACCTTGAGTGGCTCTTGAACCTTGCGTTTGACCATTGATGCCCTATCGATTGTCACAAGGTGTACGTTAGTATTCTTTTATTAAATTCTCTGATTATGGCATTGATTCAGTTTCGTTCTCTGCAGAATTTTTTCGATTTTTATGTTGTTTTTTAGATATGGGCGTGACGATAAACTACATCTGGCAGCAAGGCCTCTGAACGAGAGATTGAAGGTTTTAAGAAGCGTGGTGTCATCTTTCAATTGCTCTTGTTCCCGGGTCCACCCTGACCGGGGTGGTAGCACCCGTTAAAGTCCAAGCTATAGTAAATAGTAACCCCTACCCCGCCAAAAAAAAATAAAACACACAATGAAAGTATAAAATACATTTTATAGCCAAAATACCAACAAAACATTTTATAGTAAGATGACCAACAATACTTATTTATAGTAGAATTACCATCAATACCTTTTATAGCAAAATAAACATTAGGTTTTGTAGCAAAATGACCAACAATACATTTTATTGCAAAATAACCAAAAATAAATTTTATTAGTAGAATTACCAACAATACATTTTATACCAAAATGACCAAGAATACATTTCATAGCAAAATGACCAACAATACATTTTATACCAAAATGACCAACAATACATTTTATAGTAGAATTACCAACAAAAACCTTTATAGCAAAACAAACAACAATATGTGTTAGCTTTTACGTTCAAAATATTTAAATTTAGGCATCAACTATTGAGGTTGATATACTGCTAATCAAAGCGACCAGATATATTGGTTTTGTAAAACTTCGACTTCATGAAGTTCTGTATTATTATTATTATTATTATTATTATTATTATTATTATTATTATTATTATTATTGAATAATAATAATAATAATAATAATAATAATAATAATAATAATAATAATAATAATAATAATAATTGGAAATTCAGGATCTGCGGAAAATATAAAAATGTTGACCATATTATATCAGGTTGTTTGGAGCTAGCAAAAGATGAATATACCCACTGGCATAACAAAGTAGCGTCACATGTGCACTGGAAGATATTAAAAAAGGACAAACTCGAAACCACTGAGAAATGACATGAGCACCAACCAGGAACATTTACCCAAAATAATGATGTAAGGAATGGACAATTTCACTAATAATATCCCAAGTAACATACAAGTTACCCAGAAGATCGCCCGACTATGAACATACCATATGCTAAAAAAAGTGCTATCAGTTAAATGACAATTTTTTCCGTTTGGACCCGGCTCTACAAGATGACATAACATAAGGAACGAGGAAACATAACATACACAACAACAACAACAATACTACTACTACTACTACTACTACTACTACTACTAATAATAATAATAATAATAATAATAATAATAATAATAATAATAATATCCGAAGCCAAATAAACCCATCATGGTATACTGTATGATCAGGATATACTTGTCATACGTTTTATTATTATTATCATTAGTAGTAGTTGTATTAGTAGTAATAGCAGCAACAGTAGTAGTAGTAGTAGTAGTAGAAATTAAATATTAGAAAGAGCCGTCAAAATTTCACGGCTTTGCTATTTTAATATTCTTATGAATCTTAGTTCTTAAATTAATGATTGAATAAACTCATGTCGAGTTCTACGACAATAAAATATCCGTAGAAATTCTCCCTATTGCATTGTTAAATGTCTGAGCTTACCAACTTTGACAAATTATTGTAATGACAACCATAAATATTAATGTTGGTCGTTATTTTAAGAAGTAAGCGCGTACAAATGAAATGTTTTGAAACTGACAGCTTTTTTTCATTCTACTAAAACAGCCGTTGAAAACATCTATCCATCCATCCATCTATCTATCTATCTATCTATCATTGATTTCCAACTAAAACTAAATAGCGTATGTCTTTTGTCATTCTACGCATTCAAAACGGAGTGGTCCATTATTTATGAGGTATTGGCAGGAGACGATAAACAATTTTATCTTTCTTTTTCTTTCTTTTGTTATTTCTTTCTTTCTTTATTTTGTTCTTTCTTTTTTCTTTTATTTTCTCGCTGAAACAATGTAATGTTTTTCTACTCTTTCCACGAAATCAAAACGAATAATTCATTATCTATGAGGTATTGGCAGGATATGTTAAACACTTTTATCTTTCTTTCGATCTTTCTTTCTTTCTTTCTTTCGTTTGTTCTTCCTTCCTTCCTTCCTTCCTTCCTTTTATTTTCTCGCTAAAACAATGTACTGTCTTTTTCCCTCTTTCCACAAAATCAAAACGGATTAGTCCATTATTTCTGAGTGACGTTAAACGCTTTCATCTTTTTTTCCATCTTTTTTCTTTCTTTCTTTCTTTCTTTCGTTCTTTCTTTCTTTCTTTCTTTCTTTCGTTCGTTCTTTCTTCCTTTCTTTCTTTCTTTCTTTTATTTTCTCACTGAAACAAAGTACTGTCCTTTCTCTTCTTTCCACGCCACCAAAACTGAATAGTTCCTTATTTATGAGGCACTGGCAGGGCGTAACGGTCGTGCGAACTAACGAAGGGAAGGACAAGCACAATTATGATAGGATAATAATAATGATAATTTTGAAGAAAAAAAATGAAAGAAAATAAGAAAAAGTAAGTGCCAGGGAAGAAGTTATGACAAATGAAGTTAAATTGAAATTAATCTTAATTTTCCAGTTAATGATTGAATAAGCTCATGGCGAGTTCTACGGCAATAAATTATCCGTAGAAATTCCCTTGTTTAACAAATTCCCTGAGTTTAACAATTTTGACAAAATATTCCAATAGTAATCATAAATATGAATGTTGGTCGTTATGTTTTTTAAGAAGTAAGGGGATACAAATGAGAAAAATTTGAAACTGACAACTTTTCCCTTTAACTGAAACGGTTATTGAACACTTCTATTTTCCCTTCTTTCTTTCTCTCATTCATTAATTTTCTCACCGAAACCAGGCTGTCAAAACGGAACAGTCCATTATTTCTGAAGTATTGGCAGGACGTAAAGGTTGTGCTAACTAACAAATGTAAGGACAAGCACAATTATAAAATGTTTAGTGAGGGAGTGATTAGCACACCAACAAAATAATGCTGTTGTCCAAATATACGTAGTGAATATAGGGACCCTCCACCCCAGCCAAATGTGTGCAATTCTCATGGCGTTGGTCTGATAAAAGCACTGCTTAAGCTTTTATGTGGGGGTTGGCAGTTAAAAATATATTTAGTACGGTTAATCCACTCTTCTAAGACGGTGTCCGATTGAATTTCTTCCCAAATCTTTAGATGTGACGCCCATATAGACACATACTTAAAATAAAGAAAAGAAGGAAAGCTCTCTACCTTCAAACATGACCACTAACCTCTACTCCAATTTTAGTTAAGGACAGAGAACTGATAATCAGGTCTGTGGTAGTCAGTGACGGGCTGGCCAGTGTGTCAACTCGCCCGATGGGAAATGGGCTCCTTGTGGAGTGGGTCTTAATATATCAAATACAAATGAAAAAAAGCAACAAAGACAGATAGCTGTTTTAGTAATAAAAAGGAATAAGATCTGTACAAAGTCATCTGTAAACTACCACGTAAACAAGTCCAATGTGAGAGGACACTTTCAAATCTGAAGAGCTGTTATGTAGTGTACGAAAGGTTTTTCTTCCTCCGTATGAGTTCGAATCCTCGTCGCCACGTTTGTTGTGGAGTGGTTTCACAGTGGAGGCTTGTATTTGTACTAAGTTGGTCCTAAAATAGGTTCGACGTACAAAACGTTAGGAACTTGATATAATAGGTAATGACGCAGTAATCTAGTTGTGGTGGCTGACACTTTAATATCCGACTAACGGTCGTCCGACATCGACTGACTGACCAACCCACTGCCGACCGACTTGTTACTCTTACTACTCCTACTTATTATAAGTGGGAGAGTCTATTAACTATAGAATAGGTGTGTTCCACTATAAGAGCATAAAAACAAAGATTAGAAAATACGAAGTCTACGGAAAATTTGGAATTCTGTATGTTGTTCTCCATTGAAAAGAAATTAGTGCGACTCTATAAAGGGTCACTGGTGGTAGTTGAAAGGTATGTGACACAATCACGACTATGGAATTCGTATTAAAAGGGTTCATGTGAAAACCCCGTATAGGAATTAGAGAAATGGAAAGGGTTGAAAACGTTAACCAAGAAAACGATAAAATGAGAAAGAGGAATTGAAATATGAAGCGAGGTAAAAAAAATAATGTTTTTTTTTTTCTTTTTAATATACAGAAACGCACATAGGAATTGTTATGAGTCTCCGATAGAAGCCGGAATGTAAAACAGTAGAACAATTTGAAATAAATAATTTTGTTTTGAAAAGTTGACTCTGTTAGCATTTGAAGGTCATTGTCGTCTGAAGATCGAATTTAAGTAAAACCAAAAATGTAAACAATGAAATTTGAAGTTGGGTCGGATTTGAAAGTTGGCAAACAACATTGCCGATCTGAAATAATTTTTAAGCATACAAGTTTGTTGATGGAAAAAGATATTGTCTTGAAAAGAACGGCCGATCGTCGAGAAATTTAGAAAACTTTTCTTTCTTTTTTTTTTTTTTTTTTTTTTTTTGAAATACCAGACCTCTTTTTTTTTAGGGTTGGAGAAAATAATTAACTGAGGAATACGTACTGATCTTTGAGTGGTAATGAGTGTTGGGCGAGATGCATATAAACCGATCGATCGATTGAAGTCAGAAGTATATCGTTGTAGAAGACTGAGATGAATCAACAGCGAACGCGGGAGCTGTTTAACCCCACGTAACCTGCCGCCGTGGTTGCTCGGCCTAACATCTCATGTGAATGTTTAACCCGCCCCATATTTTTTAGAGACAAGAGATTCAGTGTCACAATAGAGGGTCGAACGAGAAGGGTTATTTTTATTTTTATTTATTTATTTATTTTTTTTTATTTTAATTTTTTTTTTTTTTTGCATCAACGATTATATAAACCATGTGAAAATTAACCCAGCCTTCTTCTTCGGTATATGTTATGATATTTGATTTTTCACCAGACAAAGCATTTTCTTCTTTTCCATAACACGTTTCTCGCAAAAGTAGACTTTCTCAGGACACAGGGTTGAACATTAGGGACCTGATGACGACAATGCAAGGACGAACAATGCGGAAATGGATTGTTAAAAGAGTTCCAACAACCACACCAAGGTGTTTCCTTCTCCTAGACTGGTTGCAAACCAAGGCTATAGGGCACAATCTGTCTTGCTATTTACCCATATTTGGTGGAGGCGAGATATAGTCATACCTTTCCGAACGCTAGTAGCACGTTATTTTATTTGGTTGAGCTATCTCTGTTATTCATGATTCTATCACATCAAATTCGGAAGCTCATTAGCCTGGCATTCTGTGTTATGGCATAACTGGTCAATGTAGGTGATTGCTGGGTGACCACCACGTCTTGTGCCATTGCTATGTGTCCAGAGCAGTAGATCACACACAAGTTCTTGTTTTGCTTGCCAGCAGTGTCCTCCCACGCCCATTCTAAGATTGTAGAATTATCAGGGATTGGTTCACAGAATTGTGATTTAGTTGGAGGTTATCTCCAGATGTTAAGTATAGCCCTCAGCATCCGAGTGTAGGTTCCCTTATGCTTAAACTCTAAGGTTTTAGTTAATGACTAGGCAGTGGGTTTATGTAACTAATAATGGCATTTTAATTAAATTTCTCGTTTTCTTTTTATTATGAGACCGTAACTTACCTACAACATGGACTTTTCCAGGACTATATAAAGTTTGCGACATAACACTCTAGGAGAGAAGAAGAGGAGGAGAGAGAATATTCTAATACCGTAGTATCAGCCGCGTACGACTACCAATATTCGAAACTAGCACATAGTAAGCTCCTCTTACACTTACACTATCTTTGTAACCTTTTGTTTAATATATCTTTCTGACCTCTAATCCGTGTTTTCCTTCCGTGGTCCCGACTTTGGGCCCACATCACTTTTTTATTTATTTATTTATTTATTTTTATCTGATCAGGGACTAGAGTGCTTAATCAATGCAGATGCATCAATAAATGCATTTTAAGATTGTAGAAATATCATGGATTGGACAACATAGCTGTGGTTTAGTTGGATGTTATCTCCAGGACATGTTAAGTATAGTTCTCAGCATCCGAGTTTAGGTTCTTGTAAGCTTAAACTCAAGGGTTTTAGTTAATATCCAAGCAGTGGTACCATACATTAAAAACAACTCTTTACCCATATTTGGTGGAGGGGAGATATAATCATACCTTTCCGAACGATAGTAGCACTTTATTTTTATTTAGTAGAGCTATCTCGGATATTTATGATTCTATCACGCCAATTATCACGGCGCTGCATCAAGGTCGGAAGGTCATTAACCTGGCTTTCTGTGTCATAACATAACTGGTCAATGTAGGTGATTGCTTGGTGAACAGCCCGTCTGATGCCATGGCTAAGTGTCCAGAGCAGTAGATCAATCGCAAGTATCATACCAAACGCATTCTAAGATTGTAGAAATATCAGGGATTGGTTCACAGAACGGTGATTCTCCAGATGTTAAATGTTAAGTGTTAAGTATAGTTCTCAGCATGTAGGTTCCATCAAGCTTAAACTCAAGGGTTTTAGTTAATATCCAAGCAGTGGTACCATATATTAAAAACAACTCTTTACCCATATTTGGTGGAGGGGAGATATAGTCATACCTTTCCGAACGCTAGTAGCACTTTATTGTTATTTGGTTGAGCTATCTCTGATATTCATGTTTCTATCACTTTATTCATCACGGCCCTTCAAGGTCGGAAGGTCATTAGTGTGGCGTTCTGTGTCATGACATAACTGTTCAATGTAGGGGTTTGCTGGGTGAGCAACTCGTTTTCTGCCACGGCTATGTGTCCAGAGCCGTAGATCATTCGCGAGTGTCCCCACCAAGCGCATTTTAAGATTGTAGAAATATCAGAGATGGGTCCACAGAACTGTGATTTAGTTGGGTGTTATCTCTTACCATCCGAGTGTAGGTTCCATCAAGACTCTAGGGTTTTAGTTAATGTCCAACTCTACAGTGGTACGTGAAAAGATCTGTTTGAGGTTTTCTTCTCGATTAGATTTCTAGAATTACATCCATTTTATTGAAGGCGACATAAGCTTAGCGAATTTTTACATCCTTTTCAGAAGAATCTATTTAGCTTCCTATGTATGTAAATTATTCGACATTTTATTGATTCGTCTCAATTAGCACGCGCAGCTATCGGTAATCACAGCTATCGATAACCGTACAGTATATCGAACAGCTATCGATAACCGTACAGTATATGTACAGTGTATTTATTTATAAATACACATTTTTCGAAAACAAATTTATTTCTACCCCACTTTTTTTTAAATATGTGTCTTTTAAAATATTATGTATTCGTCATGAAAAGAAATTCATAACATTGTAGTTGCTAGATCAGAATTTCAGACCTGAACCCTTTATTTCGTTCACCTGGGTAGAATGTTCTAGTTCCACGTGCCATGCCTCTTCCGGATATCTCAGTTTGTTGATTTTTCTTCTACACCCTTGTGCAAATTAATTGAAGTAAAAGACACAATTCCGTTATTATTTTGTTTTTCATATTTTTCCAATGAAACATGATCCAACTGAACTCCCAATGTTTTAGATTCAGTGACTGGACCCAAAGTGTTGACTGTTCAGTTCCAGGCTACAGCAGTGGTGAACCAAAAAAAATGATGAATTGAGGTAAAGGGAAATAACTGAGACATCCACAAGAGGCATAGCATGTGGAACTAGAACAATCTACCCCGGTGGACGAAATAAAGGGTTCGGTTCGAAAGTCCAATCACCTGAAGATAGCCGGAGCGTACAACGACCGAAACGTTGTGAATATGGCAAAGAAGATGAGGATAACAGTCCGAATAATGTCAATAATGTAAATAATCATGATACGTCATTTCAGAGATATAGACAGATAGAGAGATGGATATGAACATAAATAGAGAGAGAAATAGACTGATCGATATGAATAGAATACTTAAAATAGAATAACGGGTTCGGTTCGAAAGTCCAATCACTTGAAGAAGGCCGAAGCGTACAACGACCGAAACGTTGTGAATATTGCAATTAAGATGAGGATAACAGTCCGAATAATGTCAATAATAGACTATCAATATTTACTTGCTCCCGAGCCAAGAAAGTGATTGTAAATTGAAATATAAATTACAGAATAAACTATATCACCGAAAAAAAGTAAATGTTTATTGACTCACGAATAAACCTCCGACATAGAAAAATATATATGTAATTATAAATTTTACTAAACGCATTTTTCCATCTTTTCTTCTCAAGATTAATGGCGATAGGACGTCACCTAGAAAATTCGATACTCCTCGAAATCTTAGATGTTCGCGTGAAGATTTGATCTCGTCTCATGGTTAGTAAACACTTTACTGTTGTTCCCTTCAAAGCAGAAACACGCGTCTCCACAAGCAGAGAACGCCTAACCCATACACAGACCACAAACCTCAAAGACGATTTTTTTTTTTTTTGGGAAAACCAATCTTGCTTCAGCCACCCTACATCCCATCTAAACAGTTAAAAAGTAATCGTAGAAAAAAAAAACAAAAAACAAAACATGGCGTCGATGACGACAAGTGAAATCGTGTAAATTGGTTTAGAAAACGAAATTTTTATTCCGTAATTCAATAAATTAGATGAGTTACGCGACACTGTAGATTTAGACTTCTGATTAATCCCGCTCGTTTCTACTTTTCCTCAGCTTCTCCTTTCGTCCTTCTGTCTTCTTCGTTGACTTTGGCTTTTCCGTCTTCTGTCGCTTTCATTGTTAGTTTCACTTCGGTGTTCTTTTATTCGGTTACTTTCTATGGGCGCGAGAAGAAAAAAAAATGATATAGTTAACTTCTTCCTTTTCGCTAATCATTATTTTATTATCATCTTTCTAGCATTTTTTCTTCTTCTTGTTCTTTGCCGTGTTTTCTTCTTCTTCTTCTTCTTCTTCTTCTTCTTCTTCTTCTTCTTCTTCTTCTTCTTCTTCTATTTTGTCGACGTCATCTCCCCCAGCTTCTATACTTATTATTCGTTTGTTTTCTACACTTTTCTTTATCTCCTCCACCTTCTACTCTACATATTTGCTTCTGTTTCCCACTCTTTTCTTCATCTCCTCCATCTTCTACTCTTCTTCTTCTTTCACTCTCTGTCCCCTCCTCATCCTTCTTCTTCTTCTTCTTCTTCTTTACCTTCAATAATATTTTTTACATTTTTCTTCTCTTCGTATGTTTTTCGGATTTTTCATTCCATATTTTTCTTCAGATCATTCGCTTCTTCCTCGCATATATTTCATTTTTATCCCTTTTCGTTTTTTTTTCTCTTGTTTACTTTTTCTCCTGGTTTTCGCCGACTCTTCCTCCTCTTATCTTGTCACTTCTTTCTCTCCTTCCTTTTCATTTACTTCTTCTTTTTCATCTATTTATTCTTTCTTTTTTTACTCTCTGACCCCTCCTCACCCCCTTCTTCTTCTTCTTCTTCTTCTTCTTCTTCTTCTTCTTCTTCTTCTTCTTCTTCAATAAACTTTTCTTTTCATGATTTCTGTTTCTTCCTTCCATTAGCTTCTTCTTCGCATGTATTTCATGGATATCCCTTTTCAATCCATTCTCTGTTCTTTTCCTTTTCTTCTGGTTTTCCATGATTTTTATTATTATTATTATTATTATTATTATTATTCGGCGCTCCTTCTTCTTCTTCTTCTTCTTCTTCTTCTTCTTCTTCTTGCCCTCTGTTTCATCTTTTCTACACTCTTTATTCGCCTCTCTCCTACTCTTTTCTTCATCTCCTCCACCTTCTACTCTTCTTATTCGTCTCTTTCTCCTAATCTTTTCTTCTTTCCCTCCTCCTATCTATCTTCTTCGCCTCTTCCATCTCCTCCTCCACCTTCTACTCTTCTTATTCGCCTCTTTCTCCTAATCTTTTCTTCTTTCCCTCTTCCCATCTTTCTTCTTCGCCTCTTCCATCTCCTCCTCCACCTTCTACTCTTCTTATTCGCCTCTTTCTCCTAATCTTTTCCTCACTTGCTCCAACTTGTAGTATTCTTGTTCGCCTCTGTCTTCTACTTTTATCTTCATCTCTACCTTCTACTCTTCTTATCCACCTCCGTCTCCCACTCCTTTCTTCATCTACTCCACCTTCTACTCTTCTTACTCCCATCTGTCTCCTACCCATTTTTCATCTCCTTCACCTTCTACTCTTTATATTCTCCCCTTTCTCCAATTCTTTTATTCCTCTACTCTACCTTTTACTCTGTTCCGTCTCTTTCTCTTTTCTTCCTCTCCTCCTTCTACTCTTCGCCTCTTGCTTTTCTCGTTACAAGTTTAGTGAGTTTTATCCAACTCGAGTGCTCTTTATTTGTTTTCTTTTGCCGGTTTTAGCACAATAGAGGGTTTCTTTTTCATTAACTTTATCTTAGCCATATGGGTTTTTTGTTAGCTCCAATTTTTAAAGTACTCGTATTTTCTAAGATTGTGTTTCGCAGAAACTATAGCTCGGGACACAGGTTTGCACATTGGGGATCTGGGGTCAGCAATACAGTATCGAACAGTGTGGAAAACGATTGTCAATGGCGTTCAAACAAAACATACGACGATGGAAGGATGATGATGAAGATGATGATGATGATGATGATGATGATGATGATGATGATGATTCGGTTATTGCGAAGAGTGTCACTGGTTCTGGACAACCCTTCATCATTATAAATGCTTAGGTCTGGCTTTTCAGATCTAAGAAATGAGCTCATGGACTCTCATAAGATTGTTTCTTTTGCTCCTACCCACTGGTCGTCTGACTCGGTGAGTGTAGGACGCTGTGTGGCAGTTGTAATGGAAGCGGGTCACCAGGAGACTACCCATTTCCGGAAATCCAAGAAGACTAACGCCAGGTTAAGCAGTGGGTAGCGGCTTCTTTTAGAATACCATCACTAATAATGAGACCGAGGTTCTTTTCCTTCTCCATATTTCTTTGATTGCTCGTACCGTGAGAAGTTAATCTTAAATATTTACTGCATTGTGTAATACTTAGAAAACGAAGTATGTTGTCCATTCACACAGTATTGTCTGGTGTCCTCGTAGGCTAGATTCATCCATAACTATCTATAAACGTATCTCGCCAATGTGCAATAAGGAGCCAATGTGTGATCACACAATATGGATGCAGGGGAGGTTTTCTATCGTCCGTCCAGTGACGCTGCCAAACGTTAATATACACCCTTGTGCAAATTAATTGAAGCGACGGCTTTAGTTTCCTTTCTTTCACTATTAAAGTCAGTTTTAGACCCCACTTGAGTTACACGGTGTAATCGATTTCTATTTTTTTCCTCAGAATAGGTCATTTGCATTGATGTGCAGTAATATGAATCTTTTTTCGGGGTGTATGATGAAATATGTTTGGCTTTGAATCTATTGCGTCATCTTGATTGCATTGGATTTACATCACGCCCAGACACTATTGTCTCGACTGTTGATTAATTGTCCTACGGCCATTGTCTTCGGCGGCCTTTACTTCAAAGAACCGTGCGAAAATTGTAACGCTGCACAAACACACAGACAAGCTTTACCAGTGAGCTAATCAAAGTACTATCGACTGGCTTGGAAACTCTCCTGATTTAAATCGAATCAAAAATCTGTGGTCAATCTGCAAGGAACGACTTCGTGGGATTGGTATACGAAGTACTAACATGTGCACTGGGTCATGTTTCTTGGGAAAAACATGAAAAAAGTAAATGATAACGGAATTGCTTGTTTGGCTCCAATTAATTTGCACAAGCGTGTAGAAGAAAAGTCCACAAATTATATCTCTCTTATTTTTCTCTCTCTTCACTCAGATGCCGTAGATACAAATCGTGTAACGAATCCCTTCTACGTGACTTCTTCGTCCACAGCGAACCACGTGTTGCATTCTACACAAGATATTTCATCTCGCCAACAAAAAAATATTAGGTCGGTGCAAAAATAATGACGTAATAATGTCGTTTTTTGACGTATTTTTAACGTCAAAAAACGATATTATTACGTCATTGGCTATATGTCCGGATATGTGACTAGGATTTTTTTTAATCGTTGTTGCATGATGATTCTTTCTCTTTTAATGTCATTCCCAACATTTTCCGCATTTCGTTTTGCTTTTGTTCTTGAAATTTTTGAAACGAAAGACACTTTTTAATTCTGCGTGCGTTATTGCAATCGTCATAGCTGAATGCTGGCTTTCTTTCCATAAAACTGACAACCTATTTGATAGCTTTTTCAATTTCATTCCAGGTTTCATCATATTCATGATTTTTTTCCTTGTCATTGTGACAGTGTGAACGCTAGAGAATAGTTTCTTTGGAAGATTTTATATCATACAATGTTGACTTTTCTGTGTTGAACTCAGTCATTAGTTACCATGAATATTCACCAGCGTCTAGTCTGTTTAAAATTACCATTTTTTGCGATAACTCCAATGTTAGTTCTTTTCCTCTCATTTCCATCATCTTTTGCACCAAATACAAGTCATTGGGGTGAAACAAGCATAAGCAATTATCCAAAGTAAATTTCCTGAAAAACAAAAATTTCAAATCCGTTATCATATCGTTCAAATATACACATGAAAATCATCTCCGGATATGCGGGATTCCGGATATGAGGTGCTCTGGATATGAGGAGTTCCGGATATGAGAAATTCTTGTTATAATGGATTCCAGATATGCGGGATATATATGATTCCGGATATGAAGCACTCCGGATATTAGGAATTTGAGGGATTTCGATCATGATGAATTCTACTGTATTATACCAAACACACTATTTCATTAGTAATTAGCATAAATGGTAATCGTAATATTAACCGTTTCCCTATAAGGAAATATATGTCATTCATTGACAAAGCAACCAGTATTAATTTCGGTTTAAATTCATCAAGTCTTTCTCTTTATTTATTTTTTTTTTCAAATCGCTCTTTCCAGTACAGTGACACCTCGGATTAAGTCGTTTCGAGTTAAGTCATTTTCAAACATACGTCGGTTTTTTCTTAAATATTATATGGAACAATAAAACTCGACTTACGTCGTTTTACTCGAGTATACGTAGGCCGTTAAAAATATTAGAAACATCAAAACATTAAAATAACAATAAACACATAAAATCATATTTAAATGAATTTAAAAATAATATTATGTATACAATGGTAAGTGATGTTGATTTTCTGACACATTACTAAATAATATCTCTCCTTAAACAAATTGAAATATGTAAGTAAAATAAAATTGTTTACGTTCATTTTAAATTCAATTTAAACTACACCCTTTATTTAATAAGAATATTTGTTGGGTTGGGGCTAATAAACATAAAAATTGTTTTGCTGAATCATTTTTGAAGAAGGTTGATAAAACATTTGGCAAGAGATACTGATGGAAACATACTCCCCTTCAGACTCGTTTTAAATTCAGTGTTGTCCTCTTACACTCCCTACGTAAGAACCCAGCGAGTATTCACGATCATTTTCTGTTTCTAACCACAGGAGAAGACGTGTCTCATTAAACCACTGGGGACTTCTCCCTCCCCAGCGAACCAAGTGTCGCATACAACTCTTTAAAAGTTAATAATAATACAAGAAACTGGCAGGCTGCATAAAATTCAAAGAGAAACGCTCATATTTGAAAAAGAAAAAAACATTCTTTAGTGCTGGAATGAATATATTGAAGAATTCTTCCACGACGAAAGAGAACAGCCGGCAATACACAGAAATACTGACGGGCCTTAAATTCTAAAAAGAAGTGAAAGCCAATCTTGTCAAATTGAAGAGAAACAAAGCGGCAGGGCCATACGGAATTGTAATCGAGATGCTGGCAGCCTTAGACGATCTAGGTATAGACAAGATTACAGAAATAATAAATGAAATCTCCAACAGAGGTGATATCCCGGAAGGCGTAAGCAGATCTATTTTCATAGCACTGCCTAAGAAACCAGACGCAAACGATGTTGATGTTATAAAGATTACTATTTCATTTCCATACCTCCGTTTTAGATATTCCAGATTCAGTAACCTTTTCTGGACAGTTTAAAAAGAAGATACGAGAGACAAAATGGAAATGGAAAACTGAAAATCGGATGCACTAAGAGAAGCTTTAGTGACATCAGCAAAATGGGATTATCCAAAAGACAAATGGAAGAAGAAGGAAAAAACGAATGGATCACGGATAAGATTCTCGACATGATGGAAAGGAAACAGAAAACAATGTCAAGACAGGGAACAGACTAAAGAAAACTACACAAGGAAATAAGGAATAAATGCAGACTGGCTTAATTACAATGGAAAATGAACAACATAGGTAAAGGAGAAATGCATACAAAATAAGAGAACAGGCCAATAGTTGTGCTCATCAATAGCTTGTATAAAATTCAAGGAAGAAAACGCTCATATTTGAGAAAGAAAGAACATTCTTCAGTGCTGGAAGGAATATATTGAAGAACTCTTCCAAAACGCAAGAGAACAACCGGAAATACACAGAAATAACGACAGGCCTGAAATTCTAAAAATTGAAGTGGAAGCGACTCTGGTCAAATTGAAGAGAAACAAAGCGGCAGGGCCATACGGAGTTGGAATAGAGATGGAGGCAGCCTTAGACGATCTCGGTATAGACAAGATTACAGAAATAATAAATGAAATCTACAACAGTGGTGATATCCCGGAAGGCGTAAGCAGATCTATTTTCATAGCACTGGATAAAGAACCCAGGCGCAAAAGAATGTTAGCTCCACCGAACTATCAGACTAATGAGCCACATAACAAAACTCATCATCCGAATTCTAATAAATAGAGCACGCATCAGAATTAAGTCAGAGATAGGACAATTACAGTGCGGGTACAGTAAAGACACCGGAACAAGGAACGCGATATTTATGCTCAAAATGTTATCAGAAAGAGTAATACAAACGTTTTGTAAACCACGTAAAGGCGCTCGATAAAATACGGCACAAAGATCTGATAGATCTTCTCAGCAGCCTTGACATATACGGGAAAGACATCAGAATAATAGAATTCTCTACTGTCAGCAAACCGCCTGCATACGGATGAAAAATGTGTTCAGCAGAGATAGAAAAATAGAAATAATAGTGTAAGGGAAGGATGTGTCTTCTCACCGGACTTAGTCAACCTATACAGCGAGGCAATTCTAAAGAGAATTGGGATTCATCATTGGCAGCCATAATCTTAACAACATAAAATATGCTGATAGCAGACACGGGAAGGCAACTACAACAGCTCCTATAGAAGGTAGCAAAGGAGAGCCAGAAGAAGGGACGAAGCATAAACTACAAGAAGACAAGATGCTTGGTCATCACTAAAAAGATAAGCCCAAAATTCAATTTACAGCTCGGGGAGAATCTTCTCAAAGATGAAGAAGAGACACAAAGAAACAGAAGGTCACCTTCGCTGTAAAAAAAAAAAACGTCACAATGAATTTACAATGCTCGGGAAGCCACTGAGGGTAGAGGGTTATATTTGAGTGTCATATGTGTGTTTATAGGAGTGGAAGATAATGGTTAGCCCTGGCTTGGAACAGGTTAAGATTGTAATGATCGGGAAAACATCTTGTTGGGAGTCGGTTCCGCAGGACATTGGTTCGCGGGAAGAAGCTGCTTGCATAGAACTTCTCACCGATGGAAAGTCGGCGTGATCTTGCAATGTAGGTTTGCCTCGGGGAAACCAGCGAATATAGTTCGTCCAAGCACTTTTCGTGGAACTTGTGGCAGAGCAGCGAGAGGCTTGCCACATCCCGCCTGTGGGAGAGAGGGTGAAGGCTGAAGAATAATTCCTCACCGACAAAGGCTCGTAGACGCTTTTGAACTCTATCAAAGCTGGAGAGTGAGGTCTGGACAGCACCCGCCCAGATATAGCAACAATACTCCATTTTTTTTTTGCCTGATCTTGCTCTTGTAAAGGTAGAGGGTAGCAAGTGTAGTCAGGTACTTACTGGAGCGATACAGACAGCCGACCATTTTACGTGCATCCTTAGCAATGGATCCCATATACCAGTTACACTTCAGGTCAGTGTGTGAGTTTGAGGCACAAGAGACTTTCAAAGCACGTTGCTTCCTCCATAGGTTCCTCCGTTCATCTTGATTGGTGTTAGTTCGGAAACAGATCGGCGATGATAGAATGTAACTAGCTTTGTCATCGAGGCATTGAAGGTAACCTGCAAGATTTTTACCCCACTGCAAGATCGGAAGAGAGATCAGTTGCCAATATCGAGACTTTCAGAGATGCGCCCGTGTATAGTCCTAAAATCGGCATAGGTGTTTACAAGTGATCTGTGTAGAAGTCATCCAACATGGCTGCCTTCTTGTACCCCTGGGAAAGGCAAGCCAGCTAATCTACCTCATTTATAGGAGAGCACCTAATGCAGCAGGTGGGTAGGTCCACTTCCCTGGAATGGAGGTGCCCAACACATTTGCATGAGTGGACTCTGTTCACCCATATATCTCTCCCTGGCTGCACAGGGCTGCATTTCAGCTCGAAATGACTACACCAGTCTACTTGCCAGACCACTTGCAAGCTAACCAATATTCTACAATCTGAGTATATTCTTAGTCAAATCAAAAAGATCAAAAAGTGGTTTGGTTCGAAGAGTGTCCCTAGGCGGTGGCCTGCGTTGACCTCTCGGGTCCCAGAGTTCTACCCATTGGTAACTATCTTCATGAACGTACCTGTTAGGAAAGATTTTATGATCGAGAAGACCCTTCCAGCAATTCCATAACTGGAGAGCTTGTATAGTAAGCATTTTTGCCGTACCTTACCGAAGACCTTTCAAATATTTAATACTATATTCGGTTAATAGTTAATCGCCTGTCATTCATCGCCCAGTGGTGAATAAGATCAATGTTTTTTCTCATTGGTGGCAGTTGATGGATGTCCAGAATATGGGTCAAATTCAAGACTCTCTTCGCCCTCCTAAATCCAGCTGCCCACATTTGCACTATTCAGAAAGCTGGCGCAAATAGTTATCTGTTATATAATAACAATCTTCCTATATGGCAATGAATGCTGCACGATCCCATTAGAAATGAAGGGAAAACAGGTAGCAACAGAAATTCGATCCAACAGTAGGATCCAGAGAATACCATGGACGGTGCGCTTAAGCAACGAGGAGCTTTTAAGGAAAAGGAAAAGAAAAAGACATACTCAGAATCAGAAAGAGCTGAAATTTCTTCAACACCTAATAAGGGTGAAATTTAAAACTAACAGGAAATATCGTAGGCAAAAGTCAACGGAGGGCAGCGGTACACCTCACTGAAGAGCTTGGATGAATAGATGGCGGGACATGGCGTTGGTGGGATTGGAAACAGACAAACGCTGTTAAGTGCTGCAAGGGACAGGTAGTTGTGGAGAGACATGATCCTCAACCTCCTACCTGAAGATACTCGGCGCATAGACGAAGGTACCACTATCATTTTTTCTAACGTTGAGGATTCTGAGCCCTTTTGTTGTTTCGTTTTTCTCCTCTTTATCATTTCTTTTTCTGCACCTGTTTCATTATCTTTCATTCATTTTTTTCGGCCCTACACAGTCTTTCAACTTTTGTTTTAGCTCGTGTTTTTTCTTCACCTTTTCTTTCTTTTCGTTTTCTTATCTTTCTTTTCAAGACTAATTTCAATTTTATTTTTCTCCTTTTTCTACAAACCTGTATAATTCTCATTTGTTGATTTCTTCTTTTTCTTCTTCTTTCATCATAATCTTATTCTTTTTTATTCTTTCTTTTTTTCTTCTCCTTAATCAGTTTTCTTTCTTCTTTTTTTTCCTTCATTCTTTCCAAATTATTTTTCTCTTTCATTTATCACTCTTTCCTTCGTTCATTCTCGTTTTATTTTTCGTTCTAATATTTATCTTTCACTAAATATTATCTTATGTCTTCCCCAATTCCTCTTTCTTCTTCTTCTTCTTCTTCTTCTTTTTCTTCTTCTTCTTCTTCTTCTTCTTCTTCTTCTTCTTCTAAGTATTTATTCTCTTACGTCTCCTATTTCTCTTTTTTCTATATTTAAACAATCTTCCTCTAATTTCCCTAAATATTATCTTGCGCCTTCCCATATTCGTTCTTCTTTTTTCTTTCTCCCTTTGCCCTTAATCTTCTTCTTCTTCTTCTTCTTCCTCTTCTTCTTCTTCATCATCATCAACAGCAGCAGCGTCGTCACTTCTTCATCTTCTTCTTCTTCTTCTTCTTCTTCTTCTTCTTCTTCTTCTTCTTCTTCCGTAAATATTTTTACGTCTTCGCTATTTCTTTTTCTTTCTTTCTTTCTTTCTTTCTTTCTTTCTTCTTCTTCTTCTTCTTCTTCTTCTTCTTCTAATGCCCCTAAATATTTTCTTAAACCTTCCTCTATTTCTTCTCTTCTTTCTTTCTTGCTTTGCCTTCTTTTTCGTCGTCGTCGTCCTCCTCGTTTCTTTTAATATTCATTTTTAATTCAATTCTCATTCTATTCCCTTTCTTTCTTTCTTTCTTTCTTTTTTTCTTTCTTTCTTTCTTTCTTTTCATTTCTCTTATGTTTTTCATTCTTAATTCGTTCCCCACTTGTAGCAATAAGCAAAATGTCTTTGGTATATTGTCGAAGAGAAAGGAAATGAAATAAAACGATTATTTCACTCCATCACTCATTATCTTACCGTTTCTCGTTCCTATCTTACCAATACTGATTCTGTCTATGATTCTTTTCTTTTCGCTTTGGCATCATTTCATTAAAAAATCTTATTACGCTTTTCAAGTGGTAAGCTAGCGGGTTGAATATTTTGTTTTTTTATTGGGATCTAAAAGACAAGGAAAACTGCAAGAAATATTGATATTTGCTTGAGATAATCATTCACAAAATTTGTCAAAACAAAACGGCAATACAATTACAGAAGGCGGGAAATCAGTAGGAGTGTAAAAAAAACACGACTCCAGACGACATAATCAAAAGTGCAGACGAATAAAAACCTGAGCTGTCGACAATTTGTTTGCCTTTTTTTTTCTTTAAATACTTTTGTGTGTTTACAGAATTATTCGAGCTGTTTTATCGACGATTTAAGTTTTTTTTTTTTCTGCTTTCAATTCCTTTTTCCGCTCTTTTTTTTTTTGTTTCTTTCAATCTTTTTTTTCCTAAAATGAAAACATCTATTTTTCTTTCTCTTTTTTTTTTAGTTTTTTTTCTGTTAGTTTTGTTTTTCTCTCTTTCTTTCGCTCGCCATTTTCTTTCTTTTTCGCTTATTTTGAACATATTACAGGTCTTTCTTATGTTTATCTTAATTATTATATCTCCTTCTTTATTTAAAAACTTCTTCCACTTTTATCTCTCCCTATCGTTTTCCTCCTCCTTCCTTCCATCATTATTTATTTATTAGCTTCTATACTATTTCTAGTTTCTTTCTTTCTATTTCTCTTTCTTTGTTGTCTATATTTTTATACGTCTACACCTTCTTATTTTTTATTCTCTTTCATTCTTTTTTTTTCAATTCCATCAACGTTCAATTTTCTTTTTTTATCTTACCATTTTCTTTCTTTCATTCTCAATTTACTTTTCATTACGTTTATTTCTTTTCTTTATTTCTTTCCCATTTTCTGTTCAGTTTTTCTTTCTTTTGTACTTTATTTTCATTTTCTTTCTTTCTTTATTTCATTCATTGTTTTTTTTTTTCCTTATCATTTCTCCTTTTACCGTTCCTCTTTCTTCCCTCCTTTTTTTAAAATTTTCTTTCGTTCTTTCTTTTTTTCTTTCTTTTTTCTTTCTTTCTTTCTTTTTATTGTATCTTCTATACATTTTCTTTCTTTCCTAATTTCCTTCTTTGTTTATGCTTACCATTTCCTTTCCAGTTCTCATTTTACAGTTTCTTTTTCTTACATACTTCAATTAATATTTTCTATCTTTCGTTCTTTTGAAATTTTATTTCATTACATTTTCTTTATTTATTTATTTTCTTCTTTCTTTCCATCGCGCTTTTCACTTTCCAATTTCTTTACATTTTTCCCTTCCTCTTTCATCTCCATTCATCATTTTATTTATTTCTTTCTTTCTTTCTTTCTTTTTTCTATTCATTTTTCTTTCTTTATGTACTTCAGCCTTTCTTTTTTCTTTCCGTTTCCTTTCTATTTTCGGTTCCTCTTTCTCCCAACCCTCATTTCATATTTACTTTCTCTTTCTTTTTCTTTGTTTCTTTGTTTCTTTGTTTCTTTGTTTCTTTCTTTCTTTCTTTCTTTCTTTCTTTCTTTCTTTCTTTTGTATCTTCTATTCATTTTTTATATTTCAATCTTTATTCCTTTAGTTTCCTTTGTATTTTTCAGTTTCTCCTTCTTCCCTCCCCTAATTTAAAATTTTCTTTCTTTCTTTCTTTCTTTCTTTCTTTCTTTCTTTCTTTCTTTTCTCTGCTGTGTTCTTTCCTCCTTTTCTATTTTCCTTTTATTCCCTCACTATCCCCCTCCACCCATACTTCCCTTTCTTTCTTTCTTTCTTTCTTTCTTTGTTTGTTTCTTTCTTTCTTTCTTTCTTTTCTCTACTGTGTTCTTTCATCCTTTTCTATTTTCCTTTTATTCCCTCACTATCCCCCTCCACCCATACTTCCCTTTCTTTCTTTCTTTCTTTGTTTCTTTCTTTGTTTCTTTCTTTCTTCTATTTATTTTCTATATTTCATTCTTTCTTATTTCTTTCAGTTTCTTTTGTATTTTTTGGTTTCTCTACCCCACCCTCATTTAACATTTTCTTTCTTTCTTTCTTTCTTTCTTTCTTTCTTTCTTTCTTTCTTTCTTTCTTTCTTTCTTTAGTATTACTTCTGGTCTCTCATGTACCCGGATGTTATATATAGTTAGATGCACTGGAAACGTCATGTGTATTCTATGTAAGCTATACGATATATAAAGGACACATAAAAATACTTTTGCAGATTTTGGGGGACGGTTTTTTCTTTAAACCAAATCAATGTAAATTGTCGATATCAGCATATTCCCAAAAAATCTATCGTCGTACCTCAACACAGCAACTTATAACGTAATGTAAAAAAATGTCCTCTCCATGCTTCTACACACGCATGCATTCACCGGATCTTTGACTGGTGGACCCATTCAAATACTCCCACACGATGTCGAATGTTTTCGCATGCCCCCATGACACGTTGATGAAGCTTCTTTGCATTATTAATATCTGCTGCATAAACCAATTGTTTTAGTTGACTCCACCGATAAAAAAATCCAAAGGATTGAAGTCAAGGAACGTGTAGGCCATGGAATCGGTCCTCTCCTACTTATCCATCTTTTATAATAGATATCAGCATGTAACTAAAATGTGCTGAAGCCTTATCATGCGTCTTTCGTATTAGCAGGGGTGCATCCTCTAGCATGTCTGGAATGGTGTTCGAAATAAATTCCCTGTAGACATCTGTAAGACGTGCTGAGAAAACATATTGACCTACCATACAGTCACTTACAATTTAACATTTACAGTAGACGATGTTGAATCTAAGATACAATTCAAAAATACTTTTAGTAGAATTTAAGGGCGGCTTCATGACACCAAAACAAGATAAAGTGTGCATAAAAATATATGTCCAAAAAGTCATCGTTGTATCCCCGCTCAGCAACTCACAACAAATATTGAAAATATCCTCCGCTTGCTTCTACACACGCATATACCCATCGGATCATTGACTGGCGGATCTTTTCAATTTTTCCATACGGTGTCGAATGGTTTCGCAGGCCCCCATGACACGTTGGTGAAGCGTATTTGCATTATTAATGTCTACTGCATAATCCAATTATTTTAGGTGGCCACAGAGATTAAAATGAAAAGGATTGAGGTCAGGGGGGTGGGGACGTGAAAACCATGGAACCAGTCCGCCCCTACCTATCCATCTTTCATGGTAGATATCAGCCACTGCATCACGAACAATGTCTCTAAAATATGCTGGAGCGCTGTCATATATGGACCACATGCACCTTCAAATTAGTCGCGGGTGCAAAATTATTATATTATTATACATAGTTAACAAAAAAGTGAGAGATGTTTTTTTCATTAGAAATTTTATTATGTCAAAAAGCAAAAAAAGCATTTTATGATTAAATGGTGCACTCGTCAAAATATCCTCCTTTAGCCTTGATTACTGCACCACAACTTTTTGGCATTCATTGTAATAGTTCCTCAACATATATGTTTGATATTTGATTCCATGTTTTTTTAATTATTCTAAGAGCTCTGTTTCATTTTTGGGATGTAAAGGTTTCACTCTTCTGTCATCCGATGTTAATTCTGACGTGATTTATAACAGTAGTGTGCATATATAAATGTATATATGTATATATATGTATATATATATATATATATATATATATATATATATATATATATCTGTGAGTGTGTGTGTGCGCATATATATATATATATATATATATATATATATATGTATATATATATATATATAAAATAAGGTTTTATGTATATATGTTTATGTGCACGTATGTGTAGGTCCGTATGTATGTATGTGTGTAAATGTATATATATATATATATATATATATATATATATATATATATATATATATATATATATATATATATGTAGGAATGGATGTATATGTATGTATGTGTATATGTATGTATGTGTGTTTATGTAGGTATATATATATAGAGAGAGAGATAGATAGATAGATAGATAGATAGATAGATAGATAGATAGATAGATAGATAGATAGAAAGATAAGTACGGGTATGTGTGTACACGCCTATATGTATGTATGTACGCGTAAATATAAATATGTAGATGTGTATGTGTGTATACGCATGTGTTTTTGAACATAGAAATA
This sequence comes from Acanthosepion lycidas, assembly GCA_963932145.1. Classification (NCBI taxonomy): domain Eukaryota; kingdom Metazoa; phylum Mollusca; class Cephalopoda; order Sepiida; family Sepiidae; genus Acanthosepion; species Acanthosepion lycidas. Next base: position 29,213,231 of record OZ010599.1, read on the forward strand.
TAGGTTCTTGCTAGATTAGATAATTGTTATATTTTTATCTGTTTATATTAGATTTGTAGCCTGTTGTCGCTATTACTTTTGTCAAATATTCTTGATTACACAGCGGCCCTTTTATAAATGTCCTTCGGTTTTAGTTCCCCCCACCCCATCTCTGTCCCCCCCAACCCTTTTTCTTTTCTTTTCCTCTCCCTATCTCATCTTCTGATCTTTAAGAATATATCGTCTATTGTGTGTGTATGTCATCACAAAATGTATCTTTTCCGGTATATCTTTAATGTATTAGACATCCGAGAACATTCATATTTCTCTCACTTAAACCGTCTTTGACTCCCCTCTCTAAAACTTCTCTCTCTTAAATTTTAATCCCCCCTTTATCTTTAGACCTTCCTGTCCTTCTCCTGTTCTTCTCTCGTCTGTTACCCCTCCCTATAGCTTTCATTTACTCTCACACTCTCAAACATACACTCTCACTAAATTTTATTTTTTATTCCCGGAGTTTTTTTTTTCTGTTTTCTTTTTGAATTTGTAGGTCTGATGAATTGGATCGTATTTACGATTCCAATGGAATAAATTATGACCATGGAATATTAGTGTTTAAGCCTTTTTATTATATCCTTACTCTGTTCTGGACATTGAGTTCTACCTGGATTCTATCCTCTTGGAATTAATTTTTATACAAATATATATGTATGTGTATGTGTCTATATATATATATATATATATATATATATATATATATATATATATATATATATTAGATATATGATTGCATATGTATGTGTATATTTGCTACTAATATTAACAATCTCTCTCTCTCTCCATATATATATATATATATATATATATATATATATATATATATATATATATATATAGATAGATAGATAGATAGATAGATAGATAGATAGATAACTTGACTCGTTTCGAAAAACCCTCGAATTTTTAATTTACAAATAATCAAATCAATCTCGAGGGAAAAAAAGGTTTTAAAAAAAGAAATAGCGACAAACATGAACTAGTGTCGAACAAATCGCACAGATGCAGGTCTGAAGCCCAAAGAAAAAAACCCGATACGAGTAGACAACTAACTAACAAAAGAGCTCAATACAATCGTAGAGCAGACCTAGATACAACGAGTGAGCCAGACAAACCTACCTAGGTTTCACCTAAACAGATCGTCAGGGAAGGTATGGCTAACGAGGTAAAGAGAAACACATATTTATAAGCGATAATTAAAACCATACCACGTGACCGAAGAACCACAAACTAAGTATTGATTACTACCGTCTGCAGCATAAACGAATTGTTTTAGGTCCCCCCACAGATAAGAGTCTAAAGGATTGAGGTAGGGGAGGCGTGCAGGCAATGGAATTGGTCCGCCCCTACCTATCCATCTTTCATGGCAGAGGTCAACCAGTGCATCGCAATGTGACTAAATGTGCTGAAATTGCATCATGGATGAAATACACGCGTCTTCGTATTAGCATGAGTACATCCTGTAGAGAACACCTGTAAGATATGCTAGGAGAACATAGAGATAACCAGTCACGTAAAATTTCAGCCCTCACTTTAGTCGTAAATCAGTGCTAGTATCTAGCCTGTATCGTACCCTGTTTCATATATATATATACAATGTCCGTAAAGATCGTGTGTATATTAATGATTTATAACTTTATTTGTATTTGCGATAGAATTAATTTGTAAAATGCATTAGAAAGAAGTAAATCTATATTTTTAAGGTTTTATTGAAATTTTATTTAAGTTTCCACATGTCCTCCATCAGGCAATGTAAGGGTAATACAATTTTGCAGTTCACGGAAAACATTTGCCAACTGATTTACAGTAATGCCTGAAATTACATTAGTTATTTTAGCTATAATTAAAACTAGGTACATTAAACTTTATAACGTTTTTACAGATTATTTCTATCGCAAATACTAATAAAGTTATACATTTTTTTAAAAGCGCACACGATGTTTATGGACACATTGTATATATATATATATATATATATATATATATATATATATATATATATATATATATATATATATATCATTTATTGGAAAATTATAACATAAAAATGTTATAATATTACTAAAAAATAGTCATTTTTTTCAACACTTATGGTGTCAAGGATATAGCCCCGTGACACCTCCCAAAGATCATTTATCCTACCCCAGATATAATACTCACTCAGGTTGACAGATCACACACGCTGACCACCTTGCGCCAAAATTTTATGATATTAATGAGAAGACGACAATTATTATTAAATTATTCAAATCAAATTACATCTGTCTGTTTATTATCAGCAGTAATATTTGCACTTTCAATGCTTTTAACGTGTTTTGCATTTTAAATTCACTGTATATCTTAAGTGCATATATATATATATATATATATATATATATATATATATATATATATATATATATATATATATATATATATATATAGGTCGGTGTATTTAAAAGGCCGTGTGCATTTTAAGGTAGTCTCTATATATGTACAGTTATTGCCAGAATTATTACCCACCCTCGCTCATAATTACGAATAAGGCTGTAATCCAGGAAATTCGCATTTAAATTTCATGTTAATGTTATTCGCAAATGATAGAAATAATGTAACAGAAATAAGGTGCTTATGCCCACAACAAAATTTGAAATTAATCTCAAGCAATAAAATCAAAAATTAGTTAGCAAACATTTAACATGAGACAAAATTACTGGTCGACTTGTCACAATGCTGAAATGTGTAACCTTTATACTCGATTCATTCATTTTTTCAGCGCATTTTTTGCCGCTCTGGTCGCCACTCTCCTCCATCTCACAATTGTGGATTACTGTGAACCCCCAAGCAGAATACTGCAGTGACTTGCCGGTTCCTTTTCTACAAGGGATTTTAATGTTACCATGTCCCTCTTCTCAGAGCTGAATGTGTTTTTGGTTACCTTCATGTAGCGTTTCCTTAGGACCTACAAGACAGCAGGTGGTTTAAAATCAGATTTTCCTTTGCCTACACTGTTTGCCACCCAAGGCGAGAAAACCCAGTCTTTTCTGCTATTTTACACATCGTCTTTGCCTTATAATTACTCTACACACACTGACAGGTAGTTTGCTTCATTATTCACTGGCAATGCTTTCTAGTTCCTTCAAGTTTGAAGGGTTCCTCTCTCTGAATTTTCTCTTCAAATGATCCAATGAATCTTCAATCGTGTTTTGTGCGAATTTTGCTATCACCAAGTATTTCGCATCTATTCGTGCCGTCTGTTTCGGGACACGTTGGAACGTGCAATGGCGCCTCCAAAACTACTTTCGTGCATTTTGTTTTATACAGGTTGCCCCCCCCCACGCCAAATTAACATCATTTAACATGTGAATATCTCAATAACGATACGAAAAAAATATACAAACGGATGTAGATTTTATAACCCATTTCACAAAGCTTCACAGTGCGCATGACATTTGACACGACACACGTCATGTCGGTAGTCCAGATCCTGGCAAACACGCTGTAGCATGCCTTGCGTAACATTCTGAAGTGTCTCGGTGATTATCTGCTTAAGTGTCCTCAATGCTTTTAAGGATTATGATGTACAGACATAGCCCCATTAAAAAAAAATCACAAACTTTCAATTCAGCTGAATGTGGCCAATTCATTGTGATTAGCATTGGAATGACAGATTCACCTTCGGAGTAGTTTATCATTAAGATAAGTCCACACATGCAACTTAGCTGTTACCCATTTTGTTAAAATTTGAGATTATTAGAGCGAGAATTGGCTATTTTATTAGACTACAAAATGATATCAGTTTTTGGGAGACCCTGAATTATTTTTTTAAAAAATACAATTACTTATCCCTATCCATGATGCCAGATACTCTCACTAGTTCTGGTTCAGAAGCAGGGAAACATCCACTAGGCAAAATGTTGAATAGCATCCTCGTTCTGGGGGGGTCTTGGTTACTATGCCCATTAATACAATGTTGTATACCTCCTTTTTCAGGAGTTGTTCTTGGGCCGACGGGGTAGAGTCCATAATAACGTTGCCTTCTTTCCCGGCCGTTGATCGCCAGGTTTTAGTTCGGAGAATTTCAAGAAAAGGGATTTTAAATCTTACTAGTTTATTAACCACATCGACGTGTACATCTAACTGGTGTTGCTATCCTATCTCTCTACGGAGCAGTTTTCTAGACAAGAAAAGAACCACGTCTACATTGCATGATGTCTGACTCCCTGAAATTCCTTTCTATCTCTAACATTCCCACCCAAGTTTTAGCCAATTAAAAACGACTTCCTTTGTTTTCCTGTATCTGACCTCAAATATCAAAATGAAGAAGTCAGAAGAGAAAACAATTCTCTAAAAAAAACTGGTTTAATAGACTATTTTTTGACAATAATGCTCTCATCACCGGGAGTGATTTGTGGGGCAACTATTTTGTGGATTTACATTTATATATATGTTTCACTACAATCAAGGACAAGAAGCCAACAAGAAACAAGGCGTGACGCTGGATGAAAGAATATAAGAATATAAGAGAAGTAAACATTTGTTAAGGACAGTGAACAATAAAAGAACAGGAATTAAGATGACCCGTCCTGGGTATGACGATAAACTACATCCGCGTCCTGGTTAAGACGATAAACTACGTCCAACATCAAGACCTCTGCTCAGGAGATTTTAAGGAGAGTGGAACCACCTCTTAATTGCTGGTGTTCTCAGGTCCACCCTGACCCAGGGTGGTAGCACATATTAGGGTTCCAACTATGGGTAAATAGTTAACCCACAAACTGGGGTCAAAACCCTATGTAAGTGTAAAAATAGGTTTTAATACAAGAAATACTTTGTAAAAAAGGTATTACCAGGAATATATTTTTGAAAAAAAATAGATATTACCAGCAGTACATTTTTGAAAACAAAATATATTACCAGCTATAAATTTTTGAAGAAAAAATATTCCCAGAGATAAAAATTTTGTCAGCATTAAATAATCCATTCAGGTTGATATGCTTTAAAACAAGCCCAAAACCAAGAATTAAGATGACAGAAGATAACTATTGATATTGCAATTGAATTTTTGAAGATCAAAATTGGCTTGAAAGCAAGAAGCCAGAAGAGATTTCCACCAGCGAGAAATGTGAGAATCGAAGCTGTAAGCATTAGTTTTATCGAGCCAATTCATCGCTAAAAATGTTGAGATGTTTTTGCCAATCAGGTACTGCACTTAGATTCATAAAATCAAGGTACCATAGTAGAAATATCATCGGAATAATTGCTATGAAAATGTTTATAGAAAAGGCACAAGGAAAGTGGGAAAATGACTCAAGCCGAGATGCCAGGTCAGAACCAATAACGTTGCAGATTATTCTTTGGATTTTATCAAGAAACTCTAAATATATAGCCGGGGTTTAAGACCATATGTGGCAGCAATATTCGAAGCATGGGCGAATGGTAGAGTTAGATACTTGTAAGATAGATTCAGGAGAGAACGGTTGTCTTGTACGACACAATGGGAAAACATTCCTAGAAGCAGGCCTCGCAATTGATTCATTATAATGTAGGCGTGTGCTTGATATTTTCTTTATTTTCAAGAATATCTGTAAAAAAAATATTCCGTTCTATAACATTTACTTTTTTTCTGCTATCAGCCATATGCAGCTGGTCGATCAGAAAAAACGTCCAATTAGAATGGAGCCAAAAAAAGCACCATGTATAGATGTAACAGAGTCTATCTTCTTCAATTACTTTAAAGTACTTTTATTAAAAAAATTTCAATTAACGCAGTTACTGATATGACTGAATTAGTTTGTATTTATTCAATCAAAGTTAGCCGAGGACACAAAGAGGTAAAACAGGCATCATGATGACGCATTTCAGATCACAATTATTTTGGAGTTTTTGAAATTCAATTTCTCAGTGTGCTACCAGGGATGTAACAGAGGATACATTTATAAAGCAATTTTTAAGTTTGATGAAAATTGGTTGAAAAATCAACGAAAAATAAGAAAGAAACCAGTAAAAATCACCATTTTTCGCTATTTACGCGGTTTTTCACTGTATGGCTTGACTCAATTATCAAGTTAAAAGACTGTTAAACAATAAACTTATTGTTGGCTACAGTTTGTATTAAATTGCTTGAAAAGTGAGGGAATCTTTATCTTAAAATTTGTGTTGAAATCGCCATTTTTCGTTAAATGCAGAGGCGTAGACATAAAACTGAGATATTGTTGAGCTGCTAATGATGTAAATAAACGAAATCAAAGGAAAAAAAATTGAGTTAATCCATTTTTGATCGGCTTTATCGATTATTGATTTTTAAAATTATCGATGTTTTACGCTAAAGACCTATCTCTTATATTGTACAATGTACGGGCCAAGTTTGGTCAAAATCGGTTGGATGGATCTCGCGTGAAATGGTATCACACAGTCAGACATACAGACACACAGAAATCTTTTGTTTTATAGAGAGATAAATATTTACGAATTTAAGCGCAGTACGTGATTGGAAGTTAGGTCTCATCATTTTTTTTTACTTGAAATTGTTATATTTAACCATAATTTCTGCGGGGGGTGCAATGGATAACGGATTAAATTTGAAAATGAGAGAACCAAGTTCCAATTACAGTCGAGCTTCGTTATATTCACCTATCCTCCACCTATCCCCCTCCTGTACGCCACCTATCCTCCACCTATACACCACCTAGCCTCTACCTAGCCTCCACCTATTCCCCACCTACCCTCCACCTATCCTCCACCTATCCCCCACCTGTACGTCACCTATCCTCCACCTATACACCACCTAGCCTCCACCTAGCCTCCACCTATACACCACCTAGCCTCCACCTATTCCCCACCTATCCCCCACCTGTACGCCATATATCCTCCACCTATACACCACCTAGCCTCCACCTATCCTCCACCTATACACTACCTATTCCCCACCTATCCTCCACCTATACTCCACCTATCCTCCACTTATCCCCCAGCTATCCTCTAACTATCCTCCAACTATCCTCCAGCTATCCTCCCCTAGATACTGTTTGATTGGTAGAGCTTGTATCAATAAATATCTAAAAAAAAAATCTTGCAATCTAAAAATATTTTCTGTCTTTAAATAACCTGAAAAAGGGTTGATAAACCGTAGAAAACAAATCAAGCAATCAATGAAATACTAATTAGCTACACTGTCATGTATTTCTTACATTCTCTGGAATATAAATTTATAAGAAATAACGTGACCACAAAGTGAGGGATTTATTTATATATTGATTGTAATATAGAATTGATCCCCGAATTGTTATCCGCATTATAATTTCTTGTTGCTTATCAAATTCTGATTAGGTATGAATCCATCTCTTCTCCACCAGCTATGGGGTTAATTAGTAAGACTTGTATCAATAAATCATTATTTTCTCAAAATTAAAGTTTTTACATTCTAAAAATATTTTCTGACATTAAATAACCTGCAAACAGTTGATAAAAAAAAACAACTGATCAATCAATCCAATTAATGTCTTTGTTCCTCACATTCTTTCAATCTGAGTAACCCCTTGAGTAGAAAATTCTATGTACAATGTAAAATTTGAGGTCAAAATTAAAGTAAAATTCCACGTAAAATTTGTCCTGAGTATGATCCGCGTCCTGGGTAAGACGATAAACTACACCCGGCTGCAAGGCCTCTGATCAGGGCATTTTGAGAAGCCCAGAACCACTTCTTAATTGCTGGTTTTCCCAAGTCCACCCTGACTCAGCGTGGTAGCACCTGTCAGAGTCCCAGCTATGGGCAAAGAGTTAACCCCACAAAAAATGGCGTTCAAAACACTATGAATGTATAAATATAGGTTTTAATACGTGGAATACTTTTTTTGTAAAAAAAAAATTGGCAACAATATACTTCTGGAAAAAAAATTATCAAGAATACAATTTTGAAAAAAATTATTTACAGCAATACATTTTTGAAAAAAAATATCAGCAATATAAATCTTGTCGGCATTAAATAACCCATTGAGATGTTGATATGCCGTAAAACAAACCAAAAAACTAAAAGATCGAATCAGTTTCTTGATGTAAAGATGAACATCCTTAAGAAAGACGCCGTACTTGACTTAAAACCAAAAATTATATTATGTTAAATTATAAAAAATATTACCTACAATAAAAAATTTTGTCGGCATTGAATAACCCATTGAGGTGTTGTTATGCCGTCAATCAAAACAAACCAAATCAAACAACTAAAGGATCGAATCAGTTTCTTGATGTAAAGATGAACATCCTTAAGAAAGACGCTGTACTTGACTTAAAACCAAAAAATAATGTTAAATTATAAAAATATTACCAGCAATAAAAAATCTTGTCGGCATTAAATAACCCATTGAGGTGTTTATATGCCGTTAAACATAACAAAACAAACCAAACCAAACAACTAAAGGATCGAATCATTTTCTTGGTGTAAAGATGAACATCCTTAAGAAAGGCACCGTACTTGACTTAAAACCAAAAATAATATTATGTTAAATTACAAAAATATTACCAACAATAAAAATCTTGTCGGCATTAAATAACCTATTGAGATGTTGATGTACTGTAAAACAAACCAAATTAAAATTTAGAGAAATATTCATAGAGAAATTCAAAGTGGAATTTAAAATAACGTTCAAATTTAAAGGAAAGTCACTCTGAGAGACACTGAACACTTCATGGTTCAGCATTTCAAGTTCCTTATCATTTTGAACTATCGTCTCAGACAGAGTGTGACGCTGAAATCCGAAGACCTATTTGCATAGCCAAAGATGAATTACAAAAGCTAAGCAGAGTATTAAGAAATAGAAAAAATATCGCTAGTAACAAGGAAAAGATTACTAAACTGTTCCCTGTTATCTGTCCTCCTATATGGCAGTGAATGCTGGATAGTCTCCTCAAAAATGGAGGAGAGACTTGAAACGACCGAAATGTGATTTTACAGAAGGAGGCTGAGAATGCCATGGACCGAACATGTGAGCAGCGAGGAAGTTTTTGAGAAAATAGAAACAAAAAGAAACCTTATACTTAACATCAAGTAGACACATTTGATGTTTCTAGAGTACATAATGAGGAAGGAAGGCTTGGAAAATCTGATAGTCACAGGAAAGATTGAGGGAATGGGGAACAGTATAAAATAAC
>OZ010599.1:29232592-29262290 GCA_963932145.1 Acanthosepion lycidas
CTGCTAGTCTTTATATAAAAGCAGAGATGTTTGGAACGAACGAATAAAATAAAAAATATTCCTGCAAACTTTGTATAAGCATTCGATCCAAATAACAAAGTAAATTTTCCTGTAAATTCATTTGATTTAAATAAATTATTTGTTTTAATGAAGGTTCTCTTTTATGGCGTTATGACACTAGAACGGTTTTCCTCAAGAATCCTTTGGAAACTCTGAAAAAATAATCGTTCCAGCTATTTGAGATATTTGCAAAACTAAGGAAAGTTTTAAAGTTGTTCGAATCAGACGTTTACCGTAAAGAAAGCTGCTTCTCTGTGCCACGCAAAAAAGTTTTTTTTTTTTCTCGAAGTCCATCCTTCAAATCGACAAATCAACCATTCCTCCTTGCATGGAATACTGTTGTCATATACGATTGGTTCCCCCGCTGTTCATATGAGGTCCTTGACAAAATCCAGAGAGGTATATGCAATTTAATAGGTCCTGATCTGGAATCTCGTCTACAGTCACTTTCTCGCAGACGTGCTGTGGCATTCCTCCGTCTTTTCTACAAATATTTTCATAACAACTTCTCTCACGAGCTACTGCAACTGGTCCCTAAATAATTAGGGAATACAATTTCAGTGTTTAGACGGAGACGATAGAAGTAAAGTGTTGAAGTAGACTTTAAAAGAAACCAGGAACCCAATCCCAAACAGAAAACAGGGGATAAAGGTCAACTCCTGTTCAAAACACCAGAGAGGTGAATGAACCGGATGATAAACAAAACTAGTTACTCCTATTGGGAAAGAAGAGACTCATCTACCGCAAGGTAAGCAAGGAATGTTGGTTCCTTGTGTCGCGACAGAAGGTTTTTCTTGCCTGAGTCTATTCTTCAAATCTACAAATCAACTACGTCCTTGCATGGAATACTGCTGCTATTGGTGCCTCTGCTGTTCGTCTCGAGGTCCTCGACATAACCAAGAGACGGATATGCAATGTGATTGGTCTCGATCTGGCAACTCGTCTATAGTCACTTTCTCACAGACGTGCTGTGGTTTCCCTCTGTCTTTTCTACACATATTTTCATTAACAACTGCTCTCACGAGCTACTTCAACTGGTTCCTAAACTGCCTGGATTTAAGCGTGTTACAAGGCTGGCATCTCAGTTAAACCCTTTTACTGAAGAAACGGCAAAATATATCTATATCTTCTGATCCAACAGCTTCTAAACCTCGCTCGTCGAGACAGTGGAACTACCTTCCTCTTACTTGCTCTTACTTGCTTCCCTGATAGCTATAATCTTCAAAGATTCAAATGTAATTTCAATCGACATCTTCCGATGTCTTGATCTTGAACCCCGTTCTTCTCTTTATCCTTTCCCCAAGCACCAGCTCATTACTCTTGCTCTTACACTCTGTAACCCCTAGCGTGCTACTGGCACTCCAGCCTTGCTTGGGGTGATATGCATAAAAATAGTACAAAAACCAACCAAATATATTTTGATTAAATAAAAACGAAATATGTTAAATTAATAAACGTTTCCAATTTGTTCCTTATCCTGTCATATATATATATATATATATATATATATATATATATATATGAAGAAAAATATACGGAAAAAAACAAACAAAAATCCTTATATGCAATTATGCTGTTTTAATGTTAATATAATGTCAACGTCGGACGTTTCTGTCAAATAAACCATCTTCAGGACATATTCATAAAATATAATTAACATTATTAATTCAAAATGACAAAGACCGAAATATGTTCAATTAATAAACGTTTCCAATTTGTTCCTTATCCTGTCATATATATATATATATATATATATATATATATATATATATATATATATATATATATATACACACATACACATATATATATATATATATATATATATATATATATATATATATATATATATATATATATATGATCGCAATGAATAGACAAGTTATGTATTTATTAATACTCTTAACAATTAAAAGGAAAGGATTGAAGACGAGCTAGCTAACCGAGTGAATTTTTGTGGCCCCCCTCCAATAGTAAGCGAGAAGAGATTTATTCATATTTTGTAGTTTTGCTTATTCGGTTAACCAAAGTTCAATCTGATTCTGTTAGCAAGGTCAGTGACCTTAAAGCAAAGTGAAACAACTTAGCGCCTTCTTACGCATGTACTCCTGTTTCCCTTAGTTACTCAAAGTAGAACAGAGACCAATATCAGGTAATTAAATCACTTTGTCCTAATAAGTCTTTGGTAATTATGAAACCTGATAAAGGCTTAGGTGTCGTGATTCCTGATTATCAAGATTATCTTAAGATGATGACCATACTTGGGGACTTTTCTAAGTTTGTCCAGCTAGGCCCAATAGATAAATTTGATTCGACATTATCTATCTATTCCAAAAACGTCTATTCAACTGGATTAAAAATGGATTTTTGCCCACTGGAATTTCTAATTTAAGAAGACCCGAGGTTCCATTCATCCCTACCTCTATAGTTTACCCAAAACACATAAGGTTGGGGTTCCATTGAGACCTATTTTGTCCATGATAGGGTCTTCTCAACATGGCGGGGCCAAATAGCTTACCACTATATTCCTGCCGATTTTGGAACGGTATAATTCTTCCTGTATAAAGATTCGTTTCGTTACACGTTGACTGACAAATTGATATGTTCGTATAATATTTCCAGCCTCTTTACCTGCGTCCCTTTTGCTGAGATTATTAATATATATACTGATGCCTTATATTGTAGTCAGTTGTCCCCTCCTGATATTCCTGAGGATGTTTTTGTCAAACTGATTAAATTTGCCACATGGTGGAATTTAGTTTCAACAGCGACATGTATAGGCAAAATGATGTGTCAATGGGTTCCCCTTTAGGACCCATTTTAGCTAACATCTTTGTAGGATTCCATGAAGAGAGTGTATTATCTAAATCTAATAAACCTGATGTTTATAATAATATTCACCCAGTTCTCAAATTTACACAAGAAAAGGAAAATTAATTCTTTCCTTCCCATTCTTGATGATTTGGGTAGCAGAACTTCTTCGGGTTTTCTTATTCAGGTTTATCAAAAACCGACGGTTACCGGTTTTTATAAGCATTGGGACTCTTTTTGCCCAATAAAACGTAAAAATCAATTTAATTAAGACCATTACTCATAGGGCTTAATGACCTGCTCTAAATCCAAGTTAGATGATGAATAAAAATTTATTACTACTACTCTCTGTAACAATGTCTATCCGTCGGACATTGTTCAGTCAGTAATTAAGAATAACATTTTGGAATTCAATAAAGTTAAACCGGCTACAGTGCAAACATTTCCTGTGTAGCTGCGCCATCATTGGCTGGATAGTATCAATGATAGATATACTAAGCGGGTTTCTTTAGCAGTTCGATATTGTTACTTTGCTGCTAACAGTCATGTTTTTTTTTCTGACACACCTGTCCTTCCATCCATGCGGAAAGACGTTCTTCCTCCACATCATAATAGTTCTTTGATTTATTCATTTAAATGTAGTTGTGGTTCACACGACATAGGGAGGACGACTCAAAGGCCGGATGTCATAAAAAAACAGCGTGTACTAACAATCTTACGTATTCTTCGGCGGATATTCTGGCCAACACATTCGGGTCTTCCATCGCGGATCACGTGATAAATAACCATAATTGTGCTACTAATTTTAATTTTTTTTTTTAAGCATTTTGTTATGGGGTCCACCCTTTTCTGATACAAATGGACTCGTCCTGCTGCCATAAAATATCCACAGTCAGTCAGAGAGGAAAGGGTAGAGGAACAGGGTAGAGGAACAGGGTGGAGAAACAGAGTGGAAAGTACATAGACACTGTGATTGAGTTGACGTTAGAAGCCAGTTACAAGGACGCCCGACTCTAAGGAAGTTTACTTCGAGACTGTATATAGCGATCTTTGATTAATACTAATCGGCGTTCCTGGATTTTACTAACAGCATTACCTTTTGTATTTTGTGTAAATACATTTAATTACTTAGTTTAAATACTTGCGTTTGTCATTTATTGGAGACCGATTTTTCACACGGAATCCACAACACATTTCACCCCAATAAATCGGGAAGCTACTAGGATGCAAGGAGTTACAGAAAATATAGAGCAAGATCAGATAGGAGTGATTGAAGAAAGGATGAGGATAGTGGATAGATCAAGGCAGCTGGAGATTGACATTACACTTGAATAGCTGGAGATCATAGCTCTCAGGGAAACTGGAATAGGGAAGGGAGTTCCACAGGTGAGAGGTGCGAGACATGAAGCTATTGGAGTAGAAGAGACGGCTACATTTAGGAGTTTCGACAATGAAGGGGTGAGAGCGGGATGCTAGCCTCGTAGGGCGCTTGAATTCATCAAGTCTGGGAACCAGCGAATGCAGCTCCTCGGAGCAATTTCCATGAAAGTATTTGTAGAACAGACAGAGAGAGGTGACAGCGCGTCTGTGAGAAAGTGACTCTCGACGAGATGCCAGAGCAGGGCCAATTATATTGCATATCCGCCTCTGGAGCCTATCAAGAATCCCGAGGCATACAGAAGGGGCACCAGACCATATATGGACTTGTTTTACGTCCTTCGTATGTCCCACTCACGTTACCACTTGAAAATATTGGAGTCCATATATATTTCTTCCTTGAAACCTTCATTATGCAGAAAGAAGGATTTTGCTCTGGGCCTCCAATTAATTTCCATTTAAAAATTGTTTCCCCTAAATATTACCCCTATTGATTGATGATTACGCCTTCTTAACCTCGATTGGGCTCTGTTGAGCGAGGTTTGAAACCGGTTAGGTAGCTCGTTTTTTTTGTTTTTTTTCCCTTTTAATCGTTACCATGAGTGTCAACAAAATATTTTTTTCTGTTTATCGTGGTTTGTACCAACAACAAAATTTTCAAATATATTAAGGCAGGATTCGTTAAATAATTTAGATATGTTCTGTCTACTTATTCTCGATAGGATCCTTTCATACTCAATAATAAGCTTTTTTGTGTGGTTATTGAAAGACGAGAGGAAAATGCCTTGTTGTTTCATATTGTATTTATCCCCGAGTACTTTAGGCATAGAATAATGTCATCATCAGGGTTTTGTTAATTATAGGATAAGTTTGCTAGTGTTTTTAGTTGTTTGCAGAATATCTTTGTTGTGTCATACCCACACCTGAACACAAAAAAATTTTGTAAACGGAAGGGTTTTGTCCTGTGTTTCCAAGTAATTACCATTAAGAATTGTGTCCCCTAAATTGTGGCCCCATCTTTTTATTGATGATTATACTTTTATTAAACGCGTTTTAGCACTGTTGAGCGAGGTTTTTTTTTTTTTCTTTTTAATTATCATGAGTGGTAATAAATACAAATTTTTACCTATTCATGGCGGTCATTATGTTTGGTGCCATTAATAAAATCTTTAAATGTATCTGTGTGTGTAGGTATAATAGGCCGAAGAAGGAAATTCGAAATAATAATAATAATAATAATAATAATAATAATAATAATAATAATAATAATCATGGTCAGTACTTACGTGTGCAGGGTTAAAAGGTGAAGTCGAAAATTTTATTTTTCCTGCACAGGGCGAATGCTTACTAACTAGAAATTACACAGATACTAAAAAACTGTTAACCAGAAATGCAGATTCTGTGACGAATACCCAGATATCATTGACCTGGGAAGACTAAGCGTTGCATGGCAAATACCTAAGAAGATCAATAAGAAGCAGATGTGGACCAACAGAAAACACATCAGCGGCTGAAGAGCAGCGGATTGAAATCTGCGACAGAAGGCCTACTTATTGCAGCTAAGGACCAAAACGTCGCAACCAGATCCTATCACTGTCACACAATCAAGGATGGAACTAACCCCAAATGCATCATTTGCGGAAAATATGATGAAACTGTCAAGGGAGGCAGAGGATTAGTTCAACTAAAACTGTCCTACAAAACTACATCAATTTCCCTCCAAAGATACTTGGAAACTACAGAAAACTGGATGATGGTATGCGTCAAGGAACATGAAAGGAAAAATGGAGTTTAAAATATGCGGAAGTACAGCACAATACACCGGCTGAAACTGCAAAATACTTAAAAAAAGACAGCAAAGACAAATGCAGCCGACCAGATACAGAAGCCATGTCAAGATAAACCGCTTCATGGCCAATACTCTGCCCGTACAAGGATGGAACTAACCCCAAACGGAGCATCTGCGGAAAATACGATGAAACTGTCGATCATATTAACTGAGGATGTGCGGAACTGGCACCAAATGAATATACCCACAGTCATAAAGTAGCGAGGTATGTGCACTGGAAGATATGCAAGAAGCACAAAATCGAAACCACTGAAAGATGATATGAACACCAACCAGACAAAGTTACCCAAAATAACTATATAAGTATCTTCTGGGACATCCCAATTCAAACTGTCAGGGAAATAAAAACCAACAGACCTGATATTTTCATAAAAGACAAACAAAATAAGGAAGTGTATGATTATTGACATAGTAATAACTTCTGAGAGAAACATCTTCATAAAAATTATCGAGAAATCGTCCATTTACAAGGACTTAGAGATCGAGATTAACAGGATGTGGGGAATGAAAACTGAGACTGTACCAGTAGTAATTGGAACTTTGGATCTCGTGAGAAAAAGAATGGACAATTTTACTAACAGTGTCCCAGGGAACATCAACATAAAAGTTGCTCAGAAAATTGCCCTTTTAGGAACATCCCATATACTAATAAAAGTACTATCAATTAAATGACAATTCTCCTATAAGACCTAAGGACCATAGTTTGGAACCGGCTCTACAGGATACAAAACATGAAACATAACATACAAATAATAATAAAGCGAAAATGATAGCAAGATAAGACTTTTCATGGTGAATTCTCTACCCGTACCAAACAAGTTGATGTGGACAAACCCCGAACCCATCAGTGGTTAAGTAGTGCGGGGTTAAAAGCTGAAAGCAAACGTTTTATTATTGTTCCGCTAGATCAATGCTTGCTAACAAGAAAATGCGAAGAAATACTGAAAATCTATGTTAGTCCAAAATGCAGATTCTGTGATAAATATCGAGAAACCATTGACCATCTTGTATCAGGTTGCACAGTGTTAGCACCCAATGACTACAAAGCACGACACGATATAGTGAGCCAATATCTGCACTTGAAAATGTGCAACTTTTACGGGAAGGAAATTGCAATGGACGGCATGAACACCACCCAGATTCGTTTATAGAGATAGCACCTGTAACAATTTTATGAGAATTTACAATACGCACAGACAGAACACTCAAAGCTGAGCAACCAGACATCGTGATCAAAGACCAAAGAACAGAATCCGCTTTCTTATAACGTTTCAGTCCCTGCAGATTGAAATGTATCTTTGAAGATATTCAAAACATCTATCAAAATATAAAGATTTTGAAGCGTTGATCACAAAAAAGTGACACAGGAGTGCATCAACAATTCCAATTGCAGTTGGAGCCCTCGGACTGAGTGGAAAAGATTCCGATAGAAAGGATTCCTGGTTCCCCATGACTTAAATAAACACGAAAAATTATACAGACTAATAAATGTCACCATTAACATTACTATTTAATCCTTTGTAAAAATTGTTTTTATATATATATATATATATATATATATATATATATATATATATATTATAATAAAAATAAAGAACAGTAAGAAATATAATCCGGAGTTCTTATTGATTTTTTTATATTTTTACAGAACAGTGCTCAATGTAAATTTACAGAGCATAAATATTATAAATTAACTGATTTAAAAATATGGTTCCTTCGCTACACAGGAATTGCCATGATTCAAACACCGAAGCTAAAAACTTCAAATTTAATTATATAATTAAATTAAAAGCATTAGTTCTGCTTCATCTTCAGGCGAATTTTGGAATAACTTATTTTTAAAATTACTGAGTTTTAAATGCATATATGAATTCATAATTTTTTGTTTCCAAGGATACAGAGAAATCCAATCCTTTAAACAGGGGCGGTAGAGTGCTCATTTTTATTAACTATCATTGTATCAGTTATGAGTTACGTTCGAAAAAGAGGTTAAATTTTGGTAGGGTAGGGGTGCATTTTATAACGAATTTTGACATCCGTTTAACGCATGTCGTCTGTTTTTTTTATCAACGAGAAAAAGGTTTTCGGCATTTTATATGTTATATTCGTACTTGTATAGGTAAAGATTCTTTCTAAAAGGGATTTTTGGATCACACTACGTTATATTGAACTACAATTTTAAAATATTATTTTCACTTTATTTTTACTATATTATTTCTACTTTTAATTATATATACATATATATATATATATATATATATATATATATATATATATATATATATATATATATATATATATGATACGATAGAAAAGTAACAAATAGGAAAAATTTATAAATCTGACATCTTTCAGAGAATTAATTATTCAGGAGAAAAAAAAATCTGGTATTTTAAAATTTTCTGTTGTCTGTTTTTCATTGATTAAACAAACCTCGCCTGCATCAGATTTTTCAAGCAGCTTCCTCTGTCTATAATGTATGTACGTCTATCATAATTCTAGTTTGTCTATGCGCGGATAATAATGTTTCATGTGTGTGTGTGTGTTTCGGTATGTGTGTGTGTTTGCGTGTGTGCGTGTGGGCGTGCGGGACTTGTAGGCATTTTTAGCCATGTTTGGTCGTTGCCTCCATGTTGATTTGGGGACGATTTGTGCGGAAGTGAAAGAATTTAAGTTAATACCGGTTGTGGCAATTTGCAGACATATCGTAGACTCTTTATGTTGTCATTTTAAAGTTGGTCCGATGGTAAAATATTTATCAAAACTCACTCGAAGTATTTCCTGATTAAGGACTTATATACTTTTTAGTTAGGTTAGCATTTATAAAATCTAAATTATCGCCTGTTTCGTTTGCGTATTACAATTGTGTTTAAAGGTTTGTCCCTTTATATCCCTAACTTTTATAAAATCAATAATCAACTCTCAACCAATCTAGGATATGTCTACATGACACAGATTATAAAGATCCCATCTCATATATATATATATATATATATGATCCTATCTCATATATATATATATATATATATATATATATATATATATATATATATATATATATATTAGGTTGACGAAATAATGTCGTTTTTAGACGTATTGTATAACGTCAAAAACGACATTATTACGTCATTATTTTTGCACCAACCTAATATATATATATATATATATATATATATATATATATATATATATTTATTTATATATATATATATATATATATATATATATATATATATATATATATATATATATGTCTATATTTCTGAGATGAGGTATTATGTACAGTATTTACATTATGCGGACCATTGTCCTCATCTTTGTCGCCATATTTGTCACAACGTTTCGGCCGTTGTACGCTCCGGCCTTCTTCATAGAAATAAATACGATATGGGAACCAATAATAAGGAGTTCCAGAGAAAAGCAATGATAACAAAGTTGCAATATGAGCTCTGGTAAAAAAAATGCAATGATAACAGCAAAATTGCAATATGAGCACTGGTAAAAATGGTTGCTGAAAACATTAAGTTTATAATACCCAGAAATTCATACCCAGATGGCACATGGCACAGTGGATAAAGGCGTTGGTTAGATCCAGTGACAAACCCAAAGAGTGTGAGTTCAATACCCGGTTAAGGCAGAACTTTCAGAGTGAAAATTAGCAGGAGATAACTGATAACTGACATCCATCAAACATGGATCGAAATAAAGGGGTTCAGTTTGAAATTCCAACCACCTGAAGAAGGCTGGGGCGTACAACGGACGAAACGTTGTGACAAATATGGCGACAAAGATGAGGTCCGCATAATGTAAATACTATATATATATATATATATATATATATATATATATATATGTACAGGGGTTGGAAAAATAATTGGAACACTTGTTAAATTCAAAGAAAATTTATTTAATATGGAGTTGGTCTTCATTCAGCCTCACAGCCAAATTTTATTCGTCTAGAAATCATACAGCTTCCTGACTTCATTCAGAGGAATTTTCAGTCATTCTTCCATTAAAACCTTCTCCGGCTCTTTACGACATAACGGTGGGGGATAGCGTCTTCTGACTTGTTGCTCCAAAATGCACCACAAATGTTCAATAATATTGATATCTTGAGATTGGGGAGGCCACTCCATGTGTTCTATCTCACTTTCATGCGCTTTATACCAATTCTTAACCACTGAAGCGGTATGTATTGGAGCATTATCGTCTTGGGAGATGCAGTCACTGTCGGGGAATAAAGTCTTGGCCATTGGATGAACATGTTCTCCCAAAATGTTCAGGTAATCTTTGCTGTTGATTGTACCATGCAGGGCAGCTATTGGACTGAGACATTTCCATGATATGGCAGCCCAAACTATCACTGATCCACCTCCATACTTCATATATATATATACACACATTTCTTGAACGATTTCAGTGAAATTCTGCACACTTATTGCAAACTTGTTTATAAAAGTTAAGACCAAGGATTCAATCTCCAAGAGTTTGGCAGAAAAGTTGATAAAACTGAAGGTGGGTACGACTTTTTGCAAAAAACAAGGCAAAGTTAAACTCGAACAAAAATTTTATTGGATGAGCTGATGTTCGTTGATCTTAATGCAAAAACATAGCTCATGTTACGGGGTTTATATAGAGTGCTTGATAGTTTTCCTGCGACATTGGCTTTACACTAAAAAAACTGTGAAATAATCGTTTTTTTTTTTTTGTACTACTTAAAAGAAAATCTTGAATAACTTCCGATTATGTTCAAATTCTTTGCCATCATGAAAAACATACCATAATGTGGTTTTATTCTTGTTCGCTTCCTCGTGTATTTTGAAAAAAACTACGATGCAATGATGGTTTGAGAAGGATTATTGAAACGTTAAAATTGTAAAATTCCTGAAGAACCTCATATTAACCCCTACTTTACAGCAAACGTGCGAGGAAGAAGGCGGAAGTTCATGCGCTTGCACTTGCAGCTGAATCAAGTTCTGACGTTTCAGAACTTTTTTTTTTGTTTTATCATCAGATTTGTGAACAATGACATACCATTTGAAAGTTATTAAGGACATAGGAAATTTACTGAAAATATCTAAAAAAGGAAACAATTTAACTCCTAGCAACGACCATACAAGAAGTTTTTATCGATTGAATTCTTTTATTAAGAACAATCAAACATTTGCGGAGGACATACAGTAAAAAAATAAAAAAATGAGGCGTCGGGAGAATATTAAAATATCAACGGATAATGCATGCAAGCGGGGACGCAGATAGACATTTCTAGACAGGGTGTGAGTGTATAAAGGGGGTCCGTTTTTACAATTGCAGCCATCTACACCTGTGCAACGACGGGTACCTCCTATAGTATATATATATATATATATATATATATATATATATATATATATATTATTATTATTATTATTATTATTATTATTATCATTATCATTAAAATTAATAATAATAATAATAATAATAATAATAATAATAATAATAATAATGAGTAAAGACAATCCTTAAAAATCCATTTCGGCTATAATTTATTTCATGATTATATTTAAATATACATGAAATTAATTGTAGCCAAAATGGATTTTTAAGAAATGTCTTTAATTACTATATTGCTCTTTTCCTTAGATTGAGTTGTCTTTGGATCAATCTCCTCCTTGACATTATCCCTAGCGATTACCAATTGGTATTTTACACACACACACACACACACACACACACACACACACACACACATATATATATATATATATATATATATATATATATATATATATGTATGTATGTATCTATAATGTCATACACAGGTAGACAGTTTCGTTGTATCACAGCTCTTCAGTTTGGTTACTCGTCCAATTGCTTCAAGCTGGGTTCAAAACTCGATCGATTTGGCATCAGTCAAAGATCCTACTCCTAAGCTATCAGCGCACAGTAGAGACAAATGTAAATTTTAACTTTTTCTATACGAAATACGCCAGTAACCAAGAGAACTCAATTCATAGTTGATGAGTAATGCATATATCTATATATATATATATATATATATATATATATATATATATATATATATATATATGCATATATATATATAATATATATATGAATATATATGTATATATATATATATAGATATATGCATATATATATACATATATATATATATATATATATATATATATATATGCATATATATATCGTAATGCATACATATATATATATATATATATATATATATATATATATATATATATATATATATATATATATATATATATATATATGCATTACCTTTGAGGCCACCCTGGATTTTTTTGAATTGACCCCAGAAGTAATTGTTTTGTACCTTAAATAAGAGAAACTTATTATGCATAGGTAAAGAAAAAGTCAGACATGATTTTTTATTATGACAAATAGAAAAAAAAAAGTAATATATTAATAAATTGTTCTCTAGCCAAAACATCCTCTTTTAGCCTTGATTGCTGCAACAGAAACTAATCTTGGCATTTACGCAGATTTATAAGCATATTCATCCGCAATATCAATTACTATGGAAAGGGCTGAAATAATTAATTCAATAAGAGGCTAAGGGTTAACATAGTGTATCAACAAGATTTATTATTCTAAAAATATCGGTTGAAGATCAAACAATGCTTTAATTCAATTTAATTTTTATGATTAAAAATTCTAGCTACTGTGTTTGAAACATGAGAATTCTTATGTAGGGATGCAATCATATTTTAATATATATATATATATATATATATATATATATATATACAGACTGTTTCAAAAAGAATACGCCAAAATCATCACGTGATGTGTCAAAAACGAAAAAAATTACAAACCTCTAGCATGAACACATGTGTTGTATATACATTCAAATTTCATTTCATGTTTTATAAGTGCTCAATGTGGCCACCACTGGCAGCGCGGATAGCATCACGCCGATATGAGAATTCCCCCCAAACGCGCCTCAGCATGTCACGGTCCACCGTGTTTGATTGCAGCTGTTATTCGATCTTTCAAGTCATCGATACTTGCTGGAAGTGCTGGAACATAAATTTGGTCTTTAACATACCCCCGACACGAAAAAGTCACACACAGTGAGGTCCGGGGATCTGGCAGGCCAAGCACAGAGAGCAATGTCTTTAGCACCTCTCCTCCAAATCCATCGCTGAGGCACGTTTTTATTCAGATAAGCTCTAACCCCGAGATGCCAATGGGGTGGTGCTCCATCTTGCTAAAAAATGAAGTCATTCGAATCTGCTTGCAGTAAAGTGAATAGCCAGTTTGGGAGCATTTCGACATAGGTTTGTCCTGTAACGGTGTTTCCTTCAAAGAAAAAGGGACCATAGACCTCGTCTTGAGACACAGCACAGAAGACATTCACTTTAGGGGAATCTCTTTCATGCTCAACAGTTTCATGTGGGTGCTCTGTTCCCCAAATGCGCACATTGTGACGATTGACTGTGCCTCTCAAATGGAAATTCGCTTCGTCACTAAAAACTAAACGTGAAACGGGAGAGTTTCATCACCTTCCTCCATCTCCAGCATTGACTCACAGAATGTCCTCCGCATCACCTTGTCATCATTAGTAAGTGCTTGGAAAAGGCTTAGTTTGTATGGTTTCATGTGTAATCGTCTCTTTAACACACGCCAGACAGTGGTATGAGGGATGGCAAGCTGAAGACTTGCTCGAGGTACGGACTTACGTGGGCTGCTCTCAAATGCATCATGAATCCTCTCTTCTGTAACACGTGGTCTTCCAGGACTCTTTCCTTTGCACAGGCACCCACTCTCTTTAAACTGTCTAACCCACTGTCGAATGCTCTCACGATGGGGCGGATCAATGGCGAACTCTGTTCTGAAAGCACGCTGCACCGTAACAATTGCGTTTGTTTTCGCGAACTCAAGCATGCAAAACGCCTTCTGCTGAG
The DNA here is from genome assembly GCA_963932145.1 of Acanthosepion lycidas. Taxonomy (NCBI): domain Eukaryota; kingdom Metazoa; phylum Mollusca; class Cephalopoda; order Sepiida; family Sepiidae; genus Acanthosepion; species Acanthosepion lycidas. Next base: position 29,246,621 of record OZ010599.1, read on the forward strand.
GAGTCGCCATTTTGATTGATCTTCCCACAATTCAGCTGCACCGGAAGTTATACTAACGACAGCGGTGAAACTGACACCTAATCAAACTTTGATAACTACTCTATCAAATAACTACTGATTGAGTCCACTACAATGCTATAGGCCTGAAAAAACAGCGTAATGATTTTGGCGTATTCTTTTTGAAACACCCTGTATATACACACACACACACACACACATATATATATATATATATATATATATAATCATATCATCCAATGTAAGGAATTATATCCGCTAATGTGTGTGGGAGTGTACTGGGTGTGAGAAAATATGGCGAAAAGAAAATATTTTTAAGGAGAGGGAAAAACAAAAAACAGGAATTTAAAAAAAAATAGAAGATGATGATTGATCTGTAATAGGGTGAGAGCTTGTGCAATCGAGTACTAAGCTTAAAGGAATAAAGTCCATATACGAAACAAGAATGATTATGTCTACAATTACCATGAAGTTTCCAGCAGTCAGCTCCGACAGTCGGACCGAACATTCTTGCTGTAACACTCTCGTTTGTTGATGTTTGTATTACTGTTTCTGTTAATATATTTGTTTAACTCAATCCCTCTCTTTGTGTCCTTATTTCTGGCTCTAACAAGGCTACAACAATAATGAAAAGCGATAGATAGATCGATATATTGATAGATAGAAATGAACATAGATTTGAACTGGCGAGATAGGTAGAAAGAAGGTTAGATAGATAGATAGATAGATAGATAGATACATACGAACACATTGAGATTGATAGATAGATAGATACGAAACATTGAGAGAGATAGAAAGATAGATAGATAAATAGATAGATAGATAGGTAGATATGAATAAATTGAGATAGATATGAACTGACTGAGATAAATAGAAAGAAGGTTAAATAGATAGATAGATAGATACGATCACATTGAAATAGATAGATAGATAGATAGATATATAGATACGAACACATTGAGATAGATAGATAGATATGAATAAATTGAAATAGATATGAACTGACTGAGATAGTTAGAAAGAAGGTAATATAGATAGATAGATAGATAGATAGATACGAACATATTGAGATAGATAGATAGTTAGATAGATAGATACGAACATTGAGATAGATAGATAGATAGATAGATACGAACACCATGAGATAGATAGATAGATAGATAGTTAGATAGATTGATAGATAGATACGAACACATTGAGATAGATAGATAGATAGATAGATAGATAGATAGATAGATATGAATAAACCCATAGAGTTGTTGATATACCGCTAAACAAGATCAATAAAACCAAACTATATACCTGTAAAACATATGTTTTACCCTGAAAGTATATAATCATGGGCAAAACATCTGTAGTTGAAGTCAGACAATTGCGTTCAAAATATATTTATTTGAATCCATTTAATTGTTTTTCAAAATATTTCGGCATTAACGCACAGGGGTAAATATGGCGATAAACCAAGCTCAGCCAAACCAAAATAAATGATTGATCAATTGTTTATTTAATGTAACATACCTCAATGAAAAATTGCTGCCTAAATATACACAATATATATATATATATATATATATATATATATATATATATATATATATATATATATATATATATATATATATATAAATCATATCATCCAATGTAAGGAATTATAGCCACTAAGGTGCGTGGCGTGTACTGAATGTGAGAGAATATGATGAAAAGAAAACATATTTAAGGAGAGGGAAAAACAAAATAAAAGAATTAAAAAAAAGATAGAAGATGACGATTGATCTTTTATAAAAATTTTGAAGATCTAAGTTGATTTGGAAATCAAGAAGCCGGGAAGGAATTCCACAAGCCAGAAAAAACAAAGGAAGTTATGGTTACATCTAGCCGTTTAAACTGTAATAGGGTGAGAACTTGTGCAATCGAGTACAACGCTTAAATGAATAAAGTCTAGATACGAAACAAGGATGATTATGTTTACAATTACCGTGAAGGTATTTATGGTAAAGCAGAAGGCAGTCAGGGTTGTAAGTTTCTTTGGGCTGCCTCCACACATAAACTCTCCCTGAAGTTTTGAAAAGAGAAAAACTGGACGCGTTTGAGAATATGGCTTTCTTCCATTGGTCAGCAGACCAGGCATTGTGATCTCTGCACTACTTCAACCTCTTTTGAATGCTGCAAGTAGAGAGAAGACGTTTCCACATAGAGGCTTCCCTGATATGCATTCTTATGGATCTCACGGTGAGCAGATTTTGTAGAAACTAAACTATTCAGATGGTTATTAAACTCAGCAGTCACTTTGGCCGCATTTGTCCGATGATTTTTTGCCACCTTGCGTTTCAATGCACGTCAGTCCCTGTCAGTATGTCTAGATACAAAACGGATGAATATTTGTACAATTACCATGTAAGTATTTATGGTTAAGGTGCAGGGAAGATACGTTAGGGGAAGTGGGAAAAGGACCTGAAACCGAGATGCCAGGCCAGGACCTATAACATCGCAGTTTCTGAATTATGAAACGAAAAGCTAATTTGCTAGAGTCAATTCGACTGTTTCTTTTTGTCTGGTTCTTCTATCTCGTCTTTCTCCGGAGATCCAGCTGTTTTCTTTTAAGGACAACTGAATCTAACTCCCCTGTTGATTCTTCGTCTGATTGATGTGATTCAAGTGATACACTGCTTGCTTAGGTCACTCAGCATCCCACAAGCTAACATACGCCACCGCTACCCACGAGTCTCCTCCAGCTCAGCTTGCTTAGATCAGCAGCAAAACAATAGGTTTAATTTCCCCCACCCACGACACTTCGACCTGGACATTTCTACTCTGAAGCCCTTACCGCCAAATTCAACACAAATTTCTAAATAGAGGTCACAAAATACTTGACCTTCTTTTGTAGGGAAAAGATGGCCGGTCTTGGCGTTCTTTCAATTTTTGTTCAGCCGAAGGAGAGCTAAGATACGGCTGATAGAATCAATCATAATCATATTAGAGAAACAATCAACTTTTGGCGGGAAGAGATTGACATGCGGGACTTCCTCACTTATCTTGGCGTCCACACTGTGCGTCATCTTCATTGTTGCGATGGCAACAAGACATCTGGACATTTAACCGGGTTGAGAGGTCAATGTTAAACATGAATCGATGCGATTTTTATAAATATGCAAATCTAATTAGGAGACGCGGAATAAGAAAAACCTGATTCGAAACAGAAGTTTCAGGTTCGATATCTTCATCAGTTGTAGTTTCTCCATTACGAATGTACTTCATGCTGTAGTAATGTACAATAGATTTATTTAGTTTTACATATATGGGTTAAAGTGCACAATCAAAGTGGACATTGAAGTCAACCCCCAGAGGCGACAGTCTGTTTCATGCTAAACGCAACAGTCCTCAAACTTGACGATTATGCTTTGCATGAAAAAGACTGACTACATCTATCTATCTATCTATCTATCTATCTATCTATCTATCTATCTATCTATCAACCAGTTCGGCTAAAAACCTATATATCTCACCGTCTGTTTGTCTGACTCTGTATTTCTCTCTTCTCTCTATCTATCTAGTTATATCAATCTATACTTCTAAATTTGTTTATATCTATCTATCTATCTATCTATCTATCTGATTATTTTCATATCTATCTATCTATATATCTATCTATCTATTTAACCTTCTTTCTACCTATCTCAGTTCATATCTATCTCAATTTATTCATATCTATCTATCTATCTATCTATCTATCTATCTATCTATCGATCTATTACTGACTGTTCCTAGCTACATACCAGTGTGTCAGTATCTATCTATCTATCTATCTATCTATCTATCTATCTCATTCTTTTCATATCTATCTATCTATCTATCTATCTATCTATCTATCTATCTATCTATTTAACCTTCTTTCTACCTATCTCAGTTAGTTCATATCTATCTCAATTTATTCATATCTATCTATCTATCTATCTATCTATCTATCTATCTATCTATCTATCTATCGCAGTAGGTTCATATCTATCTATCTATCTATCTATCTATCTATCTATCTGTGAGTGTGTTTGTGTGTGTTTGTGTGTGTATGTTATGCAAATACATTTGTTAAAAATCACATTTGTATTTACATTGTCAAGTCTTTTTATCTCCCAGGGATGAGAAGGCCATTTGTATGGGGTATTTCATTAATTGTAACTTACTTCTGTGCTCTATAATAAAAATTATATTGAGCTCTCTTTTGTGGATCTGTTTTAATATTTTATATTAATAGGATCCACTTGGATTACTTTTACTTACCCACGCATTTTTCTTCCTGTACTATATATATATATATATATATATATATATATATATATATATATATATATATATATATATATAAGTTATAAGGAACTTGGTAAACCGAATTGATAAATCCAAAGAGGAAGAAATCCTGAGAGCTCAATGTTAGGACAGAGCTAATATGTAATGAAAAACAAACCACTTTAAGGTACCATTACAATAATTTATTTCACCTAAATCCTTTTTTAAGGATTCAGGATCATCAGGTAAAACTTCCAACAACGATTTGAGAGGAAAAATGGGAATAGAAATTGGTGCGTAGTGTAATTTTTGTAATTTAATAGAGGGGGTTGAGAGTGGCAGTTAAACAGACAATATAAAGTATAGGGAGGGGTTAATTTTATATCTCTCTTAAGTATGTTTTATATTGGAGTAGGAGGAGTGACAGAAAACTTGGCCTCTTTAGATGGTTAATAAAACGGAAATGAATGGTAGAAAATGTATACAAGTGAGTCTTACGGTAAAGAGAGGGATAGGGCGGAGGGGGAAAGAGAGATGGAGTTGTTATAATTTTGTTTTAACAAAATTATGTAAAAGATAGTTTACAATGTTTGATAGAAAATTCGATGTCTGAAAAAAATTTTGTTATTAACTTAAATCTTTAATTTTTTAAGTAAATAGTTTCAAGACTAAATATAACTATTATTGTAATAAACATATTTATCTAGGACATAAAGAAATATTTAAAATTTTAAGAGTTTATTCACCCGACTAATTGTATTTCCAGAATATAAAAAAAAAAAAATAACAATAACATCTATTTTAATATTTAAAATTAATTTATGAATGTAATTTATTTATTATATTGGTAAACTAAATTAAAGATTAGGTTTCATTATTTAATAGAATTTTAGGGTAATATTAATTTTCATTTATTCATATATGTCTCACAAATGTATTCATGTGAATCCCTACATACATACGATCATTAACAAGTAAAAAAAAAACAAAAAAAAAAACATAGAAACACTTGAGATAATTTACACAAAAATTCATTTATCCTCGTACAAAAACTATATATACATTTTACAATCTTTATCTATATTTTAATATTTGTAATATATATAGATTTTGGTTAAATTCCACAGTTAAAACTTAATTTTATCAATGTGATTTCGGAAGTGTTTCATTTTAAAGGAATTTAGCTAATATTATTACTATTATTAATAGTCAAAGAATGGTATATTTAAATTTAAATTATCAATTTAGAAATGAAACTCCCTTCAGAAGAAAAGAAAATTTAAACTATAGAACAATACAAAAGAAGGACATTACAAATTAAGAAAATAAATTTAAAATGTCATTAGAAAGACCCAATATTTCATTTAAAATCAATTCATGCACGTACGCACATATATACATACACACACACACACACACACACATATATATATATATATATATATATATATATATATATATATATACATATATACATACACACACACATATATATACATCCACACATATATATATACACATATACATTCATATACAATTCATATATCCATATACAAATCTATATATCAAAAAATTAATCTAACCATTTAATGATCCGTATATATATATAGAGTCATATATATAGAGACATATTCATATACACATACACACCCTTAAATACATATACATTCATATATAAGCACAAAACCCTACATACAACAAAAAAGATATAAAAAGAATACATACATATAAAAACATTTATACATATACATCCACACCCATGCAGCATACACGTTAAAAAAAAATATATTCAGTATTCAAACATACTTCATATTAGTATATTTATACTCACACATGTGTATATCTATTTATACATATATATCCATACTACCATACATATGTGTCCACAATATAAATACATAGTTACCCTTATCTATAATGTTCATATATATATATATCTAAATAAGTTCACATATAAAAAATTTTTAAGTTCCACAACACATTTATCAAAGAGCACAGTGTCAGTATTTTCATATATTCATTTAAAACAATTTATATTTTCTATTTATATATCTACACATTCTTTGTTAAAATGAGGTGATTTTTATGCCTACATTTACAAATCAACTCATTATGTCTGTTCAATAGTATGTCCGGAGCCTTATGTTTTATAATTAGTATTTTTTCAATAATGCACAAATTGCATCGGTCTCTGAAATTAATGGGAGTTTTGGCTCTTGAGACGATTTTCCATTCTATTTGTGGGGTTAATTTGTTTTCCAATAACTCGCAATAGTGCTTTGAAAGTGCAGTTTGGTGTTTTTTTGATTCATTATAAAAGGATTGGCGATGGTTGTAAAATCGTTGTTTCCAACTTCCCGCCGAAATTCCTCTCTAGATCTTCTTATGTTCAATATTTTCTTTGGGGAAAATCGTAGCTTCGTATACTATGTTTTTGGACAAACATACTCCTTCTACTGGACAGACAGATCCTTCCCTGCAGTTACAGGTAGATTTGGTCTTTGGGATTGTATTAGGATCTTTTTAAAGTTGATTATAAAATTCATTTAAAATTTTACTATTATGGGAGCTAATAATTTTTTCCATGTTGTTCATGCAGGAATAACTAATTTTTAAATTCATTCTATTGAACAACTTTTTTAATAGCTTATCATTTTTAAAATGTTTATCTATTAGTTTAAGAAAATATTTTCCTATATTAATGTTCGACAGCTTACAGAAGGGTGGGTTGAACGATATAATTTTCCTATTTCTATTTCTAGATTTAGAAGACGTGTCGCTAGTAGATTTATCTATATAAGTGAGTGTTTGTTTGAATTTGCTTTTTAATAGGGCTTGATTGTATGTTGATTTATTTTGATCAAAGATGCTTTTACTAGAGGATAGTTTATTTATTCTAGTATTTACAGTGTTAGGGATCTGTTTCATAATTGCTATAGGGTGGTTTGAGTCGATATTTATGTATATGGGCGATTGGTTCTCCTTTTGGAAAGGTTTATAAGTGTTATTTTCAAGATCAAATGTTACGTCTAGAAAATTTTACTATTTTCAGGTTAGATGATATTTCTATTTTAAAACCTATATACTTGAAAGCCTTAATTATTTTCTTCTGGAGTTGGGATGTAAGAGGTCCATTAGAGTTAGGTATAATAATGAGACCATCATCCCTGTAAAGCCCTACATTTTGGGGGTTAAGAAATCTGCTCAGAATATCTAAAATATACATCCCTATTAGGTCCGCTATTTGAGCAGAATCAAACGCTCCCATTGGGACATCGAAATTGTCACTGTTATTTTTAAACCAAGTAGTGTCGTTAAGTTTAAGTACAGATTTTCTGGAATCCATTATGATTTTAATTTCCTCGTCAGTGATTTCAGTATAGTTTCTAGCAAAATTTAGGCTATTTTCTAATAAATCTTTAGAAATGGAGGGGTAAAAATCAATAATGTCTAATTGGATAAAGGTGGCTTTATTTTTAGATTTTATATTTTTGAACCACTTAATGGTGTCAGATGAATCTTTCCAAAGGTGTAAGGGATAATTTTCTAATATAGATACGTTTATTCTTTTAAGAATGTTTCTAGAAATTAGTCCTAATTCTGATTTGGAGGGATTTATTAATCTGGACTTCTTCTTCTTCTTCTTCTTCTTCTTCTTCTTCTTCTTCTTCTTCTGATACTTCTTCTTCTTCTTCTCCTTCTTCTTTCAATCTTCATACCTGATTATTCTTCTCCTTCAGCTTATTTTCTCTTCCTCCTAATTCTTTTTTTTCTTTTTCTTCTTCTTCTTCAACTCATCCTCCTGATTCTTCTTCTTCTTCTTCTTCTTCTTCTTCTTCTTTTCTCTTCATCCTTCATCTTCTTCTTCCACTCATCACCCTATGTTTCCTCATTCTTCTTCTTGTTCATCTACTTCATCTTCGACTCTTCCTCCTGATTCTACTTCTTCTTCTTCTTCTTCTTCTTCTTCTTCTTCCACTCATCCTGCTGATCCTTTTACATCTTATTATTTTTCTTCTTCTTCTTCTTCTTCTTCTTCTTCTTCTTCTTCTTCTTCCACTCTACCCTCGTGATTTTTCTTCTTCTTCTTCTTCTTCTTCTTCTTCTTCATCTTCTTCTTCTTCTTCTTCTTCTTCTCTTCACTGCTGATTCTTCTTCTTCTTCTTCCATTCGTCCTCCTGATTCTTCTTCTTCTTCTTCTTCTGCTTCTTCTTCATCTTCTTCCATGTTTTCTTCTTCTTCTTCCACTTGTTCTTCTTCTTCTCCTTCCATTCTTCCCTCCTGATTCTTGTTCTCCTTCTTCTTCTTCTTCTTCTTCTTCTTCTTCTTCTTCTTCTTCTTCTTAATCTTTTCCTTCTTCTTCTTGTTCATCTTCTTCCACTCATCATCCTGATTCTTCATTCATTTCTTTCTTTCCTCCTGATTCTTATTTGTCTTCTTCTTCTTCTTCTTCTTCTTTTTCTTCTTCTTCTTCTTCTTCTTCTTCCACTATTCATTCCTGATTCTTCTTCTTCTTCTTCACTCCTGATACTTCTTCTTGTCTTCTCCTTCTTCTTTCAGTCTTCATACCTGATTATTCTTCTTCTTCAGCATCTTTTCTCTTCATCCTAATTCTTTTTTTCTTTTTCCTCTTCTTCTTCCACTCATCCTCCTGATTCTTCTCCCTCTTCTTCTTCTTCTTCTTCTTCTTCTTCTTGTTCTTCTTCTTCTTCTTCCACTCATCACCCTATGTTTCCTCATTCTTCTTCTTGTTCATCTACTCTATCTTCGACTCTTCCTCCTGATTCTTCTTCTTCTTCTTCTTCTTCTATTCTTCCCTCCTGATTCTTCTCCTTTTTCTTCTTCTTCTTCTTCTTCTTCTTCTTCTTCCACTCATCCTGCTGATCCTTTTACATCTTCTTCTTCTTCTTTTTCTTCTTCTTCTCCTTCTTCTTCTTCTTCTTCTTCTTCTTCTTCTCTACACTGCTGATTCTTCTTCTTCTTCTTCTTCTTCTTCCATTCGTCCTCCTGATTCTTATTCTTCTTCTTCTTCTTCTTCTTCTTCTTCTTCTTCCATTCTTCCCTCCTGATTCTTATTCTTCTTCTTCTTCCACTCTTCCTCCTTATTCTTTTCCTTCTTCTTCTTGTTCATCTTCTTCTTCTTCTTCTTCCACTTATCCTCCTGATTCTTCATTCATTTCTTTCTTTCCTCCTGATTCTTATTTGTCTTCTTCTTCTTCTTCTTCTTTTTCTTCTTCTTCCACTATTCATTCCTGATTCTTCTTCTTCTTCCACTATTCACACCTGATTCTTCTTCTTCTTCTTCTTTTTCTTCTTCTTCTTCTTCTTCTTCTTCCACTCAACCTCCTGATTATTCTCCTTCTTCTTCTTGTTCATCTTGTTCATCTTCCACTCATCCTCCTGATTCTTCTTCTTCCGGTTCTTCTTTTTCTTCTTCCACACTACTCTCCAGATTCTTCTTCTTCTTCTTCTTCTTCTACTTCTTCTTTTCTCCCCCTCCTGATTCTTCTTCTTATTATTCTTCTTCTTCCACTCTTCACTCGTGATTCTTCTATTTCTTCTTATTCTTCCACTCGTCCCCCTGATTCTACTTCTTCTTGTTCATCTACTTCATCTTCCACTCTTCCTCCTGATTCTTCTTCTTCTTCTTTTCTTCTTCTTCTTCGTCTTCTTCTTCTTCCTCTTCTTCTTCTTCTTCTTCCACTCTTCATTCCTGATTCTTCTTCTTCTTCTTCTTTTCTTCTTCTTCTTTTTCCCCGTTTCACTCTTGTTTCTTCTTCTTCTTCTTCTTCTTCTTCTTCGTCTCCTTCTTCCACTCATCATCCTTAATTTAATTCTTCTTCTTCTTCTTCTTCTTCTTCTTCTTCTTTTCTCTTCCTTCTGATTTTTCTTTTTCTTCTTCTTCTTCTTCTTCTTCTTCTTCTTCTTCTTCCACTCATCCTCCTTCTTCTTCTCCTTCTTTTTCTTGTTCATCTTGTTCATCTTCCACTCTTCCTCCTAAATTGTTCTTCTTCTTCTTCTACTCATCCTCCTGATTTTTCTTCTACTTCTTTTTCTTCTTCTTCTTCTTCTTCTTCTTCTTCTTCCCTCCTGATTCTTCTTCTTCTTCTACTCTTCACTCCTGATTCTTTTTTTCTTCTTCTTCTTCCTCTCTTCCTCATGATTCTTCTTCTTCTTCTTCTTCTTCTTCCCTCCTGATTCTTCTTCTTCTTCTTTTCTCTGCCTCCTGATTCTTCTTCATCATCATCATCATCATCTTCTTCTTCTTCTTCTTCTTCTTCTTCTTCTTCTTCTTCTTCCACTCTTCACTCCTGATTTTTCTTCTCTTTCTTCTTCTTCCACACTTCCCTTCTGATTTTTCTTATACTTCTTCTTACATTCGTCCTCCTGATACTTCTTCTTCTTCTTCTTCTTCATCTTCTTCTTCTTCTTCTTCCACTCTTCACTCCTGTTTTTTCTTCTTCTTCTTTTCTTCTTTTCTCTGCCTCCTGATTCTTCTTCATCATCATCATCTTCTTCTTCTTCTTCTGCTTCTTCTTCATCTTCTTCCATGTTTTCTTCTTCTTCTTCCACTTGTTCTTCTTCTTCTCCTTCCATTCTTCCCTCCTGATTCTTGTTCTCCTTCTTCTTCTTCTTCTTCTTCTTCTTCTTCTTCTTCTTCTTCTTCTTCTTAATCTTTTCCTTCTTCTTCTTGTTCATCTTCTTCCACTCATCATCCTGATTCTTCATTCATTTCTTTCTTTCCTCCTGATTCTTATTTGTCTTCTTCTTCTTCTTCTTCTTCTTCTTTTTCTTCTTCTTCTTCTTCTTCTTCTTCCACTATTCATTCCTGATTCTTCTTCTTCTTCTTCACTCCTGATACTTCTTCTTGTCTTCTCCTTCTTCTTTCAGTCTTCATACCTGATTATTCTTCTTCTTCAGCATCTTTTCTCTTCCTCCTAATTCTTTTTTTCTTTTTCCTCTTCTTCTTCCACTCATCCTCCTGATTCTTCTCCCTCTTCTTCTTCTTCTTCTTCTTCTTCTTGTTCTTCTTCTTCTTCTTCTTCCACTCATCACCCTATGTTTCCTCATTCTTCTTCTTGTTCATCTACTCTATCTTCGACTCTTCCTCCTGATTCTTCTTCTTCTTCTTCTTCTTCTTCTATTCTTCCCTCCTGATTCTTCTCCTTTTTCTTCTTCTTCTTCTTCTTCTTCTTCTTCCACTCATCCTGCTGATCCTTTTACATCTTCTTCTTCTTCTTTTTCTTCTTCTTCTCCTTCTTCTTCTTCTTCTTCTTCTTCTTCTTCTTCTTCTTCTTCTCTACACTGCTGATTCTTCTTCTTCTTCTTCTTCTTCTTCCATTCGTCCTCCTGATTCTTATTCTTCTTCTTCTTCTTCTTCTTCTTCTTCTTCTTCTTCTTCTTCTTCTTCTTCTTCCATTCTTCCCTCCTGATTCTTATTCTTCTTCTTCTTCCACTCTTCCTCCTTATTCTTTTCCTTCTTCTTCTTGTTCATCTTCTTCTTCTTCTTCTTCCACTTATCCTCCTGATTCTTCATTCATTTCTTTCTTTCCTCCTGATTCTTATTTGTCTTCTTCTTCTTCTTCTTTTTCTTCTTCTTCCACTATTCATTCCTGATTCTTCTTCTTCTTCCACTATTCACACCTGATTCTTCTTCTTCTTCTTCTTTTTCTTCTTCTTCTTCTTCTTCTTCTTCCACTCAACCTCCTGATTATTCTCCTTCTTCTTCTTGTTCATCTTGTTCATCTTCCACTCATCCTCCTGATTCTTCTTCTTCCGGTTCTTCTTTTTCTTCTTCCACACTACTCTCCAGATTCTTCTTCTTCTTCTTCTTCTTCTACTTCTTCTTTTCTCCCCCTCCTGATTCTTCTTCTTATTATTCTTCTTCTTCCACTCTTCACTCGTGATTCTTCTATTTCTTCTTATTCTTCCACTCGTCCCCCTGATTCTACTTCTTCTTGTTCATCTACTTCATCTTCCACTCTTCCTCCTGATTCTTCTTCTTCTTCTTCTTCTTCTTCTTCTTCTTCTTCTTCCACTCGTCCCCCTTCTTCTTCTTCTTTTCTCTTCCTCCTGATTTTTCTTTTTTTTCTTCTTCTTCTTCTTCTTCCACTCATCCTCCTTCTTCTTCTCCTTCTTTTTCTTGTACATCTTCTTCATCTTCCACTCTTCCTCCTGATGCTTCTTTTTTTCTTCTTCTTCTCATCCTCCTGATTTTTCTTCTCTTTCTTCTTCTTCCACACTTCCCTTCTGATTTTTCTTATACTTCTTCTTACATTCGTCCTCCTGATACTTCTTCTTCTTCTTCTTCTTCTTCTTCATCTTCTTCTTCTTCTTCTTCTTCCACTCTTCACTCCTGTTTTTTCTTCTTCTTCTTTTCTTCTTTTCTCTGCCTCCTGATTCTTCTTCATCATCATCATCTTCTTCTTCTTCTTCTTCTTCTTCTTCTTCCACTCTTCACTCCTGTTTTTTCTTCTTCTTTTCTTCTCTTCTCTTCCTCCTGATTCTTCTTCATCATCTTCTTCTTCTTCTTCTTCTTCTTCTTCTTCTTCCACTCGTCCCCCTTCTTCTTCTTCTTTTCTCTTCCTCCTGATTTTTCTTTTTTTTTTCTTCTTCTTCTTCTTCTTCTTCTTCTTCATCTTCTTCTTCTTCTTCTTCCACTCTTCACTCCTGTTTATTCTTCTTCTTCTTTTCTTCTTTTCTCTGCCTCCTGATTCTTCTTTTTCTTCTTCTTCTTCTTCTTCTTCTTCTTCTTCTTCTTCCAATCCTCCTTCTCCTTCTTCTTCTTCTTGTTCATCTGACTTCATCTTCCACTCTTCCTCCTGATTCTTCTTCTTTTTCGTCTATTTCTTCTTCTTCTTTTCTCTTCCTACTGTTTTTTCTTTTTCTTCTTCTTCTTCTTCCACTTGTCCTCCTTGTTCTTCTTCTTCCACTCGTCCCCCTGATTCTTCTTCTTCTTGATGTTCATCTACTTCATCTTCCACTCTTCCTCCTGATTTATCTACTTCTTCTTCTTCTTCTTCTTCTTCTTCTTCTTCTTCTTCTTCTTCTTCTTCTTCCACTCTTTATCCTGATTCTTGTTCTTCTTGTTGTTTTTCTTTTCCTTCCTCCTGATTCTTCTTCTTCTTTTTCCACTATTCACTGCTGATTCTTCTTCTTGTTCTTCTTACATTCGTCCTCCTGATTCTTCTTCTTCTTTTTCTTCTTCTTCTTCTTCTTCTTCTTCTTCTTCTTCTTCTTCTTCTTCTTCTTCTTCTTCTTCTTCTTCTTCCACTCTTCACTCCTGTTTCTTCTTCTTCTTTGTCTTCTTCTTCTTCCACTCTTCACTCCTGAATCTTCTTCTTCTTGTTCTTCTTTTCTCTTCATCCTGATTCCTCTCCTTCTTATTCTTGTTCATCTTCCACTCATCCTCCTGATTCTTTTTCTTCTTCTTCTTGTTCGTCTTCTTCATCTTCCACTTGATTCTTCTTTTACTTTTCTTCTTCTTTTTCCACGTTTCACTTCTGTTTCTTCTTCTTCTACTTCTTCTTCTTCTTCGTCTCCTTCTTCTTCCACTCTTCCCTCCTGAATCTTCTTCTTCTACTTCTACTTCTTCTTCTTCTTCTTCTTCTTTTCTCTTCATCTTGATTATTCTTTTTCTTCTTCTGCTTCTTCTTCCACTCATCCTCCTGATTCTTCTTCTTCTTCTTCTACTCATCCTCCTGATTCTTCTTCTTCTTCTTTTCTTCTTCTTCTTCGTCTTCTTCTTCTTCCTCTTCTTCTTCTTCTTCTTCCACTCTTCATTCCTGATTCTTCTTCTTCTTCTTCTTTTCTTCTTCTTCTTTTTCCCCGTTTCACTCTTGTTTCTTCTTCTTCTTCTTCTTCTTCTTCTTCTTCGTCTCCTTCTTCCACTCATCATCCTTAATTTAATTCTTCTTCTTCTTCTTCTTCTTCTTTTCTCTTCCTTCTGATTTTTCTTTTTCTTCTTCTTCTTCTTCTTCTTCTTCTTCTTCTTCTTCTTCTTCTTCTTCTTCCACTCATCCTCCTTCTTCTTCTCCTTCTTTTTCTTGTTCATCTTGTTCATCTTCCACTCTTCCTCCTAAATTGTTCTTCTTCTTCTTCTACTCATCCTCCTGATTTTTCTTCTACTTCTTTCTTCTTCTTCTTCTTCTTCTTCTTCTTCTTCTTCTTCTTCTTCTTCTTCCCTCCTGATTCTTCTTCTTCTTCTACTCTTCACTCCTGATTCTTTTTTTCTTCTTCTTCTTCCTCTCTTCCTCATGATTCTTCTTCTTCTTCTTCTTCTTCTTCTTCCCTCCTGATTCTTCTTCTTCTTCTTCTTCTTCTTCTTCTTCTTCTTCTTCTTCTTCTTCTTCTTCTTCTTCCACTCTACCATCCTGGTTCTTGTTCTTCTTTTTTCTCTTCCTCCTGATTCTTCTTCTTCGTCTTTTTCTTCTTCTTCTTCCATTCTTCAGTCCTGATTCTTCTTCTTCTTCTACTTCTTCTTCTTGCACTCATCACTGCTGATTCTTCTTCTTCTTTTCTCTTCCACCTGATTCTTCTTCTTCTTCTTCCACTCTTCACTCCTGATTCTTCTTCTACTTCTTTTCTCTTCCTCATGATTCTTCTTCTTCTTTTTCTTCTTCTTCTTCTTCCACCCGTCCTCCTGATTCTTCTTCTTCCACTCTTCACTCCTGATTTTTCTTCCTCTTCTTCTTCTTCTTGCAGTCTACCCCCCTGATTCTTCTTCTTCTTCCTCTTCTTTTCTCTTCCTCCTGATTCTTCTTCTTCTTCCACTCTTCACTGCTTCTTCTTATTATTATTATCCTTTCATTCGTCCTCCTGATTCTTCTTCTTCTTCTTCGTATTCCACATTTCACTCCTGATTCTTCTTCATTTTCTTCTTCTATTTCTTCTTCTTCTTCTTCTTTTTCTTCTTCTACTCTTCACTGCTGATTCTTCTTCTTCTTTTCTCTTCCTCCCGATTCTTCTTTTTCTTCTTCTTCTTCATCTTCTCCTTCTTCTTCTTCCACTCGTCCTCCTGATTCTTCTTCTTCTTCTTCTTCTTCTTCTTCCACTCATCCTCCTGATTCTTTTTCTTCTTCCCCCCTGGATCTTCTTTCTCATCCTTCTTCTTCTTCTTCTTCTTCTTCTTCTTCTTCTTCTTCTTCCTGATTCTTCTCATAGTTTTTCCTTTTTCTTCTTCTTCTTCTTCTTCTTCTTCTTCTTCTTCTTCTTCTTCTCTCTTCCTCCTAATTCTTCTTCATATTCTTCCTCTTCTTCTTCTTCTTCTTCTTCTTCTTCTTCCTTTATTCCTCCTGAATCTTTATCTTCTTCCACTCATTCTGATTGTTGTTGTTGTTGTTCTTCTTCTTCTTCTTCTTCTTTTCTTTTC
>OZ010599.1:29262490-29269990 GCA_963932145.1 Acanthosepion lycidas
TGACCTCCTGATTTAGATAGATAGATAGATAGATAGATAAGTATATATAATGAAAAGACAAGGATATATAGATGTGATAATGAAAAGACCCTGATAGATAGAATAGATAATATCCAATCCGTAAGTGGAAATGATAATCCAAACAGTTTTTTTTAATATAAAATAATGAAAAGTTATATCAATAAACGGACCTCAATATATTATATACAGAGCAATACGATATAAATCTAAGAAAAAACTCAAAATATCCGGTGACAAATTTATTTTAGGAGGTACGTTTTTAATACCTGCCTCATCAGACCCAAATTATAAAATGGTTTAAATTTATCCAGAGAAAAAAAGAAACTATTTAGAAAATAAATCACATGCAAATTCTAAAATGCTTGAACTAAAAAACGTTGACATTATATTAACATTAAAACAGCATAATTGCATATAAGGATTTTTGTTTGTTTTTTCCGTATATTTTTCTTCATATATATATATATATATATATATATATATATATATATATATATATATGACAGGATAAGGAACAAATTGGAAACGTTTATTAATTTAACATATTTTGTTTTTATTTAATCAAAATATATTTGGTTGGTTTTTGTACTATTTTTATGCATATCACCCCAAGCAAGGCTGGAGTGCCAGTAGCACGCTAGGGGTTACAGAGTGTAAGAGCAAGAGTAATGAGGTGGTGCTTGAGGAAAGGATAAAGAGAAGAACGGGGTTCAAGATCAAGACATCGGAAGATGTCGATTGAAATTACATTTGAATCTTTGAAGATTATAGCTATCAGGGAAGCAAGTAAGAGCAAGTAAGAGGAAAGTAGTTCCACTGTCTCGACGAGCGAGGTTTAGAAGCTGTTGGATCAGGAGATATAGATATATTTTGCCATTTCGTTAGTGAAAGGGTTTAACTGAGATGCCAGCCTTGTAACACGCTTAAATCCAGGCAGTTTAATAACCAGTTGAAGTAGCTTGTGAGAGCAGTTGTTATGAAATAAATATATACATATATAATATATAAATAATTATATATGTATATATTTATTTATATTTATATGCACACACTTTTCACGCACACACACACACTCACACATATATATATATATATATATATATATATATATATATATATATATATATATATATATATATATATATATGATACCAATTAATTTCAGCTGATATTATTTGTTGACAGTATAAATGAAATATTTAGTTGGTTCATGTGCTTGAGTAGACATTATTTTTTGTTATTTGCTTTTTAAACAGTGTAATTAATATCTAATACACTAGACAGTAACAGTTTTAATATAACACACACGCACACACGTATAATGGCTGCCTGCTCATATCCGATAATATCTGTATAATCAGCCACGTTGTTCTTTGTTCAAGACCCACATGACACACCTATTGTTTATATTGCAGCTATGCTAAGCAGACGTTAATTCCAGTTTCTAAGAGAGAGAGTGAGAGAGAGAGAGCGTTATCTTGAAGTCTGAGCAAGGTCAGAGTACTTTCAAAACCTCGGTCACGGTGACTTGTGACCTCGTTCTAGCAAGACCATCGACGCCTCCCGCAAAGTGTTCCGTCTACCCATTGTAACTCACAAGGCTTGCGCCAAACCGTAGAATGGCTTCCAGGCACTTTCCACAGGTGCCGCACGCTGGGATCGAACACCCACCACCTCAGACCGATAACATCAATGAAGTCAATTTCTTGAAAAAAATTAACCATGGTGAGATTCTAACCCTGGTTTCATGTAGAACATTCTAATCACTCGGCCACGTGCACACACAAAAACACACAAGAACACACATGCAGACACACACACATGCAGACACACACACGTGCACATAAAACACACACACACATATATAAGTTATGCTGATATGGGTTTGTGATCCTGGGTTTGCGATTATCAAACAAAATCAGATTTGTCTGATGATCGCAAAAGCGTGAAACTGAAGGTCACAAACTCAAACCCATAGAACTTATTATGTTAAATCTATCACTGATATTGTGCGCTTTCCACTAAGTACAGCGCATATATATATATATATATATATATATATATATATATATATATATATATATATATATATATATATATATATATATATATATATATATATATGCATGGGAGATTGAAATACCCAGATAAATACAGACATACAGCGTATGCCAAATGCATCATATAACGAAAGAGCCGATATGGGCATCTGAAATATTTCATCATGTCAATACTCCTACTCCAATATAAAACATACTTAAGAGAGATATAAAATTAACCCCTCCCTATACTTTATATTGTCTGTTTAACTGCCACTCTCAACCCCCTCTATTAAATTACAAAAATTACACTACCCACCAATTTCTAATCCCATTTTTCCTCTCAATTCGTTGTTGGAAGTTTTACCTGATGATCCTGAATCCTTAAAAAAGGATTTAGGTGAAATAAATTATCGTAATGGTACCTTAAAGTGGTTTGTTTTTCATTACATATATATATATATATATATATATATATATATATATATATATATATATACAGGGTGCCCATAAAGTTTGTGTGCGCTTTAAAAAAATTATAATTTTATTTGTATTTGCGATAGAAATAATCTATCAAAAATGTTATAAAGTTTAATGTACCTAGTTTTAAGTATAGCTAAAATGACTAATGTAATTTCAGGCCTTACTGTAAATCAGTTGGCAAATGTTTTCCGTGAATTGCAAAATCGTTTTACCCTTTGTATTGCTAATAATGGAGTACATGTGGAAACTTAAATAAAATTTCAATAAAACCTTAAAAAATATAATCTTTCTAATCCTTTTTACAAATTATTTCTATCACAAATACAAATAAAGTTCTGAATTTTTTAAAGTGCACATGAAATTTATGGACACCCTGTATATATCCTGGAAAAACGTAATAAATAATTAATTAAATCTTCCGTCTTTAATTAAAGATTTTCGAAACAGAAGTTGCTGCCCCCACATGCATCAAATAGATGTTAAAATCGAGTGGCAACAGTCTGTTTCGTGCTTGATGGTGATTGCCTATCATTTTTATTTTTGCACTAGCTCGCTCCCCGACACTTAGCACTTTTACACCATAAATATGTCAATGGTAATATTAGTCGTTTCCTTATAAGGAAATATTCGGAATTCATTGACCGAGCAGCCAATACCACTGTCTGTCGAAATTTATATCTTTCTCTTCAGGAAAATAGGTTTCTCAAGTTCAGTAGTTTTTTTTGTTTTTTTTTATCGCTTTTTACAGCATTGATGGAAGTTTCTTTCCTAACCTTTTGTTTGAAGTCATCTGGAATATCAATATTTTGATGATGTCATTATTTTCTCTTAGAGTCTCATGTGACATATATTTTAGCTATTGCTGCTGTTGAAACTCCGCATTTTAGAAACCCTCACAAAAAGACATCGAAGGGTGTCAAATCTGGTGATCTAGGTGGGTATTCAACTGTCCCTCTTCTTTCAATCCATCTGTTTTGCATATTTTCATCTATATATATATATATATATATATATATATATATATATATATATATATATATAAGCGTATTATTAACTATTAATATTTAAAGAGTGTATACATTATTTTGGGACAATCTGTGTACACACACACACACACACACACACAAATATACCGCAAGGAAAGTTGGCTCCCTGAGCCGAGCCAGGAAATTTTTCTCCCCAGAGTCGGTCTTCCAGATCTACAAATCAACAATTCGCCCTTGCATGGAGTATTGCTGCCATATATGGTCTGGTGCCCCTTCTGTTTGCCTCCGGGTTCTTGGTAGGCTCCAGAGGCGGATATGCAATGTAGTTGGCCCTGATCTGTCGTCTTGTCTACAGTTACTTTCTCACAGACGCGCCGTCGCCTCCCTCTGTCTGTTCTACAAATACTTCCATGGTAATTGCTCCGAGGAGCTGAATTCGCTGGTTCCCAGACGTCATGAGTTCAAGCGCCATACGAGGCTGGCATCCCGCTCTCACCCCTTCACTGTCGAAACTCTTAAATGTAGCCGCCTCTTCTACTCCAATAGCTTCATGTCTCGCACCTCTCGCCTGTGGAACTCCCTTCCCAATTCCTGTTTCCATGTGAGCTATAATCTCCAGCTATTCAAGTGTAATATCAATCGACATCTCCAGTTGCCTTGATCTATCCACTACCCTCATCATTTCTTCTATCATTCTTATCTGATTTTGCTCTAAATTTTCTGTAACCCCTTGCGTCCTAGTGGCTCCCGTCTTGCTTGGGGTGAAATGCTTTAAATAAATAAATAAATAAATATATATATATATATATATATATATATATATATATATATATATATATACTGGGTGTTCTAAAATAATATATACAGTCTGAATCGTTTTAACTTATTCAATTTATGTATTTTAACTTGTAAATAAGATTAATACAAGATAAAAAAAAAATTCACATTTACAGAATTTGAGAGTAAAATATACAAAAAACATAGAAAATTAACTGGTGATCTAGGTGGGCATTCAAATGTCCCTCTTCTTCCAATCCATCTGTTTTGCATATTTTCATCCATATAAAAAAAATGTATTATTAACTATTAATATTTTAAGAATGTATACTTTACTTTACCCGTGTACGTACATATATATATATATATATATATATATATATATATATATATATATATATATATATATATATATATATATATATATATATATATATACATATATATATATATATATATACATATATAAATATATATATATATGTGTGTGTGTGTGTGTGTTTGTGTGTGCGTGTGTGTGTGTATGTATGCATGTATGTATTGAGGAAGATCTAGAGTGAGATATATGTATATATATGTATTGAGAGATCTAGAGTGCGAAACAGAGAGATTATATATATATATATATATATATATATATATATATATATATATATATATATATATATATATATATATATATATGGGGAGAGAGAGAGTGAGCTAGATAGATAGATATGCACAGAATGAGATGATAATTAGATAGAGCCGATATACAGAGCGATATACACACATGTATATATATATATGTATGTGTGTGTGTGTGTGTGTTTGCGTGTATCGAGTGAAATCTAGAGTGAGAAACAAGTAGATAGTTGCATAGACTGAGATATGAACGGACATACGGTGAGATATACACAAAATATACAAAAAATATAGAAAATTAACTTTAATACCATAAAAGCTACTTGGGGCAATTGAAGAATGTTCATACAATGATGAGTTCACATCAAGTCCTCAAACTGGTTGTCGTTCGTTCGTTGAAGAAATAGACCTACAAACGTCCAGTATCATTTCCTCTGGTATTTGAGAACATTCTTCAATTGCTACTCTCATTTGAAATTGTTTAAGGTTTCCTGCTGTAAACATTGTCTTTTAGAAACCCCCACAAAAAGAAATCCAAGAGTTTCAAATCTGGTGATCTAGGTGGGCATTCAAATGTCCCTCTTCTTCCAATACATCTGTTTTGCATATTTTCATCCATATAAGTTCTCACATCACGGTAATGTATTAGGTTGGTGCAAAAATAATGACGTAATAATGTCGTTTTTTGACGTATTTTTAACGTCAAAAAAACGACATTATTACGTCATTATTTTTGCACCAACCTAATATTATTAACTATTGATAGTTAAAGAGTGTATATATTATTTTTGGACAGCCTGTAGATACAATGCATTTAAGTAAAAGCTCTGTTTTTAATTAAACACTTTTAAATAATGCCGAAATCTAAATATCTAATCTAAACGCGCTCTCTCTCTTAGAAACTGTAATTAACGTCTGCTCAGCATAGCTGCAGTATAAACAATAGCTGTGTCCTGTGGTCTTTTAAATAACATTTTCTTCGAGAAATATGCGTTTTCCAACAGGAATTGAACCTGTATTCTTATACGAAAACCATCATTTTACCTGACCTGTTATACCACTCATTTACCGAGAGACGCCTTCTTAGCAATGCCCGAATTAATGTTTATAAACAAACAATCTTCGATGACTTTTCCGATCGATCATTTCTTCTTACGAAACGTAACTTAACGTAAACAATGACAACATATAAAGGAAGGGATTAAGTTCACAATTATTGTTAATTCATTGGTTCCTTCTTTTTTTTTTCTGTCTTAGTTTTATTGGTATATATTTAATATATAAAGATGTTTTCCTTTGAAGTTTCATTTAATGCAATCGGATAGCCAATGGAATTGGCTATAGTGATACAATTACAGCGAAGATTATTAATTCTAATTTTGAATGCTTTAAAGTACACATTAAATAATGTTCGCCTTAGAAATTCCTACATGATTTAATCAACAGCGTATTATGTCCAATGTGCACTAATTTCAATATCCTCTTCGCTAAATGATTGATATTATCCTGGGTATGACGATTAACTACATCCGGCAGCAAGGCCTCAGATTTGGAGTTTTGAGAAACGTGGAACCACCACTTAATTGCTTTTGTTCCCAAGCCCACATTGACCCCGGGTGGTAGCACCTGCTAGGGTTCCATCTATGGGTAAATAATTAATGTCCAAATTAAAAGCAAAACTCTATGAAAGTATAAAAAGGCATTTTTTTAGTAGAATACCAGCAATACAGGTTTATAAAAAAAAGAAAGAAATTATCAACAATATATATTTATTTTAAAATTACCTAAGATTTAAAACAAAAAGAACATTAATACATTTTATCTGTAGTTCAAGGCGTGTAATTGCATTCAAAATATATTTAGTTGAAGCCATAAAATTGTGCTCAAAATATTTAAATTTCAGCCTTAATTAACCCATAGAGTTGTTGATATACCGCTAAACAAGATCAATAAAACCAAACTATATACCTGTAAACATATGTTTTACCCTGAAAGTATATAATCATGGGCAAAACATCTGTAGTTGAAGGCAGACAATTGCGTTCAAAATATATTTATTTGAATCCATTTAATTGTTTTTCAAAATATTTGGGCATTAACGCACAGGGGTAAATATGCCGATAAACCGAGCTCAGCCAAACCAAAATAAATGATTGATCAATTGTTTATTTAATGTAACATACCTCAATGAAAAATTGCTGCCTAAATATACACAATATATATATATATATATATATATATATATATATATATATATATATATATATGAAATCATATCATCCAATGTAAGGAATTGTAGCCACTAAGGTGCGTGGGGGTGTACTGAATGTGAGAGAATATGATGAAAAGAAAATATATTTAAGGAGAGGGAAAAACAATTTAAAAGGAATTAAAAAAAATAGATGACGATTGATCATTTATTAAAATTTTGAAGATCAAAGTTGATTGTAAATCAAGAATCCGGGAAGGAATTCCACAAGCCAGAGAAAAACAAATGAAGTTATGGTTACAGCTAGCCGTTTCAACTATAATAGCGTGAGAGCTTGTGCAATTTAGTACTACGCTTAAAT
>OZ010599.1:29277490-29284990 GCA_963932145.1 Acanthosepion lycidas
TGCTCGGAGGAAAAAATAGCTATCATTACTTTTCCCGACCAAAATAAATTATTAAACAAAAGATCCGAACTCATCTCAAAATGCAGACATGAAAATAAATTTTTACTACGTAACCTAAAAAATTAAAAAACGGAAAAAATAAAATAAAAACAAATAAATATACTAATAAGGAAAAATAACAAAATAACAAAAAAAAAAATAGAAATAAAACATAAAAAAATACTATGTTACTTAAAAATCGAAAACCGAAAAGAGAAAATATACAAGTAAAATAAATTAACCTAAATTCTTCCAAGTAAATAAATAAACAAACCAATCCCAAATAAAGATAATCAATTAAAAACTGTTCCCGCCAAAATAATACTTAGAATGAACTACAACAATCAACCCCAAAACTGAACAAATAGTTTTAATTAAATTCCCAAACCAAAACAAAACTGTTAAATAAGTGATATAAACAAATTTTTACTACGTTAATAAATAAATAAATAAATAAAATAAGAAACAAAAATAAAAACAAGCAATATAATTTGACCTAAATAGATAAACAAACGACTTCCGGTGAAATAACCGCCATAATAGAATACCCACAATGCACCACTAACCCGTATATATATAAATAGCCGAGAAAAATAACAACACACGTGGCTTGACGATTGCATATAGCATGAAACAGACTGTCGCCCCTAAGTGTTGACTTCTATGTTCACTTTTATATTTACACACGCTCTATCTCTGATATTGAGCACTTTATTCCATAAATATAGCACACCTTAAGACTATATTTCTTTATATATATATATATATATATGAAAAAATATACACTTAAGAAGTACTATAATTATGGGATAAAGTGCTCAATATCAGAGATAGAGCGTGTTTAAATATAAGAAATAAATATAAAAATAAAAAATAAAAACAAGCAAAATAATTCAACACAAATATATAAATAAATAAATGAACAAACCGCCAAAATAGACTACCCACAATGCACCACTGACCAGTATATATAAATAACCGAGAAAAAAAACTCTCGCGGCCTGACGATTGCTTCTAGCATAAATCATCCTGTCGCCTTTAAGCGTTTACTTCAATGCTCACTTATATATATATATATATATATATATATATATATATATATATGTCTGTATGTGTGTGTGTGTGTGTGTGCGTGTGTAGATAGATACATAGATAGTTTAGGCGAAGGAAAATATGAATTTAAACCACCTGCTGCCTTGTAGGTCCTAAGTGTTTTAAGGAAAGGCTAGAAAATTTAACATCAAAAACAAATTCAACTCTGAGAAGAGGGACATGGTAACATTAAAATCCCTTGTAGAAAAGGAACCGGCAAGTCACTGCAGTATTCTGCTTGGGGTTTCACAGTAATCCACAATTGTGAGATGGAGGAGAGTGGCGACCAGAGCGGCAAAAAATGCGCTGAAAAAATGAATGAATCGAGTATAAAGGTTACACATTTCAGCATTGTGACAAGTCGACCAGTAATTTTGTCTCATGTTAAATGTTTGCTAACTAATTTTTGATTTTATTGCTTGAGATTAATTTCAAATTTTGTTGTGGGCATAAGCACCTTATTTCTGTTCCATTATTTCTATCATTTGTGAATAACATTAACATGAAATTTAAATGCGAATTTCCTGGATTACAGCCTTATTCGTAATTATGAGCGAGGGTGGGTAATAATTCTGGCAATAACTGTACATATATAGAGACTACCTTAAAATGCACACGGCCTTTCAAATGCACCGACCTATATATATATATATATATATATATATATATATATATATATATATATATATATATATATATATACACTTAAGATATACAGTGAATTTAAGATGCAAAACACGTTCAAAGCATTGAAAGTGCAAATGTTACTGCTGATAATAAACAGACAGATGTAATTTGATTTGAATAATTTAATAATAATTGTCGTCTTCTCATTAATATCATTAAATTTTGGCGCAAGGTGGTCAGCGTGTGTGATCTGTCAACCTGAGAGAGTATTATATCTGGGGTAGGATAAATGATCTTTGGGAGGTGTCACGGGGCTATATCCTTGACACCCGCGTTCTGCACATTGGGTAAATTATTCCCTGTTCCTTTAACCTCGCTTGTCAGTTCCCTTTTCCACCGCTAGATGTCACCCATCTCGATCCGGTTATCCATCAAGAAACGAAATCCCAACGAAATCGTTTGTCTGCGAGAGTTATTCGGTAACTGGCTAGTTTTTGAACAGTGTTGGCCTGTTCTGTGTCAAGAAAATATATTTTGATTAGGGAAAATGTCTTGTCGAAGCCACTTCTATTTTCTCTTCGCTTGCGCCTTCTCGTTACCATGAAATATGGTCCCAGTTGGGTATAAGAAATGAAGCTTATGGTTTCGAGCTGGTGAATGAAAGAGGTTTAAAAAATAAAGAACGTTATTTTTTTTTCTAAGGGATTAGGATGAGACATTACAGAGGTAGTCTTCATAAGAATAAATTTGTCAGGGCTAACGAGAAAAGACTCTTTTAAAATAAGAAACAAAAAAACAGGTTTAAAATACAAAATTTAAACAAAACAAAACAGGCTAAGTAAGATGGATGGGGTGTTTATACTATGTATTTAGAGATTTCCGAGAAAGGGCAAAAAATCTGCAATGTTATTTGTCTTCACCTGACATCTCGGATTCAATTACTTTTCTCCGTTGGAGCAGTGATTCCCTGTGGCATTTCTATAAATATTTCCATGAGCTTTCCTCTTTGATGACTAAAAGTTATAGATTTAAGCCTACGACTAGGTTGAGGAGAATACCTCATCATCTAGCAGTTGAAATAGCTAGATATAACCGTATATTCTATTTTAAAATCTTCAACACACACACTTCTCGTCAGAAAGAGGGAGCGACAGAAAGAGAGAGATAGAGATAGAAAAACAGAAAGAGAGAGACAGAAAGAGAGTAAGAGACAGAAAGAGAGGGACATGCAGAATGATTGAAAGAGAGAGAGAGGCAGAAAGAGAGAGACAGGAAGAGAAAGAGACAGAGACAGAAGGGAGAGAGATAAAAAGAGACAGACGGAAAGAGAGTGACAGAAAGAGAGTGATAGAAAGTAAAAAATAGAAAGAAAGAGACAGATAGAGAGTGAGAGACTGAAAGAGAGGGAGATGCAGAAAGATTGACATAGAGGGAGAAAGAGAGAGGGGCAGAGAGAGCAAGAGAGATATGAAGAGAAAGAGAGGCAGTAAGACAGAAAGGGAGAGAGATACAAAGAGACAGACAGACAGAGAGTGATAGAAAGTAAAAAATAGAAAGAGAGAAACAGAAAGAGAGAGAGGGACAGAAAGAAAGGGAGATGCAGAAAGACTTAGAGAGAGAGACAGGAAGAGAAAGAGACAGATACAGAGAGAGGCAGGAAGACGGAAAGAGAGATAGAAAGAAAGAGACAGAGAGACAGAATGAGAGAGACAGAAAGAGAGAGATGGAAAGTAAAAGGTAGAAAAATGACACCGATAGAGAGTGAGAGACAGAAAGAGAGGGAGATGCAGAAAGATTGAGATAGAGGCAGAAAGTGAGAGAGAGGCAGGAAGAGAGAGAGAGGAAGAATGAGAGAGAGGGACAGAGAGGGCGAGAGAGATAGGAAGAGAAAACTAGTCAGGAAGACAGAAAGGGGGAGAGACAGAAAGAGAGTGTGGGACAAAAGAGAGGGAGATGTAGAAATACTGAGAGAGAGGGGCAGAAAAAGAGAGAGACAAGAAGAGAAAGAGACAGATACAGAGAGAA
Organism: Acanthosepion lycidas; assembly: GCA_963932145.1. Classification (NCBI taxonomy): domain Eukaryota; kingdom Metazoa; phylum Mollusca; class Cephalopoda; order Sepiida; family Sepiidae; genus Acanthosepion; species Acanthosepion lycidas. The sequence continues at coordinate 29,281,274 of OZ010599.1, forward strand.
GCAGTAAGACGGAAAGGGAAAGAGCTAGAAAGAAAGAGAGAGACAGAAAGAGAGAGACAGAAAGAGAGAGATGGAAAGTAAAAAGGAGAAAGAAAGAGACAGATAGAGAGTGAGAGACTGAAAGAGAGGGAGATGCAGAAAGATTGACATAGAGGCAGAAAGAGAGAGGGGCAGAGAGAGAGAGCGATAGAGATAGGAAGAGAAAGAGAGGCAGGAAGACAGAAAGGGAGAGAGACAGAAAGAGAGAGATGGAAAGTAAAAAAGAGAAAGAAAGAGACAGATAGAGAGTGAGAGACTGAAAGAGAGGGAGATGCAGAAAGATTGACATAGAGGCAGAAAGAGAGAGGGGCAGAGAGATAGCGATAGAGATAGGAAGAGAAAGAGAGGCAGGAAGACAGAAAGGGAGAGAGACAGAAAGAGACAGACAGACAGAAAGGGAGAGACAAAAAGAGAGAGACAGAAAGTAAAAATAGAAAGAGAGATACAGAAAGAGAGTGAGAGACAGAGAGAGAGAGACAGAGGCAGAATGAATGAAAGAGAGAGAGAGAGAGAGAGGCAGAAAGAGAGAGATTAAGACAGAAAGAGAAAGAGACAGAGAGAGAGTGGCTGGAAGACGGAAAGAGAGAGATACAAAGATACAGACAGACAGAAAGATAGAGAGAGAAAGAGTTACATCATAACAATACAAAATCTGTCCAATTTGCAGTCATCAATATTGGCACATTAATGAATCATGTATTAGGTTGGTGCAAAAATAATGACGTAACAATGTCGTTTTTTGACGTATTTTTAACGTCAAAAAACGACATTATTACGTCATTATTTTTGCAAATGTATTGCTAGTAAATTTATTTTTTGAAAAAATATTGTTAGTAATATTTAAAAAAAAATGTATTGCTGTTAATACTTTTTAAAAATATTTCTAGTATTAAAATCTATTTTTACACTTTCATAGCATTTTGACCCCAAGTTCGGGGTTAAGTATTTGCCAATAGCTGTGACCCTAACAGGTTCTACCACCCTGGGTCAGGGTGAACCTGGGAACATCAGCAATTAAGAGGTAGTTCCACGTTCCTGAAAACAACCTGATCAGTGGCCTTGCAGCTGAATGTAGTTTATCGTCTTACCCTGGACGCAGATGTAGTTTATTGTCATACACAAAACGGACAACTAATGGTATCCATGTATTAAATTAGTTTTAAAAAATGAAACTTCAATATCTAGTCCTCATTTTGTAACAATTTCCACGTTTTTATCAGTTCATTTGGTTTTTAATAATTCTTTTAAATTGTAAAGAGACATTATGGACACCCTGTCTTTTAGTGTCAGCCATCCTATTCGCCAGATCTGTTTCTATCGTTGGTCTTCAATCCTCGCAAGGAGATCGAAAGAGGATTATTTTTAAATTGTAAAGAAACTTTATAGACACCCTGTATTTTTTAGAAATTTTGCATTTCACTGTACTATGGTTGGTTCCTTGTACCACGGTGATAGTCCAAGGTAGAACCAATAAAGTAGAACTCGAATACGGATATAGAATAACACCGATATATTACAAACAGGAATATATACAGAGATGTAGAATGTGTTAGTACGAACAATCAGGTTTAGTAGTAATTATCTGAACGCGACTCTGTTTCGTACTGCCTCTGACTCGACTGACTGACTCGCTCGCTCTGACAGAGTGACAAACTTCTGACGGACCTCACACCTGAACAGTATTTAGTCACCCCCCACCACGAGACTCCGCCCATCGGCGTAGCCTCGTTCGGGTTCGTCCCCGCTCGAAGGCAGAGAATTCAACCGATCAGCTGGTCAGCCGGTCGACCGACTTCGGGCTGAACGGTATTTAGTCACCCCCCCACGAGGGCATCATGTGGCACAAGGCCGGTTTAACGTGGGATCTCCGATCCCGTAAGCTCGGCCAAAAATATGCCATTTGAACCCGTATAAACGGGTTCAGGGTCGGTCTACCACCCCGAAAGAGACTCCACCCTTCGGCGTAGGCTCCTCCGGGTTCCTCCCCCCCCAGCCCGAGGCGCAGTATTTATAACGTATGGAATAGTCCATTATGTTATAATGGGTAAGGTCCCCTAACACACTGTATAGATCAACCAGCTCACTCACCACATCTAGTTCTATATCTTGCAATGAGTTCGAGAGAGAGGATTTTTTAAATTGTAAACAAACATTATGAACACCCTGTCTTTATAAGTTTTTACTTAAAAGCACTTCGAATTTGCAACTCGCTATACTTACATAATACATAAAAAATGTATTAAAATGCGGTTGAATGTCCATCAGCTTTCAATGACTACATTTTATCGAAGATTCTGCTGTAATGTTTCTATGTCCGTCACACTGCGTATCTGTGCCTGCCAAAGATAAGTTCTGGTCGGAGTCCTATTCCTTTAAGGGTCGCCTCGCTGTATAGATTGAATAAATTCAGGGAGATTATGACAAGGGAGGAAAATTACACCCCAGCAATTCTGGAATAGGCAGGTAAATGAGACTGCCGCATCATTGCAGGCAAATGAATGCGTAATCTCCGTTGGCCAAGAGAAATTTCTGGAATAAAGAAAAAAGTATGAAGGCGATGGAGGTGACGGCAAAGGTGGTGGCGGGTAAATCTTTACTAAAAAAAGCGAAATTAATTAATAATAGAATCATACAATTGTCAAGATACAAAGTAGAGTAATTAATGATATTGTCGGAAGTGAAAGGCGAGAAAAATCAAAATATTTAAAATCGATAATAGGAGAAATGGTAAGTAATGGGAGCAAATGATGATAAATAATTGAACATTTAAAGAAAGAAAGAAAGAAAGGAAGAAAGAAAGAAAAGAGGAGGAAGGAAAGAAAAAGAGAAGGAAAGAAAGAAAGGAAAAAGAAAGAAGTAAAAAAGGATGAAGAAAGAAGCAAGGAAATTAAAGAAAGAAAAAAGAAAGCAAAAGAAAGAAAGAAAGAAAAAGGAAAGAAGAAAAGAATACAAAAAAGAAGGAAAGAGAAAAAGAAAGAAAGAAAAGTGAAGGGATGAAAGAAGAAAAAAGAACGAAGAAAGACGCAAACAAAATAAAGAAGGCAAAAAGATAGAAAGCAAGATAGTATGGAAGAAAAAGAAAAGAAGAAAAGAATACGAAAGAAAGAAAGAAAAAAAGAAAGAAAGAGAGGAAGAAAGAAATAAAGAAAAGAGAAGGAATTAAATAAAAAAAGAAGGAAAGAAAAAAGAACGAAGAAAGAATCAAGCAAAATAAGAAAGGAAAAAAAGAAAGAAAATGAAAACAAGAAAGAAAACAAAAAAAGAAAGAAGAAAGGAGTACAAAAAATAAAAAAAAGGAAGAAAGAAAACAGAAAGAAAGAAAAGGATAAAAGCCAAAGAATGTAGACAAGAATGAAAAAAGGGTAGAATGAATAAAGAAACAAGGAAAAAGAAGGAAATATGAAACAAAGAAGTAAGAAGGAAAAAAGAAAGGAAAATGAAGGTGAAAAAGAAAAAGAAAGAAAAAAAGAATGAAAAAGACCGGAAGACAAATAAAAAAATGTAGAAAAGAATGAATCAAGGGAAGAATGAATAAGGAAACAAGCAAAAGATAGAAAGAAGGATAAAAGAAAAATGAAAGAAAGAAAAGGGAAGAACAAAAGGATAAGAAAGAAAGAAAGAAAGAAAGAAAGAAAGAAAGAAAGAAAGAAAGAGAAAAAAAAGAAAAAAAAGAAAGAA
>OZ010599.1:29287490-29326763 GCA_963932145.1 Acanthosepion lycidas
CGAGATAGGCACAGTTTATGCTGTTGTATGGGGAAAATAACCGTTAACCCTGGACTTGAACAGGTGAATATTGTAGGACCGAGAAAGTATCCTCTTGGGAAATGATTCTGCAGAGGAGTGGTTCGGAGAAAGAAGCTACTCGCGTGGAACTTTTCACTAACTGAATAACGAACAGAATGAGGGCGGTTCGCTATAATGTGCAGAGCATCTCTGGTCTATACCGTAAAAGTTAGAACTGATAGAACTAAGTAATATAGCACATTCCATAAAAAAAGGAAAAAAAAACTACAGCACATATCAATTCGGCATTTAATATCCTTCGAAGTAGCGTCGTTTCTACTGATGGAAACATTTCTGGGAAAACATTGTTTCGGATAGCGATCAGCTGACTTGACGTATTCATTTGGATTTCCTAGACGTCTTGAAAGCTTTTCCTTTTCAAATGGGATTCGATTTTTCAAAAGTCGCAAGGTTTGGGGCAGTGTTCTGGGGAATAATTTGATTGCCTGTCCTGAGGAATGTTGTTCTTGGTCAAAAAGTGCTGCACAATTCATAGTCAGTAATGGAAGCACTGTGGTGTGTGGTTAAACGACCGCACTCTACAATTTTTTTTTCCAACCGTAATATAAACAACGAAAGCGAAAAGGTCATAACTTTGTCTGCATGCGTGGCAGAGTTCAAGTTCTATCTGCGCCAAGCGGCTTCATTTTGTATTCTTTAGCGGTGTTTCTATGAAACAGTCCCGATACTTTGGAATCAGACTTACCTGCTATGTCAAGCAGCGTTCATTGCGAGCGTGGGTCTTTCCCCGTGTTGGACCTAAGAAGGAAAATACGAGCATTCAGTTTGTTCCCATGTTTCTCATCTTAACCGAGGAGGAAGTGACGTGGGACGTTTCTGATTGGTCGCTTGCTATTTCAAGATCAGCAGTGCCTGTTCTTTACAAGACTGTGTTGTGCGCTTGGATCGCCTGCCGGAACAGGCGTTGTTCACCCAACCCACAATGCTATTGTGGCTTGGGTGACCAGGTATAAAGTTGAAAGACCCGAAACTTGTCACGCCCCACCAAGTCATAACAATACTGATGAAGTGACTTTGCGAACCTGTTGTAGTGTATTCAGAACAAACAATATATATATGGTGGACTCTCCCGTCGTATTCGACGTATGAGGGTCAATCAGATCAGTTCCTAGGAACCGACAGTCCAGACACTAGCACATATGATTTGATTATTGGGGTGAAGGCCTTGTACAGAACCAACCACACATTTTGAAGGGCCGAATACAAGTATACAAACGATCCTCTGCAGGTTTTAAATTCAGAGGTGTCTTTCTCCTATCAAAGGCTATAGAACCCGGTCTGTCCTGCTATTTACCCATAGGGAGGGAAGAAGAGGAATCATACTTTTCCCAAAGGTATTAGCACGTAAATGAATGTAATGTATTCGACTGGAGTTCGAACTTGGCTTACCGATTCCTCAATCCGAAACTCTACCCACTGTGACTTTCACACACACACACACACACACACACACACACACATATATATATATATATATATATATATATATATATATATATATATATATATATATATATATATCAATTGATTGATTGATTGCTCGACTCGAAGTGTTAAAAGTCATGCATTCTTCAGGTACAATATTTGGTCAACATCGCTTCTATAATATTTCTGTTTTCAGCGGGATATTTTATTTTAGGGGTGGATTATAATTGTTGTTAAAATAATTAAATGAATTGTTGTTTAATTTTGGATCTGAATTTAGGCACAGATTGAACATTTAAGATTGAAAATTTAAATCCATTTCTTAATATAATTAATTTAAATCTATTTCTTAATATATTAAATTAATGAATAATACATATCCCACACCGTTTGCACCGCTCGGAGTTTCATGCCAAACGCAATCTTCAGGTCTACTGAGTGTCTACTGACTGATATTTAATTTGAAAATATATCAGTTTATTCTAATGTTGGCATAGTTAAGCACTGTTTATATAGTGATGTAAACTTTTCCAAAAACTTTTAAAAAAGTATTAAAAAAAAAAAAAAATTATATTTCCCATGACATTAAATTTATCAACTCAATCAACCGTTATTAGCATATGAACATAAAAGACACGTAATTATTAATTCCGGTGCGTTATCAAATATAAATTATTAATTATTAAGAACCGAAGGGAGCCAATTTTAATTTTTAATTTAAAATAAAATAGAAAAAAATTATTAGAGAAAAATATATAATAATAAAAAATAATAAAATAAAATAACATATCAATAAAAAATATATAATAAAAAAAAACTATATTAAAAATTAATAATTAATATGAATTATTAAATATTAAATAATTGTCACTATTTTTATATTTTTTTTCGCGCATGCGTGTTGTCTGTTTTATTTCTATTTTATTTTGTAGGCTGCACGGTATAGTAAGATTAGTTGTGTGCCGTCTCTGAGAAAAAGAGTACCATGACGTAGTTCAATTCGCTAGAAATTTGAAAACGGTATGCTTGGCATTCGCATCGGAAGCTTCAATTAAGAGTGTTTCGGTTTCAATCTGAGGAGAGTGCAGAGGATTCGGAATGAGTTGATATGTGTCTAATGGTGATTACGAATGTTCGGCAGCTCGGAAAACTCACTCTGAACGTTCTGGTAAGAAAAGAAATCCAGGCCATGATTGAAAACAATTTTCCAAGTCAATAAGGTCGATAGCCAGAGAGGTAAGGCTGCCCTGGATCTGCAGGAGGACGGCTGTCAGACAATTTCTTTGCCCACATCACGCCTTACGTCTGGTCACCTAACTCCCCAGACTGCAACCTTCTTGATTATTATGTGTGGGTCTCAGTTGAACGAGAGACAAACAAACCTCCTCGTAACACCAAAGATGAATTGAAGGCAAAGGTTTTGGCAGCATTCACCAACTTTAAAAAGGAGACCGTCCAGAAGAATATTTAGGAGATCCCGGAGTCGTCTGGAGGGTGTAGTTGAAGCCAATGGCGTTTTTATCGAATAAAATTACTTTTTAGAATTTCAAAACAGTTTTGTGTAATTTTGGCAAATATATCAGTTGAAATGAGATATTTTTCTTATTTTCATTTTTGCATAAATTAGACGAAAATTTATCTATCGAACCCACTACACACACACACACACACATATATATATATATATATATATATATATATATATTAAGCGTTTCACCCCAAGCAAGGCGAGAAGCCACTAGGATGCAAGGGGTTACAGAAAATGTGGAGCAAGATCAGATAGAAGTGATAGAAGAAAGGATGAGGAGAAGGATAATGAATAGATCAAGGCAACTGATTCGATTGACATTACATTTGAATAGTTGGAGATTGTAGCTCTCAGAGAAAATGAAATAGGGAAGGGAGTTCCAAAGGTGAGAGGTGCGACATATGAAGCTATTGGAGTAGAAGAGACGGCTACATTTAGGAGTTTCGACAGTGAAATTTTGAGAGCCGGATGCCTGCCTCGTAGGGCGCTTGAACTCAGAGCAATTACCATGAAAGTATTTGTAAAACTGGCAGAGAGAGGCGACGGCGCGTCTGTGAGAAAGTGACTGTAGACGAGATGCCAGAGAAGGGCCAATGATATTGCATATCCGCCTCTGGAGCCTATCAAGAACCCCGAGGCAAACAGAAGAGGCACCAGACCATATATGGCCGCAATACTCCATGCAAGGGCGAATTGTTGATTTGTATATCTGGAAGATCGATTCCGGGGAGAAAAATTTCCTGGTGCAGCAGAGGGAGCCAACTTTCTTTGCGGTGGACGAAGCAATTTATTGAATGTATGTGTTCAATCTCAGGCCAGCAATCAACGTGAGAGAGAGCAGCCGCAGAGAGTTGAGCGTCAGACATTCTAATGGAGGGCAGGGAAGGATCTCTGTAGTGATTAATAGTGAGAAGTTTTGTTTTTGAGGCATTAAAGTTGACCAGCCAATTCCTGCCCCAGTTCACAACCGATTGGATGTCTTTTTCGAGACACACGGCCAGGTTAGTTTTGTCAGTGACACTAGATTTGTTTTTCAGGCAGGAGTAAATTGTGGTGTCATCCGCGTAGATGCCAACTTGGGAATTTATGGCGTCAGGAAGGTTATTTATGTAGATAAGCAATAGAGTAGGGCTCAGGATGGAGCTTTGAGGAACACCTGCGTTCGTGGGATAGGAACTGGAGGAGAATCCGTTGAGAACGACCTTCAGTTCACGGTTTGATAGGAATGATTGTATTAGGTCAAATAATCGATCCGTAATGCCATAACCCTGGAGCTTGCGAAGAAGGCCGGCATGCTAAACCCTATCAAACGCTTTGGAGATGTCTAGGGCAACGGCATGAGCTTCCCCGTTATTTTGAAGAGTTTGGTAGACAGTTCAGTGATGGCCGTAAGCACATCAGCTGTAGATCCGGCAAAGCGGGAGCCATATTGCTTGTCTGAGAGCAGATCATGGGATGTGAGGTGGTTAACCACTTCGGTATTGATTAGAGATTCGAAGACTTTGCCGAAGAGGGGTAGGAGACTGATAAGACGGTAGTTAGAAGGGTCAGAAGGGTCGCCAGAGTTCTTGAAGACAGGAACAATGGAAGAGGACTTCCAGCAGTCAGGAAAACAAGATTCCTTGAGGCAGTACTTATATAGTTTAGAGAGGGCGGGCACCAGTTCATTTCTTCAAGACAATGGCTGGTATACCATCTCCACCACAAGCCTTGTTGGGATCTAAATTGGAGATAATGCCCAATACCAAAGACAGGGTTAAGTGTAACCCACTCAATAGGGCCTCAGTTCTAAGAAGGAAGTCGGGTATGGGTACACCGGAAGAGTCGAGCGTTGAGTTGAATGAAAATTCCCGAGCAAAGCATTCAGCTTTGTCGGCAGAGGAGGTCAGGACTTCGAACTGTTTGAACAAAGGAGATATAGGGGGTTTGCAATTGTTCAATAGGCTCTTGCAGAGACGCCAATAATTTTTGGAGACAAATTTACGAGATGCAATACGCTCCTTCATCCGAGCAGCAAATAGGGACTTAGCATCGTTGAGGACACGCTTACACTCGTTACGAGCGGAGGCAAAGAGACGTCTGTTGCAGTCAGACATGTCGCTACGGAATAGGTGAAAGAAGTGGTTCCTATGGGTGATGGCGGCTGAGCAAGCAGCGGAAAACCAGGAGGAGGAGCGTGACTTGACCCTATATTTCCTTAAGGGGATGAAAGAGTCGATTCCAGCTTTAACCCAGGATGAAATCTCAGAAGCACATTCTTGGACGGGGAGCGTAAAGACATCCCAGGGGACATCGCGGAGGTAATCAAGGAACGCGTCCCAGTCAGCTCGTTGATAGTAGAACGAAGTTCTAGTGGTAGGAGGTTCTTTGCAGGGTGTGGAGTTGAAGGAGATGTTAACAGATACTACCGCATAATCAGAGTTACCAAGAGGGCAGAGTTGCGTGGCGCTACAGGACTCGGGAATGGAGGTAAAACACAGATCTAGAAGAGAAGCTTTACCTTATATATATATATATATATATATATATATATATATATATATATATATATATATGTTTAGAGGGTATAGAGGATGGCAATATATATAATCCTGAAATATTTATTTCGGTTGAGCTCTCTGGGGAGGAAGTTTGGGTTTGTAAACAGTGACTATTACGGCTAATAATGCAACACTCTTCGGTAAATCGAATCGAGTTCTCCCAGTCACAGTGTGTTTATCTAAGAATGAATACGATTAATTTCATCGCTGCCGTGCGCCAACGGCTTAGTGGTAGAACCCCTGACTGATGCCAATTGAGTCGGGTTTGGATCGTAGCTAGAAGCAACGGGCGTCTAGCCACAGTGATGAGCTGTGATACAGCGAAACACTCTGACTGTGGATGACAATATATATATATATATATATATATATATATATATATATATATATATATATATATATATATTGAATAATAACAGACCACTTTAAGGCTCCATGTAATAATTTATTTCACCACAAGCCCTTTAAAAGGGCTCTGGATCATCAGACTTTACTTCCAAACATTGAAAATCAACATTTGGAAGTAAAGCCTGATGATCTAGAGCCCTTTTAAAGGGCTTGTGGTGAAATAAATTATTACATGGAGCCTTAAAGTGGCCTGTTATTATTCAAACATATCTGCTCTGAATTTACATTGAGCTCCTCGGTATCATCCTCCTCGGGTCTACCCATACGGATTACCTAGTCTCGCATTAAGAATATATATATATATATATATATATATATATATATATATATATATATATATATATATACGCAAGTATATGATCAGTGTATACGAAATTAATTTTTTAAATAAAATAAATAATTTTATATATATATATATATATATATATATATGAAGTAATAAACAAATCAAAAACTGCTCCCGCCAAAATAATAGTTAGAATAAACTACAACAATCAACCCCAAAATTGAATAAATAGCTTTAATTATCTTCCCAAAACAAAACAAACTATTAAATAAGCGATATAAACAAATTTTTTACTACATTAATAAAATGACCGATTAAAATAAAAATGAAAAATAAATATAAAATATAAGAAATAAAAATAAAAAATAAAATTAAATAATGATAAGAAAAATAATTTAACCCAAATAAAGAAAGAAAGAAATACGCGACTTCCAATAAAATAAGCGCCAAAGTGGACTACCCACAATGCACCACTTACCCGTACAATTAAATAGCAGAGAAAAACAACAGCACTCGTGGCCTGACGATTGCGTTTAGGCAGTCGAGACGCAGTGACTGTGTGCGATTTCAGTCGAGACGCAGTGACTGTGTGCGATTTCTGTCGAACTCTTTGATTTGGCAGAGAGGAACCTGGACGAGGCTTTACCGAAGGGGAAAATTTCGTCCGGGGAGGTATACATATCCCGAACCCGCTTATGCGGGTTCTAAGCGATTACTTTTGGACGAGAAACCCACGTTAAACTCAGCCTTGTGCCACATACATTCCTCGTGGTGGGGTACTGTTAAATATCGGCCTGACGATTGCGTCTTGCATGAAACAGACTGTCGCCTCTAAGTGTTGACTTCTATGTTCACTTTTATATTTACACACGTTCTATCTCTGATATTGAGCACTTTATCCCATGAATATAGCACACCTTAAGACTATATTTCTTCATATATATATATATATATATATATATATATATATATATATATATATAATGCTTAAATACTAGCATAAGAAGTCGCTCTAAATAAATAAAGATGTATACACAGTATAATGCCCAGTTGGTAAAGTAAATTAATCATTTAACAGCAGAGAATGAGATAAACTGAATGCCATCCCCGACCCACAAAAAAAAAAAAAAAAAAAAAAATCAACACCAACATCGCTAAGCTTAGTCAATTTGCATATTTCGCTTTTGAGTCACGTCTGTATTGATGAAGTGTCACGTGACTATTTCTAAAGCGCCGCCATGTCAAATCTACCCTGGTGAGTTCCGCTGCCGACGCCTGATTTTACATTTGGCTTTAGAAAAGCCAGTAGTGAGTAGAGTGTGGGTGGGGAGTGGAGGAATTAAAGAGAATAAGAATTTAACAAAGCGAGAGGCGGGGTTGGGTGCAAAAAGGGGAAAACAACAAAACATTTACAAATGAAAAAAAAAATGCTTTTCTTTGTCGACAGAAAATTTGATCACCCACCCATTGCCAAAAACAACAAAAAAGAAGAAATAAAAAAAAACCCAATAAAACAATTAAAAAAGGAAAAACAATTTGACTTAATTAAAAATTTCCCCAATGTCGTTACACAAAAAGAAAAGAAAATCTTAACAGCTACGTTTTTATTTATTTATTTTATTTTATTTTATTTATTTTTTTTTTTTTTCTATTTTTTTTTTTTTTTATTTTTTTGTAATTTATGAGCCGGAAAAAAAATCCTGCTCAAAAGTCGACAAAGTAATTGTGACTACGTTGATCACGTTTTCTCTCGTGTTTTTCATCACTCTTTCTTCTTACATTGACAATAACAAATACTTTTCCCACTGTTGTTTCATTGAGTTTACTGTCTTTTTGGTAGCTTTCCTTTAGTTATACCAATTACACACACACGCGCGCGCGCGCGCACACACACACACACACACAGATATATATTAGGTTGGTGCAAAAATAATGTCGTTTTCTCACATAGTAACTTATGTGAGAAAACGACATTATTTTTGCACCAACCTAATATATATATATATATATATATATATATATAGTGTATGTATATATATGGCGGACTCTCCTGTCAGTATCTCAGTCTTTAGGAACCGACATCTAGACACATATGATTTAATTATAGGAGGTGAAGGCTTTGTGCAGAGCCAACCACACTTTTTGAAGGGCCGAATACCGTGAGCTGGTGCACTACAAGGTCTCCAAACGACCCTCCGCAGGTTTTGGATTCAGACCTAGACCAGTTGCCATCCAAGGCTATAGAACCCAGTCGGTCCTGCTATTTATTAATACCTTTCCCAAGGGTATTAGCACGTAAGATTTGACTGGAAATTGAACTCGGCTCTCCCATTCCTCAATCCAAGCCGCTATCCACTACTCCATCGTACATATATATACATATGCATATACATACGTACATACACACATACATACATACATGTATGTGTATGTGTGTGTGTATGTGTGTATTATTCATTACGATTTCTTTGTAATTGCCTTTATTATTTTTCTTTTCATTCTATAATAATTAATTTCATTACGTGAGGGTTTTTTAATTCTTTTCAAATTTTCTTTCCATTGAATGGCAAATCAATTAATTTTTATATTGGGGTTCACCTTTATGCAGTAAATGGATAAATCTCATCCACAACCCTATTGAAAACATTATATTTCTTCTTCTTCTTCTTCATCTTCTTCTTCTTCTTCTTCTTTGTGCCCCCTCCCCTTCAGATCATGGCTCTCCACAACTCCCTATCCCTTGTGGCTCTTAGCAGTTTTTCTGTCATCCATTCAAACAAGCTTGACATCCGGGTGGTCTGTTGCCTTTCCCTATTTTTCTTGCCCTCAGTATACCCCGTGAGTGTTAATTTTTCCAAGCCTTCTTTCCTCATTATGTGTCCAGTGAATTTTCTGAGAAATTGCTTATTTTTTGTAGCCATTTCTTTGAAGACTTCCTCGTTGCTGGCATTCTCTGTCCATAGAATTCTCAGTATCCTTCCATAGAACACGCTGTCGTCAGTTTTTACCTGATCTGTTGTGTGATTCAATGTCATATAACACGAAGTATAAAATATTGCAATCTAGAAGTCTTTTCTTTGTTTGCAAAGATTATTTTTCTGCTTCTTATTAAAAAAAATTAATTGAGAGTTGTGAATATTATTTTTTTTTTATATTAAGCATATTGATTTGTTCTTAAAAAAACACACCATAATTTACACTAATAATTAATCTGGATCAATGAATTTGTGCAAATATTTATTTTTAGGATTACATGTAACCACAAATTGATTTCTCTTGTTTAATAAGCGAGGGTTATTTAAGTCTTAAGAAAATTAATTTTTTCAACAAGACATAAATTACATCTATCATTGTAAGATTTGACTCTTGCTGCAATATTCTACGTGATAATTGGTGTCTTACTACAATGCTTTAGTTGCCAGAAATATTTAGAGACAGCAGTGCTGTTTATGTATTTTGTATTAAGTCATAAACAGCACTGCTATCTAAATATTTCTGGCAATTAAAAAATAGTGGCAAGAAAACAATTATCACGTGGGATATTGTGGCAAGAGCTAATTCTAAAAACACCATTTATGCTTAATATAAAAAAAATATTCACAATTCTATTTTCTTTTTATATAAATACCCTTTGTTTCAAATGCTAAATATATATTTTTTTTTAAAATTAAGAAACTGTAAAGCCACTATGACATATAACTGCGCCAAAATTGCGATAGATATTTTTTTATTAAAATTTAAATTGCGTAAAGATCACTCAATAATTTGCAGATTGCGTTGTGAATGAATGAACTATCGGTGAAGGATGGAAAGTATATTTATTAAGTAACGCCAAACAAAATAATCTTCTATATAATAACCAAATGCATACTTCAGTATCTGTCTATATTTCTGAGATGAGGCATTATGTACACTATTTACATTATTCGGACTATTGTCCTCATCTTTGTCGCCATATTTATTACAACGTTTCGGTCTTTCAGTATCTGTCTATATTTCTGAGATGAGGTATTATGTACATTATTTACATTATTCAGACTATTGTCCTCATCTTTGTCGCCATATTTATTACAACGTTTCGGTCTTTCAGTATCTGTCTATATTTCTGAGATGAGGTATTATGTACATTATTTACATTATTCAGACTATTGTCCTCATCTTTGTCGCCATATTTATTACAACGTTTCGGCCTTTCAGTATCTGTCTATATTTCTGAGATGAGGTATTATGTACATTATTTACATTATTCGGACTATTGTCCTCATCTTTCATGGACACATAGCCCAGTGGATAAAGGGGTTGGTTAGATCCAGTGACAGGAACCAAAGAGTGTGAGTTCAATACCCGGTTATGGCAGTGGAGAACTTGAAGAGGGGAATTAACACAAGAAAACTGATAACTGACATCCATTAGACATGGCACGTGGAGCTAGAACAGTGAGGGAAATAAGGGTTTCAGTTCGACATTCCAACCACCTGAAGAAGGCCGAAACATAAAACGACCGAAACGTTGTAATAGATATGGCGACAAAGATGAGGACAATAGTCCGAATAATGTAAATAGTGCACAAAGGAATACTATTTATAAACTAGACGAAAATATCCTAAAATAAATAATAAATACCAACTTATCCACCAGAGATTCTTGTAAAAAATTTCATTAATTTTATACTACACTATATCCTGTAGATCCAATTTAATCATTTATAACGACTCCTACCACCAACTAATCTGATGCAGAAAACCAACAATATATATAAATTTAAATGTCCCCAGGGAGATTGCATAAAAAAATAGAAAAAATAATATTTATGTCGGACATAATACGACCACGTTCTCTCGGCGGTTGAGTTTTTATTTGAATGACATGTCTAACATCCCTAAAAATTTACAACAGCATGCTTGTCCACATTCGCAATTTAGAAAAATTATTGCTGAAAATACATCCACACTTTTTCATGGAAATAATAAATATAAACAAAAAATCCTTGAAGCCATCTATATTAAAAAAATTGAAACCAAGCCATGACAAAATTAATTAGGAATAGGGCAAAAAGTTCTAAATTGTTTACAATAGATCGACTAAAATATCATATTCTATATTAATAGCTTCTCATACTATTTTCTTTTTTTTTTAACGAATTCTCACACATGGTAATGAGTTACCTTCCTTAGAGCGTAAACCTTACGCCGCATGGCACAAAAATTAGTTGTGCTCACTGAACCCGTAAAATTATAACTTTCAGATTTTGCATTTGGAAATAATGAACCCTATATTTTTGTTCTGAGACCACATCCTGATGATGATGATATGTTAATGCAGAAAGTACTCGGAATAAAAAAAATATATATCAACATAGTAATTTTCTGTCTTCTTTTAATACCGACAACAGAAGGCTCATACGAGAAAATGAACGGATCCTGTTGAAAATAAGAAGACAAAAGTTGTCGAAATTATTCAACGAACTGACCTCAATTAAAACATTATGGCAAATTACACACATTCTCTATCTATCTATTTATCTGTATATCTATCTAACTCTCTCTCTCTCTTTATATATATATATATATATATATATATATATATATAGATATATATATATAATTATTTATTTAAAAATATGATTCCAACACGCTACATAAGAGGTCTCATGTTTCAAAACAAAAGCCGAAAACTTCAATATAATTATTTGAATTGAATTGAATTAAAGTAAGCTCTGTTCCATCTTCAAGCGAAATTTTTTGGGGAAATAAATTATTTCTGAAATTCACGTGTTTTAATAGTATATTCATAACTGAAATGAAAATTTCCATGGTAACAGCCAGGGCGAATTGTTTAAAATAGGTAAGGGTGTTGGGTGTTAATAATTTGTATTAGTATAGAGTTACTTTCATAGATGTCAAGTCAGGGTAAGTTGGGGGTGTCTAAATTTAAAACGGAAGATATTTTCGCCTAGTCTGGTTTACGTGTCTATGGAGATTTATCTATTTTTTTATTTTATTTCTTTATCAAAGGGATTTGTGTATATAAAAACTGCCGTGACATTTGTTTTTTGACGACTTCATAAAAGGTTTTCTTTTTTTGTAGGGTATTTAAACTATTTATTTGAGCTATAGATTATAGAAGTTATTTTATTGTATGCTTGTTTTTAGCTAATTATTCAATGCATAAATTTGATGATGTCGGTAAAAAACCGTTAACTCATGTCTATTGTTTAATACATTTTTTATTATCTAGAATCTTCTTTCCTATTTTCTATACATTTTCACACACACACACACACACACACACACACACACACACACACACATATATATGTATATATATATATAGAGAGAGAGAGAGAGGCGATGAAAGAGGTCTTCTGTCTTTTCAACCCCGAAAACCTAGTTTTTGTTCACCACTGCTGTCGCCTGATATTGAACTAACAAGTATTTGGGCCTAATCACTGAATCTAATCAACGCCTTTATCCAATGGGCCATGAGCTCTTGAGGACAGCTGCATGTAAATTTCAGGGAAGTATAAACCTAATGACTGAGCACACATTTTTTTACCAGTGCTCATATTTCAATTTTTCTGTTATTATTATTACATATTTTTAACCAGAGCTTATATTGCAATTTTTGTTGTTATTCATTGCTTTTCTCTAGTACTCCATATTACTTGTACCCATATTTTATTCATTTCCATGCTTGGTCGACTCAAGAGATTTTTGTGGTCTAGCCTATGTGTTGATTCATTAAATTTTCGTATTTTCCTGTGATTTCAAAATTATACCAAAGGGGGGGGGGGTCTCACTTGATTTTCTTCTATTTCCCCTCGTGTTACCGCTTTACGAAGTTTTTTTTTTTATTTTTCAGTCTAACCTTTAGCTGGTGGCGTCTTTCTCCTTTATATTTCTTACAAATCTACGTCAAAGGACAAAATAAAGGGTTTGCTTAAAAATTCCAATCACCTGAAGAAGACCAGAAAGTACAACGGCCGAAACCGTTTGAATATGGCAAGGAAGATGAGGATAACAGTTCGAATAATCTAAATAATATAAGTATTCGATGAAACGGTTTTCAATTTGTCATATATATATATACACACACACACACACACACACACACACACATATATATATATATATATATATATATATATATATATATATATATATATATATATATAAAATGTAATGAAAAACAAACCACTTTAAGGTACCATTACGATAATTTATTTCACCTAAATCCTTTTTTAAAGATTCAGGATCATCAGGTAAAACTTCCAACAAAGAATTGAGAGGAAAAATTTACCTGATGATCCTGAATCCTTAATAAAGGATTTAGGTGAAATAAATTATCGTAATGGTACCTTAAAGTGGTTTGTTTTTCATTACATATTAGCTCTGTCCTCACATTGAGCTCTCAGGATTTCATCCTCTTTGGATGTACCAATTCGGTTTACCAAGTTCCTTATAACTTAATTATATATATATATATATATATATATGAAGAAAAATATACGGAAAAAACAAACAAAAATCCTTATATGCAATTATGCTGTTTTAATGTTAAAATAATGTCAACGTCGGACGTTTCGGTCTAATAAACCATCTTCATTATAAACCTCCGACGTTGACATTATATTAACATTAAAACAGCATAATTATATATATATATATAATTATTTATTTAAAATATGATTCCAGCACGCTACATAAGAGTTCTCATGTTCTTATGTAGCGTGTTGGAATCATTTATTTATTTATTTATTGGAATTTATTAGTGTTATATATATATATATATATATATATATATATATATATATATATATATATATATATATATATATATATATATATGTGTGTGTGTGTGTGTGTGTGTGTGTAGTGCAGTTCAATTTATATTACCTGAATATGAGTAGTAGCAGAATAAAAAAAGGCCTTATACAAATTGAAGTTATTAAAAATAAGGATCATATCATTCATCGGTTCGTGGGTTACTGTAACTTTAATAAATTAGTTTGCGAATATATATATATATATATATATATATATATATATATATATATATATATATATATAAGCAATTCATCCCAAGCAAGGCGGGAGCCACTAGGACGCAAGGGGTTACAGAAAATTTAGAGCAAGGTCAGATAGGAGTGATAGAAGAAAGGATGAGGGTAGTGGATAGATACACTTGAATAGCTGGAGATTATAGCTCACAGTGAAACAGGAAAAGGGAAGGGAGTTCCACAGGCGAGAGGTGCGAGACATGAATCTATTGGAGTAGAAGAGACGGATACATTTAGGAGTTTCGACAGTGAAGGGGTGAGAGCGGGATGCCAGCCTCGTATGGCGCTTGAACTCATGAAGTCTGCAAGTTCTCATTTGAATATATCTTTCTGTAAGATTCGTTTACTGGTTGTGAATTTTGAAGGTTTTAAATTGAATACGACAATGCAGAGAAATAGAGATGTGTTTTCGACAATTGATACTGTTTTATTCAGATAAATAAAAAGATCTGTGAAAACAGCAAAAATGTATGTGCCGTTTATATACATGGTGCCGTATCTCATCTGTGTGTATTGTTCATAAGTGTTTTTTTTTTAGGAGTTGGAATTTTAACCTGGAAGGCCGAGAAAGTTTCCAGCAGGTATGCAGCCGTTGGCGATGAACAACGATTAACAATTTTCTAAGTCACGCGATACGGGGCATCGCACAGCTACACTACATATTTTAAATGAGCTTTGAAAGCACTTAGATTCGTAAATCGCTATATTTGAGTGTCCCAGGATTTAACAGAAACTTTAATTGACTGCGTTTACATCAGTGATTCTCTGTCCAAACAAAGAAAAAACGAACCACTTAAAAAAAAAAAAATGTTCACCAGCAATGAAAAATTAAATGCTTAATACAAACTTTTTTTTTTTCCGTATCTGGAAAATTCGCCGTAAATCCTTTCAGACACTCAGTAAGTCTTGGAATTTACACAAATTATTTAGGAACATAAACTTTTTTTAAATTCCGAATAAATACCTATATATTACTCCAAAAGGGATGTTCAAGATTAGGGAATAAAAAAAAAGAAAAAAAGGACAAAATTGTCTTACGGCAAAAATCCTATACGGCAAAGTTTTCTTCGGCGAAAATTCTTGAGGCGAGTTTTCCTATGGCAAAAATGTTTACGACGAATGATTCTAGAACCCTTTTCTTCATTGATCTCTTATTCGTTTCTTTCGTTAATGATACTTCTTTTCTTTTTTCATTTTTTCCTTTTCCTCTTTTTTTCTTTCCTTTCATCATTCATCTTTTCTTTCTTTGATTTTTTTTCTTTTCCTTCTAAATTTCATTCACAGACCCTCCATTCTTTTTCTTCTTTATATTGCGCATTTTTTCATCTTTCTTTCGCTTTTTCTTTCTTTTTCTTTTTTTTTTTTTTCAATCGTTTCTAATATTGTTCTTTCCACCCACCCCTTCTTCAATTATCTATCCATCCTTTCCTCCTTTCTCTAATACTTTATAGAACGTGCCACTTAACAAATGACCGAAATTATTTCTACTGAGAGGATATCACCAACCAATGAATTTCTTGTTTTCCCAGGATATAAATTTCTGGGCCCCACTTGGCCATGAAATCCTCTACGGTTTCTCTAAATACGAAACTACCAACAAGAAATTGAGGGGTCCCGTTCGACTCCCGTAGAGTCCAGATACAAACCAGATGGGAAAATCTTTAAAACTGAACGTCATAAGGAGAAAGAGAGGTAATATAATCTATCAGCTGATGTGACAAAAGAATTTTGCGATTCGAGAGCGAGCAGCAATGACACAAAATACAAATACAACACAAGAAAATGAAAAGGGGGGGACACAAAAAAATGGGAGGTTAGTCATTTGCTCAGATCTTATTAAAGAGAGAGATGAGGAAAATAAGATGAACTGACGAGAATAAAGAAGGGAAAAAAAAGAAAGAACGACCCGCAGAAGGAAAAAAAGAAAGAAAGAACAAACGTAAGCAAGAAAGTAAGAAAAAGAAAGAAAGAAAAAAGAAAGAAAGGAAGAAAGACCGACACACGAAAGGAAAAGAAAAACTGAACAAAAGTAAGCACGAAAGTAAGAAAAAATAAATAAAAAAGAAAGAAAGAACGACACACGGAAAAAAAAAGAAATACAAATTAAATTAAGCAAGAAAGAAAGAAAGAAAGAAAGAAAGAAAGAAAGAAAGAAAGAAAGAAAGAAAGAAAGAAAGCGTAGTTTGGGTGGAGGGAGATAGTGAAAAAAATAACAGGAAAAAGAAAAGGATGGAAGAACACAGTAGAGAAAAAAAAGAAAGAAAAAAAAGAAAGAAAGAACGACAAACGTAAGAAAAAAGAAATACTAAATAAAATTAAGCAAGAAAGAAAGAAAGAAAAAAGAAAGAAAGAAAGAAAGAAGAAAACACGGAAGGAAAAAGAAATACTAAATAAAATGAAGCAAGCAAGAAAGAAAGAAAGAAAGAAAGAAAGAAAGACAGAAAGAAAGAAAGAACAACACACGTAAGGAAATGTAAGCATGAAAGTAAGAAAAAAGAAAGTAAGAAAGAAATAAAGAAAGAAAGAACGACACACGGAAGAAAAAAGAATGATTAGAAGTAAGCGCAAAAGAAAGGAAAAGAAAGAAAGGAAGAACAAAGTAATAAAGAATGACATACGGAAAGAAAAACAAAGAATGAATGACACATACAAGGTAAAAGAAAGAATTATTAGAAGGAAACAATCAAGAAAGAAAGAAAGAAAGAAAGAAAGAAAGAAAGAAAGAAAGAAAGAAAGAAAGAAACGCAGAATAAAGAAAAATGAATGATCAAATGTAAGCAAGAAAGAAATAAAAAAGGTATGGAAGAAAGCATAACGAATTAGTAAATGAAAGAAAGGGAGAGAGACAAAAAAAAGAAACTAAAAGAGAAGGAAAAGAAAGAAAGAAAGAAAGAAAGAATGGAAGAAAGCATAACGAATTAGTAAATGAAAGAAAGGGAGAGAGACAAAAAGAAAAAAATAAACTAAAAGAGAAGGAATACAAAGAAAGAAAGAAAGAAAGAATGGAAGAAAGAATAAAGAATTAGTAAATGAAAGAAAGGGAGAGAGACAAAAAGAAACAAACTATTGTAAAGGAGTAGGAAAAGAAAGAAAGAAAGAAAGAAGGAAAGAAAGAAAGAAAGAAAGAATGTAAGAAAGCATAACGAATAATTAAATGAATGAAAGGGAGAGAGACAAAAAGAAAAAATATACTAAAAGAGAAGGAAAACTAAGAAAGAAAGAAAGAATGAATGGGAGAAAGAATAACGAATTCGTAAATGAAAAAAAGGGAGAGAGACAAAAAGAAAAAAATAAACGAAATGAGAAGGAAAAGAAAGAAAGAAAGAAAGAAAGAAAGAAAGAAAGAAAAAAGAATGGAAGAAAGAATAACGAATTAGTAAATGAAAGAAAGGGAGAGAAACAAAAAGAAATAAAGTAAACTAAAGAAGTAGGAAAAGAAAGAAAGAAAGAAAGAAAGAATGGAAGAACGCATAACGAATAAGTAAATGAAAGAAAGGGAGAGAGACAATAAGCAAAAAATAAACTAAAAGTAAAGGAAAACAAAGAAAGAAAGAAAGAAAGAAAGAAAGAAAGAAAGAAAGAAAGAAAGAAAGAATGGAAGAAAGCATAACGAATTAGTAAATGAAAGTAAGAGAGAGAGACAAAAAGAAAAAAATAAACTAAAAGAGAAGGAAAACAAAGACAGAAAGAGAGAATGGAAGAAAGTATAACGAATTATTAAATGAAAGAAAGGGAGAAGGACAAAAAGAAAAAAAATAAACTAAAAGAGAAGGAAAAGAAAGAAAGAAAGAAAGAAAGAAAGAAAGAAAGAAAGAATGGAAGAACAAATAATGAATTAGTAAATGAAAGAAAGGGAAAGAGACAAAAAGAAATACACTGAACTAAAGGAGTAGGAAAAGAAGGAATGAAATATGTAAAGATACTTATTTCTCGTGTTCCCGACCTGGAAATCGTATTTTGGTCTCATCCTTTTACTGATGACAATGAATTCGGTCCTCTTGTAGTTTATGCTTAGTCTCTTATTCTTAATCTCCGTCTCTACCTTCTGTAGATTTTGTAAATTCATTTCCGTGTCTCTTACAGATCATTAAGGCCAGAAGAAAAGACAAAAGAAATTAGTAATGTCAAATGGAAGGAGAAATACTCAGAGGTTGTTAGCAAAAGGGGCAACCCAATATAAAAAAAAATGACGTATTGGAGATGCCGAAATAAAATGCAATAATTTTGATATCTGGGAAGCATATTAACAGAGGACGTAAACTGCTACACCGAAATCCGAAGGTGCATTGGGATGGCGAAAGATGCCTTTCAAAAGCTGAGCAAACTATTAGGTTGGTGCAAAGATAATGACGTAATAATGTCGTTTTGTGACGCATTTTGTAACGTCAAAAAACGACATTATTTTTGCACCATCCTAATATTAAGAAACAAGAAAAAGTATCGTTAGAAACAAAGAAAAGAGTACTGAACTGTTACGTAGTAATAACCCTATTATATGGCAGTGAATGCTGCATAATCTCCACACAGATGATGAAACGGCTTTAAGCAGCAGAAATGTAGTTCTACAGAAGGATACTGAGAATACTTTGGACCGAACATGTGAGCAAGGACGAAGTTCTGGAGACAATGGCAAGACAAATGATACCTATACTTAACACCAGAAAGCGACAACTAAAGGAGCACATAATGAGGAAAGAGGGCTTGGAAAATGTGATGCTTAAAAGACAGATTGACGGTAAGAGAAACAGAGGTAAGCAACGCAAAACCGACATGACGAACTTCCGTGAATGGATGGTGGAACTGGTTCGGGAAAGATGACAAAAAAACAAAAAGATTTAAGAGCTACAAAGAAGAGCAAGTTGTGGAGAGCCTTGATCGGCAAAGGCCTGGAAGGACACTGAACTTTTAGTAGAGTAATCATTTTGATTGGTTCTAGCGTCACAGTGTATCAAACTGATTTAGATTGAATCAATATCTGCTCGGCTTTCATAAGAACATAACATTGCTGGGTTGCGACGGAGTCTGTGGCCAACCGGTCTAAAATACGCCGGTGATATTCTGGAAGAAGGATGATTGAACATTGATGGAGAGCACATTCTCGAGTGAACACAGCTGTAGACGTAACACACGCTGTTTAAAATGAAAACGGGTCGGCTATTTCAAACGGTTTTATCCACAAAGAAATAACATTTGAATTAATAAAAAAAAAAAATAACGGATTAAAAAAATTATCGATGAGTTCATTTGAAATTGCTTTGTTTAACTTTAAGACTATGAAGTCGAACAAACATGGGCTTTCCAGAAATATCTGAATAAGAGAATGAACATTCCTAAAAAAGGGAAAAAATAGAAGCTTGGTCGGGTGTGATGCTCGCTGAGGCGGGGCAGTTTAAAGCTCTCTCGATCAAACGGTGGATTCTTCTATAAAGGGCAGCACAAGTTCAAGCCTTGTCGGAGAGCACATTTTCTTCGTTAAGATTTCCTGAGTGTGCAAACTCGTAGAAGCAATACACACCATATATGTGTCAATGTCTATTAACTCACTCATGTCGTCTCTCTCCCACCCTCACTCATGTCTTCTCTCTCTCCCCCCTCACTCATGTCTTCTCTCTCGCCCCTCACTCATGTCTTCTCTCTCCCCCCTCACTCATGTCTTCTCTCTCGCCCCTCACTCATGTCTTCTCTCTCCCCTCTCACTCATGTCTTCTCTCTCCACCCTCACTTCCTCACTTCGTTAATTTACATATGTTTAATAAGGCCCGTCAAAAATGTGTAAATTTTCTTTTCATTTTTTGTTTGGAAGTAAAGTCTGATATATATGTGTATATGTATGTATGTATATATATATATATATATATATATATATATATATATATATATATATAGAGAGAGAGAGAGAGAGAGATAGTGCTGTAACTTAGAAAGGGTTACTGAATGAGGAATAACCAAAACGGAAGTTGGGAATGAAATGGTAATCTTTATAACATCAACAAAATACAATACTCGCCGGCGGTGTGAAGTAGGTAAACCACTACTAGTGGTGGACTACTTAGACAGCATATTACTCAGACAATAGTGTCCAACGTATTTATGAAGATTGGGGTATTGCCATTAGTGTTCATAGGTAGAGATAGATAGATAGATAGATAGATAGATAGATAGATAGATAGATAGATAGATAGATTAAAATACTCCAAAAATCCTCAAACCAAAGCTAGTACAAATGATCAGATCAACATAAGTTCGCAAATTCTTCGTTTTTGTGTTAAGTTTAAAGAAAGTTTACGGTAGATGGCGCTCTGTTGCTATGTAGACTAGCTTACATTTGTCATTCGTGTATATTTGTGGCTAGTTTGGCTTCAAAGTTTAACGCGTGTAGTAATGAGTTAAGGGAGAAGTGTTCGGTTTAAACATGGCAGGATATTTATATCATGAGCAAGCAGATATGATTTTTATATATGGCCACACGAAAGGCTGTATCAGATTTCGTTTCTAGACCAAAGGCAGATGAGTCACTTAATGTATGCTGCTGTTTATCGTGGTGGGACCACGTATCCCGAGACAGGATAGGTGGCACAATAACTTATGGATTGAGGAAGAGCGAAATACGCTCCTACGCTTGACCACATAGAACACACTCTACAGGCAGTCGGAGACGATCTAGGAAGAATGTCTTACATGTCATAGTACTGGATGGAGGATACTTCAAGAGCAGCGCATGTATCAACGTCATTTACTGTTACAGTTTTTTTGTATTAGTATGTAACTAGTGTGCCAGTTCGAATGACACGACTCACTTTATAGTCCACCAATAGAAGGTTAACCAATCAGAACACGTACAACATACAATCTGTCGTGTATAAAGGCGCCCACTTTTGTTTACCCAACCCGAATGACCAGTGCCAGCTTATCAGGCGAAGATGACAGAATGAAGTACTACGCTCTGCTACTTTGCTGCGATATCCACTGCTAACCTGAACTACGCTTTCCTACTGTCTCGGAAATATTCACTGCTAACCTCTGGATTCTATACTCGAAGACGACCGTCAAAATGTCTAACATTTGCAACGTTTGCAGCGTGTGCAGGGTCTTTTGTCCTCAGATCATTGACCATGGGAGAACTTTGGACGATGGCTTATTGCATAATTTGCCGGTCATTTGATTATCTCTTTAGTATTGTTTTTGAAGAGATGGAAAAAGAAATACAGACATCCTCCGTGGGCAGATCAGAATCCTCGTGATACAATACAGGCTAGACAACAGCACCTGTTTACAATTAATGTGTGGGCTGGAATTGTAGGTGACTGGCAGGTAGGACCATATGTTCTCCCAGCACATCACACAGGAGCTGTCTAGAGATATGTGACACTATTTAGCGGTCCCGTGAAAATTAAAAGCGAGGAATAATTAAGGCGAGAAGAAGCTGAAATAATTAAGGCGATAAGAAACTATCACGAAAAGACATACTGAGCGATGTTATTTTTTTAACAAAGAAAAGTGGTAAAGATTTTATTTTCATTTGCGAGAAAAAAAGGCATTTTTTCGCGAAAGATAGGAAATTCGTAAGATCTCGGATCTGTCGGAATTAATTTATGCTATGACGCGGCGAATAAAAGATAGTAATCTGCCCATGGCAATAATGAAAATTTGGTCAAGTAGTCTACAAAATAGAATGCTGGAAGATAATCGTAATCAGGTCAGGCACTGACCGAGAATGGCATCAGCTGAGGCCACCCAAGCAAAAGGGAAGAATAAACCATTAACTATCTTTCGGAGATATCATTTGGTTTTGGAAAGAGACACCTGTTTTATGTTCAGACGTGGACATGATAAAAGTTTGTTACCGGGATAGATAATTGACGACAGGGTGCGAAGACGTCCAGTTGACCACCCATTTGACGCTTGGCGAAAATATCGTTGATAAGTTCCAGATGACATTCGGTTAAGATAGAGATTAAATACCACCCTACGAGTCGTAGGGGTCTGGTGGAAAAAAAAGAAGAAAAGAAAAAAAGAAGGAAGATATTTTTTTTTTCCTTTGAGCGATAATTGTAAACACCCGCGCTGCCGAGCGTCGTTGGCTGAGTGGCTGAGTGGTGAGGCAATGTCACCATTGCTCGAATTCGGCTTGCATTGCGGCCTGGCGACTGATTGATTTCGTCTACCTAAGATCAAATCACAACGTGGGTAGGTTAGACTAGAAATCAAAGCAGTCACTTCGGTAACCAGACGTTGGAGGCGAGCTGGGAACGACAAAGCTGATACCGAATCTAACCAGATTCCCATCCGAATCAGCCAAGGATTAGAACGTCACACTTGGCGCCGCTACTGATACAACGTCACATTGGTCGTCACAGGATAGCACGGGCGCGGGAGAGGCCGGGGTGACGTCACAGATATTATATTTTGAACACACTTCCAGACCTGCTAGATGAGGTACTCCTGCTAATACGAAGATGCATGCGGATCATGCATGATATAGCTCCAGTACATTTTAGTCATGTAGTTCCTGATGCACTGGCTGACATCTACCATGAAATAATGTTAGGTAGGGAGGATCGGTTCCAAGGCCTGTATGCTCATTTATATGGATTTTTATCTGTGGGGCCACCTAAAACAATTGTTTCTTGTAGCAGGCATTAGTTATGCAGAGACGCTACGTCAACGTGTCATGAACGCCGTGTGGGCGTATTTAAAAGGGTCCGCCAGTCAATGATCTGTCGGGTGCATGCGTGTGTTGAAGCAAGAGGAGGACATTTTGAATATATTTTTGAGACATGATAGAAAAAGAGTTCTTAAAAATATGCCACAAACTTTGACTATAAAGCAAAACAAAGAGTGATATATAGTTAGTTAGATGTGTGTTTTCAAACACCCTTTCCATTTCATGTATAGACACATAGGCACACACACACACACACACACACACACACACATACATACATATATATATATATATATATATATATATATATATATATTAATGAATGTCAAACACTTAAATTACCTTAGGTAATCATTTTTATTTTATGAACAAATCTGCAAACCAAATATTTTGTATTTTTAAATATAAATATATATATATATATATATATATATATATATTAAGAAAGGAAAATGTTTTTTGCCAAAGCGTTTTTACTCGTAAGTGTGAATCATTTCATTTTGCAACTTTAAATTTAAATTTAATTTCGTTGTTTCCTCGCCCTGAATATGGAAATGTAAAGACCCCGACTGGAATTGGAACTCGTCTCTGCGATTTCCGATTTTGAGCCATTATCCATTACTCCATCAGCATACCCAAGCTTGTAGCACCTGCTGTTCGTAAGGGCTCAACTATCTAGGTACTGAAGAGGCTCGACATTGCTTAACTTCGGTGATTGGACGAAAGCCGGTGGTAAGCCTCGTTATTCCCTGTGAAGTTGTGGTTGAAATTATCTCTGTGTATGACAAATACACTGGGAATTTTGTTATGTAGGAAATCCTTCATCATTATTTGATTCTGCAAAATATTATTATTGTCTTAAATAGAATAGATTTCGATATCTTAATCACAAAAATGAGTAATGGTCGAGAAACATTTCGGCCAACAATTCGTCAAAGAAAAAATCGTTAATGAGGTAATCGTTAACCTATATATCAGCCCTGCAGAAAGATATCTATCTATCTATCTATCTATCTATCACAGTCTGTTTATATCTATATAGGTATATATTTATTTATCATAGTCAATTTCATGTCTATCTATTTATCTATCTATCTCTCTATCTCTTTATCTATGTCAGGCAGTTCATAAATATATATATATATATATATATATATATATATATATATATATATATATATATATATATATATATCAGTCTCTTTATATCTAGTTATCTATTTATTATCTCGTTATCTATTTATCTATCAGTCAGTTCCTATCTCTCTATCTCTCTATCTATCTATCTATCTATCTATCTATCGATGTCAGGCTGTTCATGTATATATATATATATATATATATATATATATATATATATATATATATATATATATATCAGTGTGTTTCTATCTATCTATTTATCACTGTCTCTTTATATCTATCTAGTTATCTATTTATCTATTACAGTCAGTTCATATCTATCTATCTATCTATCTATCTATCTATCGCAGTCTGTTTCTATCTATCTATCTATCTATCTATCTATCTATCTATCTATCTATGTATCGCAGTCTATTTCTATCTATCTATCTATCTATCTATCTATCTATCTATCTATCTACTTTCGATCACTTAGTGCCCGTATCTTAGCAGTCATGTCATCTGATCTCTGCCTTCCACTTCCGGCTTAAAGCTTTTACCGCAAAACCCCTGCTCTTTTCGGCTTTCGACACCGGACAAATGGCCCGAGAGAGAAGTAAACGAATGAAAGCGAATGTGTGCTGCCTGTTTGTATGTGTGCTTACTTATGCACGTGTGAACCTTGCGCGCCGGCATGTGTGTGTGTGTTGTTGGCGTGTCGGATAGAGAGCGGATGGCGAATAAAATCATTAAAACCGAATGGCATCTACAAAAAGTACAGTTAATAAAACAGGAGACATTGTTAGGAGACAAAAAAAAAAGAAAAAGAACAAGTGGCAAATGAAAATCAAAAAACTGAGCGTTAAAAGCAAAACGTAAAAAAAAAATATGAATATGAGACGGAAATCGAGAGAAAAGAAGAAAATGGAAAAGGAAATGAAAAAGAAATACTCACAGGTTGAATGAACGGAGAAAAGAAGAGAGAAGGAAATAAACTGGATTTAAAAATAAATATGTGCTAGAAATCAGTGAAATTTCGATGAAAGAAAGAAAGAGAGAGAGAGAGAAAGGAAAAAGATCAACATAGAGAAGACAGAAAGAAAGAAAGAAAGAAAGAAAGAAAGAAAGAAAGAAAGAAAGAATGGAAAGATGGGCGTAGGGAGATAAGGAGAGAATAAAAGGAAAAAGAAAAGGACAAAAGAACAGGGTAGAGAAAAGGAAAAGAAAGAAAGAAAGAAAGAAAGAAAGAAAGAAACGAACCATAAAGAAACAAACCAAACAAAAAATAAGAAACACTTAGAAAGAAAGAAAGAAAGAAAGAAAGAACGAAAGAAAGAAAGAACGAAAGAAAGAAAGAAAGAAAGAAAGAAAGGGAAGTATGGGTGAATGAAGATAGTGAGAGAATAAAAGGAATATAGAAAACGATGAAAGAACACGGTAGAGAAAAGAAAGAAAGAAAGAAAGAAAAGGGAGACTGGGCGTAGGGAAATAGAGACTGAGAAGTAAAGGAAAGAGGAAAAGGACGAACGAACAGTAAAAAAAAAAGGAAAGAAAAAGAAAGAAGAATAAAGATGTGCAAGGCAGAAAGAAAAGAAAAGAAAATGAAAGAAAGAAAGAAAGAAAGAAAGAAAGAAAGAAAGAAAGAAAGAAAGAAAGAAAGAAAATGAAATAGGTTAAAAGAGAAAAAAAATGTCTTAATCTAAATACTCCTTAACGGGAGAAGAGTAAGGTGTAAGATGGATGCTGGAAAGAAAGAGAAAAGTCTACTCGAAAGAAAGGGATGCCGAATTAATTCCAACTTCACCCACCGCGACGCGAATTAGTCAGACATTTTGTTTTCGATAATTGCAAAACGGTAGATTTTATCAAAATTCCTTTGTTATTTTCGAATTAAGCATGTACATTTACACTTAAATGGAACTGTTCGGGAAAATTTTATTAGAAACTTGAACGCGGGGCTTGAACTGCAAATTACCCTCGAGTTGAAATTAATTCTGTCACCCAAAAGAAAAGCAATAAAACGACGAATAAGGAAAGGAAGAAAACTGATAGAAAAAAAAAAAAGGAAAGAACATGTAGAATGAGTAGGTGGAAGGAGAGGGAAAACCTGTAAAAGAGAGAATGGAATAAGAAAGAATGAAAATTAGGAAAGAAAAGAAAAGAAAAAAGAAAAGAAAGAAAACCAATAAAGATTAGTGTTCTTTCTTTTCTTTCTTCTTCTTTTTTAAAAAAGAAGAAAAGTTTTGAACGAGTAAAATCAAATACAAATGCATGTTTCGAAAGGGCAAATCAAATAAAAAATATTTACACCATTTCCATTATTCAGACTATGGTCCTCATCTTTGTCGCCATAATTATTACAACGTTTCGGCCGTTGTATGCCTCGGGTGGTTGGAATGTCGAACTTAACCCTTTATTTCGTTCACTGGGGTAGACTGTTCTAGTTCCATGTTCCATGTCTAATGGATGTCATTTGTCAGTTATCTCCTGTTAATTCCTATCTCCACGTTCTCCAACGCCTTAACCAGGTATTGAACTCACACTCTTTGGGTCCTGTCATTGTCTTTGTGTCCTCAAGGATACAGGACTCAGTGGATAAAGGCGTTAGTTAGATCCATACAGGACCCAAAGAATGTTATAGCTAGGACCCCCTAACAAGTGCTACCACCCCGGGTCAGGGTGAACCTGGGAACCCCAGCAATGAATTAATTTCACGCTCCTCAAAACCTCCAGATGAGAGAGTTTGCTTTCGGTTGCAGTGTATCATCTTACCCAGGACGCGGATGTAGCTAATCGTCATACTCAGGACGGAATATCATTTCAATTTCAAGATATACACATACGCACTCACACACATTGGAATGTGACGGAATGATAAGATAAAGAAGAAATTAGAAACGTTTATCAATCTGACATGTTTCACTTTTATTAAAGCTTCGTCAGAGACTGAGATATGGAGAAAATATGTCAGTCTCCGGAAAGGTAGCTATACGGTAGGAATTAAAGGTTAAAAAATGACGAAATCGAATGAAAAATGAAAGAAATGTGTGTAATGAAAGCAAGGAAAAGAAAGAAATAGAAAAAGAAAGAAAGAAAAAAGGAAAGAAAAATTCTGAGAAACGTAGTAAAAAAGAAAGAAAAATGGAAGAACGAAAGAAAGTGAGACAAAGAAAAAGAAAGACAACGAATTAAAAAAGAAATGAAGAAAGACAGGAATAGTGAAGGAAATAAATAAATTAACGCAAAAAGAAAGAAAGAAAGAAAGAAAGAAAAAAAGAAAGAAAGAAGGAAAGAAACTAAAAAATAATTAGCAAAATATAGAATAACAGAAAGTTATTGCAAGGTAGTTGCAAAGAAAGACAAAACGATAGTTAGAAAAAGAAAGAAATAATGACAGAGCGATAGTTAGAAGGAAAGAAGGAAAGAAGGAAAGAAAGAAAGAAAGGTAGTTACAAAGAAAGAAAGAAAGAAAGAAAAATAAAAAGAAAAAAGAATGAAAGATAGTTACAAAGGAAGAAGGGTAGTTAAAAAGAAAGAAAGAAAGAAAGAAAGAAAGAAAGAAAGAACGGTAGATACAAAGAAAGAAATAATGGGAAAAAACCAAGAAAAGGAAAAGAGGCAAAAAGAATAAAAAATGTACGATGGAGAATCAAACTAGCAAAAAAGAAAGAAAGAAAGAAAGGTAGTTACAAAGAAAGAAAGAAAGAAAGAAAGAAAGGTAGTTACAAAGAAAGAAAGAAAGAAAGAAAGAAAGAAAGAAAGAAAGAAAGGTAGTTACAAAGAAAGAAGGGTAGTTACACAGAAAGAAAGAAAGAAAGAAAGAAAGATTAAAGAAATAGAGAAAGAAAGAAAGAAAGAAAGAAAGGTAGTTAGAAAGAAAGAAAGAAACAAAGAAAGAAAGTCAGGTAGTTACAAAGAAAGAATGGTAGTTACACAGAAAGAAAGAAAGAAAGGTAGTTACAAACAAAGAAAGAAAGGTAGTTACACAGAAAGAAAGAAAGAAAGAAAGATTAAAGAAATAGAGAAAGAAAGAAAGGTAGTTAGAAAGAAAGAAAAAGAAACAAAGAAAGAAAGTCAGGTAGTTACAAAGAAAGAATGGTAGTTACACAGAAAGAAAGAAAGAAAGGTAGTTACAAACAAAGAAAGAAAGGTAGTTACAAAGAAAGAAAGAAAGAAAGAAAGAAAGAAAGAAAGAAAGAAAGAAAGGTAGTTACAAAGAAAGAATGATAGTTACACAGAAAGAAAGAAAGACAGAAAGAACAATACTAAGCAATTTACAAAGGATGATGTAAAGGCAGACGCAAAAAAAAAGAATGAACGAAGTAAAATCATATAGAAAAGCCAAAAAGTAAAAACAATGAAATAAGAACTAATGAAAAAGATATTAGTAGAAAGAAAAGGCAAAGGGACGAAAAGAACTTAAGAAGGAAAGAAAGATCGAAATACAAACAACACAAAATAGGAAAAGAACATATGAGATCAATTTCCAAAAATCTAAAGAAAACAAATCAGCAAAAACACAGCAATTCTAACATAACTCGTCTATTAGAGGGCAAAAATGAAAGTGAAAATAGACGGACGCAAAAAGCCTTTTAATGGAAGGGCCATGTATCACACGCTCTGTACCATTGGCACGTGTCTTGGCACTTTTAATATTTCACTCGATGCTTTGTTGACCAGCCAATTGCCGCCTGCTGCCTGTCAACAGTCTTAACGGGCCGAAGAGATTTGCACTTCACACACTTTCCTGTATTTCTTGTCTTATTTTTGTTATTATTTTTTTTTTTGTATTTATTTCATTTTATTTTAGGATATCTTTCTATTTTTCAGTCGCTGACATCGCCGCACACTAAATGATGATGGTCGGGATGATCAGAAAGACTGATGAAAAGGCAGACTCATGTTTTTTTTTTTTGTTTTTTTTTTTTAAGTTAATGCGTGTGGTTACATTACAATCCATTGAGTGTATATGGCGAAATTCGAGAAAATGCATCAATGTCCAAGCAGGTATATATTAAGATGATAGAAAAGTTTGCCTTGGAAAATATTTCGGGAGAACAATCCAGAACAAAGTGAAATTGGTTCACATAGAAAATACGATTATCGTAGAGAGTTCGGTCCTCACGAGACTTATTATAATTTGTTCTTTCAAAAGAGATCGTTTTAATAGGGCTTCAAAATCTGTTCGTTTTATTGGCTTTTACTTAAAAAAAAACATTCATTTTTATAAACATTTACTTAAAGATGTGTTCGATGTCATAGATCTGTACTTGAAAAGGTTTCGTTTTATAGATATTTACTTAAAGATGTGTTCGATGTTATAGACCTATACTTGAAAAGGTTTCGTTTTATAGATATATACTTAAAGATGTGTTCGATGTTATAGACCTATACTTGAAAGGGTTTCGTTTTATAGATATTTACTTAAAGATGTGTTCGATGTTATAGACCTATACTTGAAAAGGTTTCGTTTTATAGATATATACTTAACGATGTGTTCGATGTTATAGACCTATACTTGAAAGGGTTTCGTTTTATAGATATTTACTTAAAGATGTGTTCGATGTTATAGACCTATACTTGAAAAGGTTTCGTTTTATAGATATTTACTTAAAGATGTGTTCGATGTCATAGACCTTTGAAAGGGTTTCGTTTTATAGACATTTACTTAAAGAAGTGTTCGATGTCATAGACCTATACTTGAAAGGGTTTCGTTTTATAGACATTTACTTAAAGATGTGTTCGATGTCATAGACCTATACTTGAAAGGGTTTCGTTTTATAGACATTTACTTAAAAAAGATTGCGTTTATAGTCCTATAAATCAAAATGTGATCTATTTTATAGGCCTTTATTTATAAAAAAATGTTTCATCTTTATAAGTGTACACTTCAAAAAGTGTTCGTTTTATAGGCTTTTACTTAAAAAGTTTCCTTTCTATAGGCTTTTGATGTGTCCGTCGTTATAGACCTATACGTCGAAATTGTCTGTTTTGTCGGTATTTACTTAAAAATATTATTCGTCTGTATAGTTCTTTACTTAAAATTGTTCAATTTATAGGCTTTTGGTTAAAAACTGTTCAAATATGTTGTTATATCCCCATACTTCGAAAGTGTTTTTTCATAGATATTGACTACAAAATAAGTTCTTTGTTAAGTTAGAATTTTTGGGTAGACTGTTGTACTAGTGAGCCAGTCAAAATGAGATGACTCATTTTATAGTCCACCAATAGAAGGGTTAACCAATCAGAAAGCTCAAAATATTCAATCCGACGTGTATAAAAGCAGCCATTTTGTTTTTTTCTCCCAAAATATCTTCACTGCCAACCTGATATCGAAGACTTAAAGAATTACTTAACAACTGCTACTTTCTTCGAATCTTCGCTGCCAACCTCTGATATTGAAGACATTACGGATTTCATTGGATTCCATATTCAGAGACTACGGCAAACATGGTCAACAATTATTATTATTATTATTATTATTATTATTATTATTATTATTATTATTATTATTATTATTATTATTTATGTATGTTATGTTTCCTGCTTTGAAACCTGTAGAGCGGGGTTCAAACTATTGTACTTACGCGCCTATAGGAGAAGTGTCATTTAACTGATAGCACTATTCTTAGTATATGTGATATTTCTAGTAGGGCAATTTTCTGGGCAACTTGTATGTTAATCTTACCTGGGGCACTGTTCGTAAAATTGTCCATTCCTTTTCTCACGAGATCCGATTACTACTGGTACAGTCTTCATTCCTCACATCCTGTTAACCTCGATCTCCAGGTCCTTATATTTCACGATAATTTTCAAGCATACACTTCCTGAATTTCTTGTCTTTTATGATAATATCAAGTCTGTTGGCTTTTATTTCCCTGTCATTTTAAATTGGTATCTGACAGAGGATAGTTACTTCGTTATTTTGGGTAACTGTGTCTGGTTGGTGCTCATACAATCTCTCAGTGGTTTCGATTTTGTGCTACTTGCATATCTTACAGTACTTATATGTGTAGACTTCCGTCGGTCAGGTTTGACCATGGGTAGCATCCTAGTTGACTGCTTGGCTGGAGCATCGACATCTGTCACAGTAGTTGCCGATGCGAGAGTGACAATCTCTGTTGCAGAGGTCACATGTTATTTCTGTCTCTGCTCTGTTGAAGCTGTCAATTTGCTTTCTGCGGTCCCGCCTTTGCGTGCCGACTTCTCCTCACCTGACTTGAGATGTCTCTTTAGGGTTCCTCTCCTTTTGGATCGTATGGCTGCCAGTTTCACCCAGGACCCTTCATCAATATCCGCAGCTCTCATGCCGCGTCTCACGACATAGCGGTACCGCAGCTGTGGCCACCCAACGGCCCTCCTTCCATCGGCAAGATCTCCATACAGAATGTCTTTAGGAATGCGACCTTCTGGCATGCGATGGACGTGGCCCAATCAACAGAGTCTGCGCTGTCTAAGCAGTGTAAAGATGCTGGGCAAACCTGCTCGAGACAGGACTTCCGTTTTGGGCACCTTATATTGCAATGCTATTCTATAAGATAGGTCGGATGCTTCTCATGTGTAAGATGTTCAGACGCCTTTCTTGCTTGGCGTATGTGGCCCAAGCTCCGCTGCCATATTGCAGTGTCCTTATAACGCAGGCGTTGTACACTGCCATCATATGTGCTTCTTGCATATCTTCCAGTGCACATATGTTGCTACGTTGTTATGTATGTTATTATTATTATTATTATTATTATTATTATTATTATTATTATTTGTGATCATTTCCGATTCTTAGATGTTTCGTCCGGAAATGATACTCATATCGTAGCTCCTATCAGAAGCTTAGAGACACAACACTAGACATTAGGCTTTATTCCGATTTTCGTAATGTAGACCCTTAATTTCGGTGGTATGGACCCCAACACGCTAATGAAACCTGGAACATCAGTGGCTTGACCATCACTCATACTGGAAATCTCAATTCAGAACTCAGTGTACTTTTTAAGTTTGTAAGTTTCTTTGGCCTTAATATTATGGTCACTATGAATAGCCACATCCAGGAGGCACTTTTTCTCTATGCTCTTTCTCTATTCGGATCAATATTCGGTGTTTATTTCCGAGCGAATATTATCGAGCAAGTACTATGAATGCGAGTGCTATTCGAAGGCGTCTGACGCCAGTATTGTTCAATGGCGTTACAATAGTTGTATCTGCGATTACAAAGTCTATACTACAACGAGCATTACAATAGTGACAACGAGTACTCATTGACATTAGACCTCTATCAGAAGACGGGGAAGGAGTGTGAACTGGGCGATAGGTGACCTTATGTATTTTATCCATATTTTTCTATACTAGTCACTATACTGATTACTATTCGATGATTACTATTCGTGCGAGTATTATCGAGCAAGTACTATTAGTACGAGTGATATTCAAAGGCGTCTAACACCAGTATTGTTCAATGGCGTTACTATAGTTGTATCTGTGATTACAAAGTCTCTACTACAACGAGCATTACTACAGTGACAACCACTATTCGTTGTATTGACCGTGAGGCAGTTTATCTTGCCATCGTTTCTGTGTCTGGTCGGTCGCTTTAGCTATTATTGTTGTTGTTGTTATTGTTTTTATTTCCTTTGATTTCTGGCGTGTATATATTTCTTTCCGGTTCCCGCCCAGGGACCTAAGGTTAGAAATGGCATCATGACACTTTCCACTGGAAAAAAAAAAAAAAAATTAAATAGATAAAGCCCTTCGTAAAGTGTGGCCTGTACTTGTGAGAATAATTTTTTTTTGTATTTCTTTGAGTCGTGGACTTCCAGGAATCCCTTCCATTAGTCTACTGCAATCTTTTCCAACCAGTCCTAGGGCTCAAACTACAACAGGGATTGTTACATTTGCTACATTTTTGAGATTTCGATTTCAAGGTCCTTGTATTTTGATAGCTTTTTGAAGATCTTAAAAAATACAGGGATTGCCATGTCAATAAGTAAGGAGCCATTTTTGTTTGTTTGTGGTCTTTAATAACAATATCTGGGCAGTTGGCTTTGATTGTTCTGTCAGTGTGTATTGTGTAGCCCCATAGAATTGTAACAGGTCCTATCTCCGTAACGGGGTCTGGGTGGTGTTCATACCATTTTCTTTCAGTTTCCTTCCCGTTCCCCTAAAAGTTGCAAATTTTCCAGTGCAGATATTGGCCCACTCTGTCATGCCGGGATTTATACTCAGTGGGTGCAAATATCGTGCAACCTGATACAAGATGATCAATTGTTTCTGGATATTTATCACAGGACTTGCATTTTGGGCTAACAAAATATTTTAATATATGTGCTTGATTTCTAGTTAATTATTATTAATGTTATATATATATATATATTATAATTATTTAAAAAAAAAAATTAAATTTAAAGTACCAAGCGAATTTTGGAATAACAAATTTTGAAATTTATGGAGCTTTATAAGCATATATTTTCGTAATATTAATTTCTATGGAAACAGAAAAAAACAATCATTTTAATAAGAGGTGGTTTCTATATGTATAAACCAATCATTTTATAAACCAATCATTTAAATAAGGGTGGTATATATATATATATATATATATATATATATATATATATATATATGACATTTTGTTTTATGCTTATTCACGCCTAAGTTCAGAAATCACACCATGAGATTTTCCATGAAATTTTTTGTAAAAAAAAGAAAAAAAAACAAAGATAATATATATTGTGGTATCCTGTCGGAGCACTCTCATTTTATTAAAAACAACCGGAAGAAGAAACTTCTCCTTCCAGGACTAACTACTGTTTTAAAAATTATTCAGCATATAAAAGGGCTCAAAAATCGACAAAAACGATAAGATACAACCAAGGTGCAGCAGCAGCCAACCGGTTTGCAGTTTCCAGGCAGCCACCAGCTTCACCAACTCCAACTCCAACTCCAACTCCAACTACAACTACAACTCCAGCTCCTGCTCCAGACAACAGCAACCATATGCGATAATCCGTCCTTTTCAGAACATTTCAATTACTACAAAACTGTTCTCTAGAACAACGCTCTTCTCGTCCTCTACATGAGCCCGCAGAGATTTTTTTTTTGCCACGTATATCGTAACCTTATTTTTATTGAAGCATCTTTAATGAAAATAAATTAGGCAATATATTATTTTACTTAAGTCGCCTTTATTTTGTTGTTGTTGTCTTTCTGTTATTTAAAATCTGTTTGCGGGCCAATATACCACCCACAACAATATATAACAATATTAATGCAAAATTTAATATAGGTTCAGTCAGTTAAATAATACAAGCCTTGACGATCATGTATCTTTTGATGCATGACTGATGAGGCAGGAGATTTACCCCGCAGCAGGTTGCCATTTCTTTCTGCTGTAGACTGGTTGCCAACCAAGGCTAAAGCACCCAGTCTGTCTTGGCTATTCAACCCATAGCTGGGAGGAGAAAAAATGGAGTCATACATTTCCCAAGGGTATTTGTGCGTAAAGGAATATAATAAACTCGACTGACAATCGAACTCGGCTCTCCAAGTTTCTTATTCGAGCCGAAAGCCATTACACCACAACGCACAAATATAGGTAGAGAAATTAAAAACCAAACTAATAAAAAACCAAAAAAACATAGCATTATTTACATTACTCGGACTTGTTATCCTCACCTTCATTGCCATATTTACAACGTTTCGGCCGTTGTAATCTCCGGCCTTCATCAGGTGACTGGAATATCGGGCCGAAGCCTTAATTTCGTCCACCGAGGTAGACTGTTCTCGTTCCACGTGCCATGTCCCTTCTGGATGTCTCAGTTATCTCCCTTTAATTCAAATTTCCAGGTTTTGTTCGCCACTGCTGTGTCCTGGTATTGAACTCCTAACTCTTAGGGGCTAGTCACTCGATCTAACCAATGTCTATATCCACTGGGCCATATCTCCTTGACAGGAAGAACTAGAACAATCTACTCCTATGGGCGAAATAAAGTGTTCGGTTCGAATTTCCAATCACCTGAAGAAGGCCGAAGCGTACAACGATACGTTGTGAATGTGGCAACGAGGATGAGGATAAAAGTCTGAGTAATGTACACAATGCAAGTGATACCTCATCTCAGAGATATAGACAGATAAAAAAAAACAACTTTAAAATTTTACAAAAATAAAAAGTTTAATGGTGAATGCACATTCTTTTGGATCATAGAAAAACGAAAGAATATACATATATATATATATATATATATATATATATATATATATATATATATGTGTGTGTGTGTGTGTATACATATATATATATATATGTGTGTGTATACATATATATATGTGTGTGTATGTGTGTGCGTGTGTGTGTGTATACATAAATATATATATATATATATATATGTGTGTGTGTGTGTATACATATATATATGTGTGTGCGTGTGTGTGTATACATATATATATATGTGTGTGTGTATACATATATATATGTGTGTGTGTATATACATATATATATATATGTGTGTGTGTGTGTATACATATATATATGTGTGTGTGTGTATACATATATATATTTATATGTGTGTGTGTATACATATATATATATTTATATATATATGCGTGTGTGTGTATACATATATATATATGTGTGTGTGTATACATATATATATATATGTGAGTGTGTGTGTATACATATATATATATATATATGTGTATGTCTGTGTATATATATATATGTGTGTGTGTGTACATATATATATGTGTGTGTGTGTATACATATATATATATATATATATATATGTGTGTGTGTATATATATATATATATGTGTGTGTGTGCCTATACATATATATATATATATGCGTGTGTGTGTATACATATATATATATATGTGTGTGTGTGTGTATACATATATATATATATGTGCGTGTGTGTGTGTATACATATATATATATATGTGTGTGTGTGTATACATATATATATATGTGTGTGTTGTATACATATATATATATATATATGTGTGTGTGTGTGTACATTTATATATATATATATGTGTGTGTTTGTGTATGTGTATATACATATATATATATATATATGTGAAAATATTGTAGAAAATAGGAAAGAAACTGGTTTGGTAAATAATCCAAAGTTCCTTAGTATTTTTGTAATTATTTTCAAAAAATAGTGCTCGATACGAAAGTAGAGCATAAATATAATTATTTATTTAAAAATATGATTCCAACACGCTACATAAGAGGTCTCATGTTTCCAAAACAAGAGCCGAAAACTTCAAAATAATATTTGAATTAACTTGAGTTAAAGTAGGCTCTGTTCCATCTTCAAGCGAAATTTTTTGGGAATGACTTATTTCTGAAGTTTACGAGTTTTAATAGTATGGTCAGAATTGAAATCAAAAATTTCCATGGTAATATCAAGGGCGGATTGTTTAGAATCGGCAGGGGTGGGGTGTTAATAATGTGTATCAGTATAGAGT
The DNA here is from genome assembly GCA_963932145.1 of Acanthosepion lycidas. Lineage (NCBI taxonomy): Eukaryota > Metazoa > Mollusca > Cephalopoda > Sepiida > Sepiidae > Acanthosepion > Acanthosepion lycidas. The sequence goes on from OZ010599.1 coordinate 29,324,070, forward strand.
TACTTTCATAGATGTCGGGTCACGGTAAGGTGGGGGTGGCTAAATTTACGACGGGGGAAATTTTCGCATAGTCAGGCTTGAGCATCTACGGAGATTTATTAATTTATATTTATTTTATTCTTTTATTATATCTCTTTATGAAAGGGATTTGTGTATATGAAAAGGCCGTAACGTTTGTTATTTGACGACTTCATAAAGGGTTATCAATTTTTGTGGGTAATTAAAACTATGTATATTGGCTATGGATTTTAAAATTTATATGCGTGTTTTAGGTTAGTTATTCAGAGCGTAAGTTCGGTTGTGTCGGCAGAAAACCGTTAATTCTTGCCGGTTGTTTAATAGGTTTTTATTGTTTAGGAGCTTAATAATGTGTAGTTTCTCATGGAGGCACAAAGGGCATGGGTCATCCCAAGTTTTGCAAGTTCTAGTCCTGTTAATGATTTTCCATTTTACTTTAGGTGTCCTATTTTTTTCTTTCAGGTGCCAAAATATTTAGATAGAGAGGTCTGATGTCTAAAGTTTATGTTGTTGAAGGAGCATTTATGCTGCCTCCATCTGGTTTTAAAGGCATTTTTCGTGGACCCAATGTATATCATATTATTGTTAGGGTTCTCCGTGGATGATATAGTGCATTGGTTTACCACAGATTTGATGCAGCACTTATTTTCTAATGGGCAGTCTACCGGGTTTCTACAATCGCATAATTTTTCCTTATCATTATCTCATTTAAGTGTAGAGTTATTAAAACTATTCAGGTAAGGGGGTTTGTTCAGGATATTATTATTGTGTCTTCTTATTATACCTTCTAGATTTTCAGTGCAGCAATAACTCAATTTTAGTGTGTTCTTATTGAATATATTACTAAGCCTACTTTTGGTGGGAAAGTGTTTATCGAGTAGAGCTAAGAACTTCTGTCCTAGTTTAATACTAACCATTTGGTTGAACGGAGGTGTATACCAAATGATGTTTCTTTTCCTGTTTTTTTTTCTTTTGGTTATTGCAATTGTCCCTATATTTAATGTTAGCATTTTTATAACCACTGCTTTTTAGGGCAGTGTTGTAGAAGTCATTATGTTGGTGGAATATTACTTTGTTAGCGGAGTTACTGCTAATTCTATTTTCTATTGATGAGGGTATATGTTTAATTGCGGATGGAGGGTGGTTAGACTTCGGGTGTATATATAAGGGGTTAGCATTTGGTTTTCTATAGGGTTGGTACGTGTTGCTCGGTAAGTCTAGGGTTACGTCGAGAAAGTTTACCTTTTTCAATTTAGAAGAGACTGTTATCTTTAAGTTAAGTTTTTTAAATTCACTAAAAATAATTTTACGGATCTTCTCTAAAAAAAATTCTTACCGAGGTTTTTCAGCACAAAAATTTTTAAGATCTTAAATTTTTTTGTGTTGAAAACCCAGGGTAAGGAATTTTTTCTAAGAAGGTAAAATGTCCATTCATATGAGGAATTGAGTTTCATTAAATGTAAATTGTCTATATATGCTCCATAATAAATATATTGAGCTCTCATTGTGGATCAGTTTTAATATTTTTTATTATTAGAATTCACTAGGATTATTTACCAGCGGATTTTTACCGATATATATATATATATATATATATATATATATATATATATATATATATATATATATATATATATATTCTCATGAGGACAAGTGTAAAAAACTATAATAAATAATTATTGCTCTACTCTTAGTAATGAGACCTCTTTTCAATTAATGTTGTGAACGTTAGAATTTTATATTATTTTCGTTCTCATTACATTTGATTATTTATATATATATATATATATATATATATATATATATATATATATATATATATATATATAGCGTCCTGTGTATGACGATAAACTACATCCGCGTCCTGGGTATGACGATAAACTACGTACAACAACAAGGCTTCAGATAATGTTTTCGGAAAAATAATGTTGCCAGCTATACGTTTTTGAAACAATGTTGCCATCTATACGTTTTTTGGAAACAATAATGTTGCCAGCTATACGTTTTTGAAACAATAATGTTGCCAGCTATACGTTTTTTGGTAAAAATAATGATGCCAGCTTTACGTATTTTTGGAAAAAATAATGTTGCCAGTTATACGCTTTTTGAAAAATAATGTTGCCAGCTATATGTTTGATAGTACTGTATATTTAATGTGTATAGGTATATGTGTATCTATGTATGCATATGTATATATGTATATGTGTATATATATGTGTATATATATACACATATACATATATGCATATACATACATATATATATATATATATATGTATATATGTGTATATGTATGTATGTATATATATATATATATATATTATATATATATATATATATATATATATATATACCTTAATTTGGCATTAAATGACCCACAGTGGTTGATATGCCATAAAACCCAACCAACCAAATATATATATATGCGACATTTTTCATTAACAAACTATCAAAATGAATATATAATACCAAATAATTGTTGGACAACCAAATGTCCACATCCGGTGTGTGCTTAGAGCTGACCAAGTTGAAAGATTTCAGAATAAATGTATTTCTTCGGCCGTTTCATATTAGGAAGAAGCAATTCAATCGATAAACAGAAACAAAATGCCAAGAGATTTTCATTAGTAGAGATCGTTTAAACCATAGATTTCACAATATCAATCTGACAATGAC
>OZ010599.1:29326963-29334463 GCA_963932145.1 Acanthosepion lycidas
ATCTAATCTATCTATTTATCTATCTATCTATCCTATATATATATATATATATATATATATATATATATAAAACTATGTGAGAAAACGACATTATTTTTGCACCAACCTAATATCTATCTATCTATCTATCTATCTATCTATCTATCTCAGGGCTATCTCTGTATCTCATGGTATTCATATCTATCTATCTATCTATCGCTTTATATCGATTTATATCTAACGCAATTTAGTATCTATCTACTCTCAGTCTGTTGATGTCCATATATATATATATAAATATATATATATATATATATATAGATAGATAGATAGATAGATAGATAGATAGATAGATAGATATTAGTGGTAAATATGCACATACATATGCAAAATATATAAATATATATACATACATGCATATACATACATATATATATATATATAGCTCAATCTGTTCATGTTTATCTATCTCAGGCTATCTCTCTATTTCATGTTATTCATAACTATCTATCTACCTAATGCAATCTCGAATATTTTTTTCTGTCTATTGCAATATCGAATCTATCTATCTATCTATCTATCTATCTATTAGATTGGTGCAAAAATAATGTCGTTTCTCACATAGTAACATATGTGAGAAAACGACATTATTTTTGCACCAACCGAATATCTATCTATCTATTCATATTTATCTATCTATCTATCTCAGTCTATCTCTGTATCTCATGCTATTCATATCTGTCTATATATTTTCTATCTATCTATCTATCTATCTATCTATCTATCTATCTATCTATCGCTGTCCTGCTGATTTATATCTAACGCAATTTGGTATCTATCTATCTCAGTCTGTTGATATCACGACTCCAATGGAACAAATTATGACCATAGAATATTAGTGATTAAGCCTTTTTATGATATATATATATATATATATATATATATATATATATATATATATATATATATATGTGTGTTATATTTGGGCAGCATCTTTTCATTTATACACGTTTCATTAAATATTAGGTTGGTGCAAAAATAATGACGTAATAATGTCGTTTTTTGACGTTAAAAACATTATTATGTCATTATTTTTGCACCAACCTAATAATATAGACAAGTGTTGTCTATTTATTTTATGTAAATTTTTTTCGTAACTTCTGATAAGTTTAATAACATTATCGTTGAACGAAGAAAGAAATTCACAATATTGATCCATATTTTTTTAATACAATCTAAGCTTTCGGCTTACATAAGCCATTATCAAAGATGTCAATTACAACATATTAAACAATATACGGACAAGACAGTGATGATAGTCTGCCATTGTTTACATAGATGATTTCTAAGCAAACAATAAACACGTGCATATAAGACGCTAGAAGCGAAAATCGCACCGCATCTCATGACGTCACACATGACCATACGAGAGTGAATTAGAGAAGTATGAAGTATGGGATGCCCATTTGTATAAACCAATGGCTTCTGTTACCAATTATAGGACATTTAAGAATATTTGTAGAGATGCCATAATTGATTTTGTTTAGGTTGGGTTTCAACTGTTTGATGTATAATGCTTCAAGGATTTTTAGTTTTTGTCTATTGTTTCATGTCGAAGTATAATTGTGTTTTCAACAAGTATTTTACGTAATTGTGTGTGCGGGCAGGCATGTTGTTTTAAATGCCTAAAAATGTTAGAGTTTTCATTCAAATGTAGTGTGAAGCGTCGTGAAAGCGAGTTTGTGGTGTGACCAAAATAAATATTATTTAAATCGTTCGAGATACACTCTCCCAAAGGGCCCTTGAATTTATAAACTATGTTGGTTTTTTGCAAATCGCTAACCGAGGGAGAAGAATCATTGCGAAAATTAAGTTGGATATACTAGATTTAGTGTAGTATATGATTAATTTATTTTTTTTACTAGGATCTGTATTTGATATACTAGAATATACTAAAAGTTTAGTATATTTTCATCTTGTTTATAATTAGTATGCGATTCCAGATTCGAAAACAATAAACCTGGCAGCAGCTATTGAAAGGGACCTCCAATCATTTGTTAACTGGGGCAAGAAATGCCTTGTAAACTTTACATCCTTCAAAACAAAACTGCTTTTATTTACCTACCACAGAGAATATTTTCTTCCTGAGATAAGCATAACTAACGTTAGATGACAGGGGGCAAAACCCTACGTTTTCTTGGCTTCACGTTTTCCACTGACATGAAGCAGGGTGACTATATAGAAAACTAGAGTTGGGTCAATGTATCATGCCAGAAAGTATTTCTCCTTATAACCATCTTGCCCATTTACAAATATACTTGTTCGCCTAGTGCCACGATACATGAATTTAAGCGTGGTACTAGATTGGCAATTAGGTCCCACCCTTTTACGGTTGAAATAGATAAAATGCAACCGCCCACTTCTAAGCAAAAAGTTTATTTTATCACACTTCCCACCTGCGGAACAGGATTCCGTTCCTTGCTTCCCTTATAGATGCAGTCTTCAACAATTTAGATGCAATGTCAGACGCCAGTTCTGTCTTCTCGAACCATGGTTTGTTTTTTGTCTTTACCTCAAGCCTCCCTATACTCAGCCTGCTTTCACTTTCGAAAGAACCCAACTGGAACTGGTTGCTTAACTTCGGTGATCGTACAGAAACCGTTGTTTCAACGTGATGTGGCCGTAAGCCATAGACAGATAGATTGAGATAGATAGATTGATTGATAGATGTGTGATTGCAATACGTATATATATATATATATATATATATATATATATATATATATATATATATATAGGTAACTATATACATAGGTAACTATACTCGTTTCGAAAAAACTTCGATTCTTAATTTGCCAATAATCAAATCAATCACGAATGAAAAAATGTTTTTAAAAAAAGAAAGAGCTAGAAACATGAAAGTCTGTCGAATAAAATGGCACAGATACAGGTTTAGAGCCGAAAGAAAAGACCCCGACACGAGTAAACAACTAACTAACAAAAGAGCTCAATACAACCGTAGAGCAGACCTAGATAAACTTAGTGAGCCAGACAAACCTACCCAGGTTTCACCTAAGCGGAGGGTCAGGGAAAGCTGACTACAAAGATGCAACTTCGTTTCGATGCATTAAATGGCACATAGACTGGTGAGAACCAAAATTAGTTATGAACTATTTTGTTTGTAAGCATGCCGCACTTTACACCAAATAATTTAAATAAAAACAGATCACTTTAAGGTTAATATATATATATATATATATATATATATATATATATATATATATATATATATATATATATATATATTAAGCAAGGTTAAACATTTAAAACATGAGGAAAGTAAATTATTTTTAATAATATGTGGAAATATTCACACTGGAAACCCCAGTAAGAAAAATATAAAGTATAATATATATTTTAAAAAATCCACATTATAACCAAAAACGTTTGCAGTTTCTCTCTTGTTTTCAATATATATATATATATATATATATATATATATATATATATATATATATATATATGGTTTGATAGATGTGACCCTGGGTTTCATGCTTTAGCGATCGTCAGCGGTTTGTCTGACGATCGCTAAAGCGTGAAACCCAGGGTCACAAGCTCACATCTATCCAACCATATATGTTAGCTCTATCTCTGATATTGAGCGCTTTCTAATAAGTACCGCGCATATAATATATAAATAATTATACATATATATATATATTTATTTATATTTATATACACACACTTTTCACACACACACGCACACACACATATATATATATATATATATATATATATATATATATATATATATATATCCGTACATATATATTATAATTTTTCATATAGACAAAAACAATTATATATATATATATATATATATATATATATATATATATGTATATATAGTTTATATATATATATATTATAGACAAAAACAATTATATATATATTATATATATATATATATAGTATATATATATTTTATATATATACTATATATAGTTTATATATATATATATATATACATATATATATATATATATATATATATATATATATTATAGACAAAAACAACTATATATATATATATATATATATATATATATATATATATATATATATAGGTAGCTAGTCAGATAGATAGATAGATAGAGAGATAGTTTATTTTAGGATATTACATCAAAATGCTTGTAAAAACGCTACACAAATGCAATCATGTTTCGATGTGTATTAACACATGTCATCAGGCGTTAGTAAATAACTGGTGAATAGACAATTTATTGAGATTTAAAAAAAAGATACAACCACTTTTCAAAAATAAAGAAGAAAGGAATAAGAATTAAAAGAGAAGAGATTGGTGCACGGTGGTTTTTTTTTGTTTTGTTTTTTTTTTTTTTCAGATCAAGCAATCGGAATGGTCTACGTTAAGTTCAAAGAAATAATCGTATGTAAGAGGTCATGACCTGATCTCTGGGTATTTAATAAACCCAAATGCGCCTTAGCAAGCGCCTGCAATAGGGATTGGCTAGCCGCCCTAGTAGACGCGTATCCTCGAATACGATTGACCAGCTATACATGCTCAATGGTTTCTTTGACCAAAATCCTATTATTCTTTAATCCCTATTAAACTATTAATCTCTCTCTCTCTCTCTCTCTCTCTCTCTCTCTCTCTCTCTCTCTCTGTATATACTTCGACTTTTCAGGTATATGACTATATATCTGGCTAGCTGGTTATTTCATTCTGTTCAGATCTATCTATCTATTTATCTATCTTAATCAGTTCATATCTATCTATCTATCTATCTCAGGATATCTCTCCATCTCATGCTATTCATATCTATCTATCTATCTATCTATCTATCTATCTATCTATCTATCTATCTATCTATGTGCCCTCTCGTATATAATCGCCGTTTCCTTCTGAGTTTTCGGTATCGCGACATATCCGTGCAGTAACCAAGCACTCGTGTTTTATATCACCGCTTAGCCCTACATTTGTAGCCGGGAATGTATTGGAGCGATTAATCATTTCAATGGAGTGGCGCACGAAAATGCATCGCGCGCGGTGGGGAAAGAACGTGTCTGGAAAAGAACTACTTTCAGGCGAGGCTGTCAGCGACGAATTTCAATATTCTTGACGGCCATCCGGATAGCGAAAGACACTTGACGATGCTCGGCATTTTATAGTCCAATATCGACTAACAATTCACGGCCGCCATCTATGTCGAGTCCATGCACTAATATGGCGGAATTTATTTTGTTTAACATTTTTATTTGTATATTTATCATTCATTGACACTTTATCAATCTCCTTCTGTTCTTTTTTTTCTATCTATCTATCTATCTATCTATCTATCTATCTATCTATCTATCTACTTCAGTGTATTTCAACCTAGTCATCTAGTTTAGTATCTATCTATCTATCTATCTATCTATCTATCTACTTCAGTGTATTTCAACCTAGTCATCTAGTTTAGTATCTATCTATCTATCTATCTATCTACTTCAGTATATTTCAACCTAGTTCTCTAATTTTGTACCTATTTATCTAACTATTTATTTTAGTCCATTCCTATCTATCCATCTTTTTTAGTGTATTCCTATCTATCTATCTATCTATCTATCTATCTATCTATCTATCTATCTATCTCAGTCTGTTCATATCTATATATCTATATATCTATCATTCTATCTGTATATCTATCTATTTTAGTGATTTCCTATCTATCTATCTATTTTTGTGTATTCTATCTATCTACTTTAGTGCATTCCAATCTAGTTATCGCTGTGTGTGTATATATATATATATATATATATATATATATATATATATATATATATATATATATATATATTAGTGTATTCACATCTATGTATCTGTTTTAGTGTATGTCTTTCTACCTATCATAATATTCATATCTAACTATTTTAGTAGATTCCTCTGTATATCTATTGTAACATAATCCTATCTACATCTAGTTATTTGTCTATTTTATATATTTCTGTCTATCTACTTTAGTGTATTCTTACCTCGTTATCTATTTTAGTTTCTCTCACTCTCTCATTCTCTCCCTCTCTCACTATATATATATATATATATATATATATTAGTGTATTCATATCTATTACACTATTCATATCTATTTTAGTAGATTCCTCTCTATATCTATTCATCTATTGTAACATAATGTAGCTTCAGATTAAAAAATGACGAGGAAGACAACGTTTTATGGATGGTATATATATATATATATATATATATATATATATATATATATATATATAGATAGATAGATAGATAGATAGATAGATAGATAGATAGATAGATACACCTAGTGAGCTAGACAAATCTATCTCGTTTTCACCTAAACGGATCGTCAGGGAAAGCGCCGCACTTTCCCTGACGATCCGTTTAGGTGAAAACGAGGTAGGTTTGTCTGGCTCACTAGGTGCATCTAGGTCTGCTCTACGGTTGTATTGAGCTCTTTTGTTAGTTAGTTGTTTCCTCGTATCGGGGTTTTTTTCTTTGGGCTTCAGACCTGCATCTGTGCGATTTTTTTCGGCAGTAGTTCATGTTTGTAGCTCTTTCTTTTTTTAAAACCTTTTTTCCCCCGAGATTGATTTGATTATTAGCAAATCAAAAATTCGAGGGTTTTTCGAAACGAGTCTAGTTATCTATATTTGTATATATATATATATATATATATATATATGTCGAAGACCTTATGTAATCTGAAAATAAACTTGTGTACACAAATGTGACATCATCCAGCCATAGTATAACTTAACATGTCTTGAAAACTTCAAATTTTCAATTTGTTTCCTTTATATAATTACACCATTACTATAAGTTTGCAATAAATAGAAAAAAAAAATTACCAGACAAAAATCAAATAATATCAGTACGCACGCACGCAAGCTCTATATACAAGTCAAATTAACAGTAATAATAATTCACAATCTCTAAGAAAAAGTTCGATTAGACGAATGTAGCTTTCAAGTTTTTTTGACAAGGCAGATCGGGATTGATTTTATTAGCTAAGAAAATAATCCCAGCATGCGTTTTTGTGTTTTTGCTTATAAAATGCCTGGGGCAAAGGTTTTGTAGACATTCTTTACGATTTAACTCATCACAACTTGAAAAAATCGAAAGGAAAATCTGCAATGTTATCGGTCCTGACCTGGAATCTTTGATTTAGCAACTTTCCACCGATGTAAAGTATCTTCCCTGGAGTAATTCAGGTTTATCCTGGTGATCATAAGATCAAGGTCAAAGAAAATGAAAAGCGACATAGAATTCAGGATTAATTGATTGATTGATACGTTGATTGCGGCTTATCAACCCTTTGCAGGTTATTTAAAGCCAGAATTAGAATAAAGACAGGAAAAAGAGAATCTGTCAGTACTATATTCAACTGTTTTCTCTCTCTCTCTCTCATTCTCTCTCTCACACACACACACACACACACGCGCTTATGTAAACAACAAACCAGTACAAGAATTACTGATGAAAAAGTG